>ML681991.1:47933741-47969897 GCA_007922195.1 Podocnemis expansa
AGTCTGTAATGTATTTTAGCTTCAATAGGCACTGAAGCATCAGAGGGCGGAGGTGGAAAGGGGCAGCTATATAATTATATACAGCTGTATAATGGGCACTTGGGGCAGTAGTACATGAACTAGGAAAGGGACTTTAAACTGATCAGTCCTAAATGAAAGATGAAGATCTGGGGTTTTAAATGACTCTCTCAGTCACCTTTTTGGCCAAAGGGACTGCTCATGATCACCTCTTGTCACCTTTTGCTTAGTATATGTACACAATCTGATCCAGAGATTCCTGTCTGTAAACCGTTGCCCCTGTGGGCACTAAAGCAGATCTTTCAGAAATACGGCATTGTCCCATTAGAGAACTCAGTGATTCACCGGTTAGTGACTTCACTGATTCACTTGGTCCCTAGCTCATTTATCTCCATGATTTGTTGCCCTCTCAAAAATTGCTACTTCGTTTCTACTCGGTCCAGCTTCCCCTTTCAAGTCCCTGGATTTCATTCTGGGCTTTTGCCATCAGATTACAAAGCTGCCAAATTGTTCTAAATCATCCCCCTGTTAGAATCCTAGGGATCATGATTCAGTGACCTCTTAATATCTGTCAAGTCAGGTTGTAAAAACCTCTAAGGATGTAGATTCTCCCACCTCCTCAGGTAACCCATTCCAATGTATCACTACCCTTTAAGTGATTTTTTTTTCCTCTTATCCACCTGTAGATGATGGCGGCATATGACACACCAGACAGGCAGGGCCATCATGGCGGGGGGGGGGCAAGAGAAGTGATCGCCCTGGCCCGATGGTTCAGTTGGCTGCGTCCTGTCCTTCTGTGAGCAGGGCAGTGTGGGTCCCATCACACTACCTCCCCCCACTGCCTTGCTGCTCCTGGGGGTGGAGTGGCTGGCTCCAGGGAGTGGCAGGAGTGCAGAGCCCAGCCCCTGAGCCGGTCCGCCCTGCTGATTGCCTCTAGGCCCAGCCTCCACCTAAGGACAGCCCTGCAGACAGGCACCTTCTGGTGTTGGGTCTGGGGAATTCACACAAGTGGTACCCATGCACAGTGGTCAGTGCTCTGTCTATACAGACTCTAGTCCAGAGTCTACTTCTAGTTCTAGAAATTCAACCCTCCAGCCGAATCTTTGTTAGCTTCCCCTTCTGGGCTGTAGTCCAGCCAAGGCCATCCTATTCAGAGGCAATAGCCTGCATGACTCCTTGCACTGCCCACTGGTGGCTTGGGGGAAGCAGGAGAGACGTAGGTCCACCCACTTCTCTGGCCACTCCAACTGGACTACACTTCAACTCCCAACTGAGTCCATCTACAGTCTATCAGGTTCCCTGGACCATGTCCACACCTCCCCAGGCACCTTCCCACCCTTGTATCAGGGTCAAGACTATCCAAGCTCCAGCAGTCAACAGTACACTGTCCATGGTCTTGGTCTTCCCACCGCCCCTGTAGTCAAGCCAGCAGCCTCTCACCTCCTTGATGGCCAGAGGAAGACTGCTTGAGAGCTAGGGCTTCAGTTTGCTTATGTTTAGATTATATTTAGATTCCTTGGCCCTGACTGATCCTGCAGACACCAGCTCCCCTTAGCCACTCTCTTAAACTGGGCTTACAACTACTTCAACACCAGAGTTGGGCAACTAGCCCACTACACCAGCCTAGACCTCCCACACTGCAATTTGAGACCACTGTTTTTAGTTCTGTCATCTGCTACCACTGAGAACCCCCTTTATGGTAGTTGAAGACCACTATCAAATCCCTCCTCACTATTCTCTTCTGCAGACTAAACAAGACCAGTGCCCTCAGTCTCTCCTCAAAAGTCATATGCTCCCTAATCATTTTTGCTGCCCTCCACAGAGTAGAAAAGAGTTAAACTGAGCACCAGGTCTAAATAATAGCTACTATGGATAATGGGGTTACTATGGGCAAGACTGGCTGTCCTATAAATAAGATTCTCGTTAAAACTTGGTATCTTCCTTTTTTCTCTATCTTCCCTTCCTACGTAAGGTCTTGGATGGAAACATTGCTTACCACCTTTCTTCCCCCTCCTCCCTACTTGTTAAGGACTGTGAAGTAATTTCTGTTATGGAAAATCATAGAATCATAGAATCATAGGGTTGGAAGGGACCTCATAGGTCATCTAGTCCAACCCCCTGCCAGAGGCAGGACCACTCCCACTTAAACCATCCCAGTCAGGGTTTTGTCCAGCCAGGCCTTAAACACCTCTAAAGATGGAGAGTCCACCACATCCCTCGACAGCTCATTCCAAGACTTCACCACTCTCCTGGTAAAAAAGTTTTTTCTAATACCCAGCCTCGACCTCCCTAACCACAACTTGAGACCATTGCTCCTCGTTCTGTCCTCCGTTACTACCGAGAACAGTCGAGCTCCATCTTCCTTAGAGCATCCCTTCAAGTAGTTGAAGGTTGCTATCAAATCCCCCCTCAATCTTCTCTTCTGCAGACTAAATAAGCCTAATGCTTCCAGTCTTTCCTCATAGGGCTTGTGCTCTAGCCCTTTAATCATTTTGGTTGCCCTCCTCTGAACTCTCTCTAGCATGTCCCTGTCCTTTTTGTAGTGGGGAGCCCAAAACTGAACACAGTATTCTAGATGTGGCCTCATCAGTGCAGAATAGAGGGGAATGATCACATCCCTCGATCTGCTGGTAATACTTCTTTTGATGCAGCCCAGTATGCCATTGGCCTTTATGGCAGCAAGAGAACACTGCTGACTCATATCCAGCTTCCCATCCACCATGACCCCCAGGTCCTTTTCTACATTGCTGCTACTTAGCTGAATGTTTCCCAGCCTGTAGCAGTGCATAGGGTTTTTTGGTCCCAAATGCAGGATTTTACACTTATCCTTATTGAATCTCATAAGGTTTCTATTGGCCCACTGTTCCAATTTATCCAGGTCTCCCTGAATCCTGGCCTTGCCCTCCAACGTGTCTACTGGTCCTCCCAGCTTGGTGTCATCCACAAACTTACTGAGAATGCAGTCTATTCCATCATCCAGATCATTGATGAAAATGTTGAACAGAACCAGCCCCAGGACCGACCCCTGGGGCACACCACTCGTGACCGGTTGCCAGCTAGACATGGAACCATTGATTCCTACACGCTGAAACCGTTGATCTAGCCAGTTCTCTATCCACCTTATAGTCCACCTATCCAAACAATAATTCCTTAATTTGCCAATGAGAATGCTGTGGGAAACTGTATCAAAAGCCTTGCTAAAATCAAGGTATAGCACATCAACGGTGCTTCCCGCATCCAGAAAACCAGTCATCTGCTCATAGAAGGAAATGAGATTGGTCAGGCATGATTTACCCTTGGTAAATCCATGCTGACTGTTCCTGATCACTTTATTTTCCTCTAAGTGTGTGAGGATGGATTCTTGGAGAATCTGCTCCATAATTTTTCCAGGGATTGAGGTGAAGCTGACTGGTCTGTAATTCCCTGGATCTTCCTTTTTCCCTTTCTTGAAAATAGGCACTACATTTGCTTTTTTCCAGTCCTCTGGCATCTCCCCCGTTCTCCATGAGTTTTGAAAGATAATGGCCAGCGGTGCGGCTATTTCGTCGGCCAATTCCCTTAGCACCCTTGGATGCAGTTCGTCCGGCCCCATGGACTTGTGCACTTGCAGCTTCTTTAAGCAGTCCCTAACCTGACCTTCCATCACCAAGGGCCTGTCTTCTTCTCTCCCATCTGCCACACCCATGGTAGTGGGCTGGAGCTGACCCTGCCTGTGAAAACTGAAGAAAAAAATGCATTGAGCACTTCAGCTTTTTCCTCATCCTCATAATAATCCATAATAAGTTTGAAGGTAAAGCATCTGTACAATATATGCAAAACCTGTAAACAGTAAACACGGATGGGGATAATTATTTTCAGCCTGTAGTTATTAACTTTTTTGGTGTCAAGGTAACCATATAAGGATCTATGGAGAGTTGTCAGTCATGTATGGATTTTCCATACTGTTTTGGATAAAAGGATTGTAACTTGCCTTCCTCCTTGCTCACTCACGATGTTGAGGTGGAACAAGCAAGCATTAAAAGGTAATGTTTGACCCAATCCCCTTTGGGACAACCTGTTTTGTTTTCTAATGCACAGGACTCTTTTCAATTTACCCACATCCTTTCTGTAGTGAAGGGCTCAAAAAATGGAAACAGTCCTCAAGATGTGCCCTCCCCAGTATCCTCTTAACCCAGCCTCTGTATTTTATGAACCTTTAAAGAGACACTTTTGAAGGAGTAGCCATCTGGAGCCGCTCTGTGTACACAAACTCACTCTCCTATACTTGATTGTGAAATTCTGCAGCTCAGAGGTAAGCTCTGATGTGCAGGAAACCCCTGCTCCTGAGCTCAAGGAAGCCAAAGTAGGGTCAACCAAGCCCACTGCTCACATCTCTAGGTGACATACACTTTTCTATGGGCAGGACTCCTGAGTCTCACCCTTGCTCTAACCCCTAGACCTCATTCCCTTCCTAGAGTCTTGGGGATGGAACCCGGGAGTCTTGGCTCTCACCTGCTCCAGCCTTAGCCCCTTGAATTCAGAAAAAAAAACCTCAGCTGAATAGTGGGGACTCTTAAGCACCTGATCCATCTCAATCATTCACTCACCTTGTCTGTTACTAGGGTTCCCATCAGAGAGATGGGTCCAGATCTCTGCTGAGAGAAAAGTCACTGACCTTCCTCTCACTCTCTTGCCCCTTATGTGGAGCCTGGCTGGGCAGGGGGCTAAGAAGATAAAACTCAGTGAACAAACTTGGTCATGAGACATTCCTAAGAATTGGTTGTAAATGAAAGTAGCCTGCCTGGTGAGCTAGGGAATGGAGAATGAATGGATGTGTTGACCAAGAAATGAACTTCAAATAAAGTGCCCTGTGACATTCTTGTCCTGCAATCTGGTCTGGTGTGTCACTGTGCCTCCCAATTGCCTATTCTTGGGCCCTGACTTATTTTGTTTTGCTAGGTGAATCCCTACTCCCGGGCCAGCCAACACCAGCTTCTTGTTGTCACAGGCAGTGGGATGTGTGCTCACTAGCCAAACATAGGATGGTCCCACAGTGAGTACCCTCAGCTCCCAAATACCACATCAGAAACTTCCATCCTGCAGGGGTTGGAGACCTTCCCTGATCCTTCAAGCTCATTTATTCCAGTCCATCAATTTAGAAAAGAAATTGATATGCATCACTTTGGCTCTAAGTCAGGCATCCACACTTTCTTTCCAACATTTACACAGCTTTAGATAGAACAAACACTAGTTTATTGACTAAAACATGATTTTAAGTGAGTATATAGTAAATCAGTGCACAGTGAATCAGTCAAGTAGCTTATCACTACCAAATAAAAGGAAATACACATTCTAAGCTAAAGTTTCCTGTTTTAGTACATTTCAATCTTTCTTACCTACATGACTGACTGATGATGGTTGTGCAAGCTAGTCCTTCTCGTTATGTAGATAGGTCCCAGTTCTTTATGAGTAGTTTCGAGGTGGGTTTTACCTGGCCAAAAGTCTCCAACCAATTTAAAGTGTGACTATTTTTCCACTTCCTCCTTGAGGTCAGGATGATTACTTTGTTAAGAAAGAATGGAAGATCTCCCCTCTCCAGCACGATGCCACACTCATTCAGCTACTGTATTGTTATGCATATTTTTTCTGGATGTGTGTCTGCAGTAAGATATATATATGACATTGCAGAAAACATGTTACCATAACAACAATGTAGAGCATGCCATAAGCATTAAGAAAAATGTGTCATATGACATTTTGCATTAAACCACACCATTTACTTTAAATGGATGGACAGAAAAGATACATAGATCAAATAACAGTGATGTACTTGGGGCTGGGGTGTGCAGAGGAGGAGATGCAACATGTTACATGTCCCTTTAGAATATCAGTTCAACCTCCCCCCATCTGGCAAGTCACTGGACGTTCCAGATGTGTGGACTACTGCAGTGTGTTCGAGTTTGCACTGGTCTTTACTGAATTTTATTGTGTTGAGTTTAGACTCTCTAATACCACATAAGAGATTGTCAGACAAGGTTTTTTTCCCTTTACAGATCTTCTGCAGCAAGAGGGAAATAGAACCAAGGCTGATGTTAAACTAAAAACCTCAATGAACAACTGACATTTTAAATTGTTCAATTGTTTTTGGCTGTATCTTTAAAAAAGGTTGGGAGCATGGATAAGCATTCATGCTCCCCTCATAACCTGGCCTGGGCCAGGGAAGATGGTGATCCAAACAGGGGACAAAATTCAGTGATGGATCCTGATTATTACCATCTGAGTCTGATTGCTCATGTGCCAAGAACAAGTTAAAGGACGTTTAATGGTGGGCTTGCTATGGGATTAAGCAGACTGTAACCTGTAGATCTAGCCTGCTCACTCTTATATATACTTTTCCTTACACACAGTTGAAGGATCAATTTAAATTTTTGTTTTAAGATCACAAAATCATAGAGTCATATATACTTAGTAATGCTGGAACACAAGAGCCTGCATGCCATATCCTGCATGAAAACTAAGCATACATATGGTTAGAACTTTTTCTCAGAAAAAGGGTGGAAACATCTTGATGTGGTTATAACTGTAGTACCTCAGTGGTCACATGGGAGGAGGGGGAGGTTGGCCAGGTTATGCTCGGATAGACTTCACAAATTCACCACAAAATTCATCAGAAGTGCCAGAAACAACAATAAGAGAGAAGAGCATACTGTATAGAATCATCTAGAAAGGAGAGGGTATATTCATAATATGTCATTAATATGCACAAACTTGCCATTTTACATGAAACATATACCCTGAGAATCTGGGGATGAAGGAGTTATGATTAGACTTAGAAGAAAGACACCTATTGAATATGGTATACAGGAGTAAACAGTGTTTACAGGGTGTTTACACCAATTACTCTATGTTTGATCTTCTTTTGTTAGTTAAGATCTTTAGTTGTAAGATACTTAAGAATTTGTCTTACAACTCTCAACTCTAGCTCTACCTCCATCCGTCCACACCAGAGCTGAGGGACCAGACCTCTCTTTTGATCAAGTCAGAAGGAAAGGGTATAAGTTTATTAATCCAAAACATATAGCATAGATATATTTTAAGGTAAGACTACATTTAAATAATTATCGATTGTGTTATCCATTGAATCTGACTTAGCCATTTATTCATTTTCTTTTTATTATTTATCTGGTTATCATTTTATGTTATTTTAACAAAATCTGTAAAAATATACCTCTTTGATCATTGGTGTTGAATAGTCCTGGTGTACATCCTCGGGGTCCTCGTAAAAATCTCTGTAGCGTGATTCAAGGATTAGAACCACATTGACTTCTGATTAAATCCATTGGCAACATTTTAACCCTATCCAAACTACCAAATAATCACAAGTCAGGAAACAGACTGGCCAGTGGGAGCCAGGAATCTTGAGAAGTGCATGACAGGAATTTTTTTAAAGAATTCCAGGTGTTTCCAGGCACACAGTAGGGAAATTGCTAGCAAATGGCATTTGTGTATAGGTTTGTTGCTGCCCTGTCAGTGCCATGAGAGTCTGTGCAGCAACTGTTGAAAATTAGTTTCCTTTGTCGTCTTCTTGGCAAAGTTCCAGCAGGCTTTTTCTTACTGTGGATTTTATTTTAAGCAACTTACAATGCAAGAGAGAAAAGAGAAAAAAAAAAAACAAACAAACCTTTGTTTAAAGCAATATGTGTGCTGTAAGGGGCTTTTGGAAGTGGACTAAGGAGAAGTAAAATATATAAAGGAAAATACTTTGCAGCAGCATTGGGCCTGATGACCCAAACTTTTAGGTGGCAGGGGAGTTAATTTATGTTTTGTTTAGAAGTGGCCAGAGAGCTGTAGTGTAACTTGATTATTTTAGTCTTGCAGCTCTCCTGGGCTGGACCCAGATCTATCCCACACCAGCTTACTTCTGCTGTGTGGTAGGTCCCTACTGGGTAAAGACCTCTCAATCAGCTAAGAGTGTAATAGTCATAGAGGAAATTGAAGGGAACATGCCTCCATCCTTCTTTTGTTCTTCTTGGGACTGTTTGATATGTTTTAAGTGTTTACAAATAACTAACTGGTCAGGGAGCGTTTGTCTTTACTGAAGGGATGCCTTCAAATTTAAAGATTTTAAATCAAGAATATAGAACACTACTTTAGATTTAAAGCGTATGTCTATGCTGGAGGCTTAAGTCGATTTAACGGGGGTTAAGTTGACTTAAGCAACTCCAGGTCTATACTTAGAATTTATTAAGTTGCCTTACGCCCTTGCTTAAGTCAACTTAATAACTCCTGCCGTGAAAGTCAACTTAGATTTTTAAGTTGACTTTGGAGGGCAGGAAAGGTCTGGGCCCCACACTCTGCCCCACTGCAGGTCCTGATCCACTTCAGGGCCCAATCAGGCTACAGCCACTGGCCAGCAAGCAGCTGGGAGCTGGACCCTGCCACCTTGTACAAGGGGTTGGGAACCCAGTCTATCTCCTACCCCTTGCTTCAGGCAGTGGGGGCTGGGAACAAGGGACCGGAAGCAAATGCCTTGTGGTTTGCTTACAGCAACTCGTGTTTCAGGGCTGGAGTTGCTATGGCAATTTCTGGAGCGATTCAGCAGATTTACACTGATTGCTTAATTGCAACCGGAGGATCACTCTGACAGCACAATTTTACTGCTGTCAGTATAGACGTACCCAGTATAAACATACCCATAGAAACTTGTCCATCCATTTGACATTGAAATGGATATGCCCAGCCTCTCTAATTCACACCCTCTAAAGTTCACACAGCTTTAGGTAAAACAAATACTAGTTTATTGACTGGATATGATTTTAAATAAGCATATATCAAATCAATGCACACTCATTTAACAAAGGTGGCAGGAGTTACCACAAGTAAATAAAAAGGTATGAAATGTATGGTATCTAATAACACTATTCCAGGATTACTATTTAGTCTGTTCTGCCAGCCTAGGCCCTCCTGGCCATGTGGATAGGCCCAGTCTCTTAGAGCTGCTCTCAAGATGATCTTTCTCATCCAAGAGCCTGTCTCTCAAAGTGATTGTATTTGTTTTTCAACCCCCCCACCCCCGCTCCACCTTCTTTATGCTGCTGTATGATTCTCTTTGTCCCAGCTGAGGCAGGGCGTTCAATTTGCATTACATTTGTTATGGTCCTCTCCAGCTGCACTGAGAAATAGTCTTGATGGTCTGAACTATATAACTTGGAGTTGTTTTCAAGATGGCGGCTCTCTGGCAAAAATCCCCTAGCCATTCCAAGTGCTTGTATTTGTTTTCAAACCTCCTTCCACCCCCTCCTTTCCTGGGCTGTGGGGACTTTGTTTCACTGGAGCCAGGGAGTTCAATTTGCATTGTCTTTGTCATGCTCCCCTCCTGCCTCTGTGCTGAGATAGCCCTGACAGTCTGAACTATGTAATATGCATCACATCTGTGCATATACATGATGCTGCAGGAAACATGACACCATAACTATATGGCAGAGCAATTAAAAGGGAACACTGTGTGGCACATTTTGCACCAAACCACACAATTACACTTCACAGGTGAACGGAAAAGGTACACAGTTCAGAGCCCATTATGCATCACACGACAGAGGGCCTAGCTGCCCTCTCCTCCATGAACCCTGTCCCTGGTGTATTGATGGTGGTGATGGGGGTTGTCTGGAAGCAATGGGGGTAGGGAGCACCCATGGCCCAAGCAGAGGTAGAAGGCAGATTCGGGAAGAGGAGGAGGGCTGGTCTCTGGGGCCAGTTGCTCAGGGCTGCTGGCAATAGCAAGGTCGGCACACACTGAGATCTCAAGGGGCCCAGTTGCTCCTTTGTGCTGGGCCAGGGGGCAGACCCTGTGGACAGGCCCCGCTGCCTGGCAGAGGAAGCACCAGGCCTCCAATGAGGAAGGTTTGGTACTGGGCCTCTTGATAAGGTACCTAAAAGACCCTTTGAATGCCTCTCTATCATAGGCCCCTTCTGGAGTCACCTGGACTTATATGTCCCACCAGAAGGAGAAGACGTGATGTAGTTTGGGATCCTTACAGTCTGGTGGGACAGGACTGATGACTGTAGTGGGCTTCCCCAGGGTAGAGAGGAGAGGAAGCAAGACAGCATTGTAGAGAGAGGACAGGATGGAGTTGAGCAACACCTAAGTTTTCCAGGGACTCAACAGGAATGAAGATGCTCCCCACTGCCAGGCCCTTTTCCACCACTTCCTGGGCAATAGCCTGTATTATCAGGAAGACCATCCTTCCATACATTTTGGAGGATACTACAATGGCCAAGGACCCCATCACCCATGCCGGTGCCCATACACAAGTTTCCACATGGGTGGAAGAGGGCACCATGATGCTGTGGATGCCTTGGGAGAAGGTGCCCAACTGCTCAATATGGTGTTTGAGGAGGCAACGTGGGCAGATGACACAGCAGTGTTGGGTAGACGGGTGATGGCTACCTGGGCATATGCTCTGGAAAGCTGAGTTGCCACCAGAGAAGGTGGAAGGAACAGCATGGGAGGAGAGACCATGGCTGAATGGGGGGAGAAGCAGCCCACACTGAGAGGCTTCACTTTCAGCAGAAGGAGGGGATTCTTTCTTTACCACCTGTTCCTTTCTTCCAGTTGAGGAGATAGCAGCAGGAGTAATGGAGGCCCCTCCCATGCCTGCCACTACTATCACCCTATAGAGGGCAGAGGTGGCTGTATCTGTGGCAGCAGTGGTTAAAGTGGTAGCTGTGTGTGAGATGCTGTCTGGATTTAGGGGACTATTTATGCTTATTTTTATATTAATATTTCATATTTGCAATAATCCATATATGATGTGCCATGTTTGATACAAGTAGAAAGGCTGTAATCAGCTAGGAATGATTCTATGGTTTATATGTAGGTGTCATATCTGTATTATAAGTTAGGAATATGTTTGCTCTATTTGTGTTTCCGTTTATTTGATTCTGGGACACTCCCTGGACTGGATGTCTACAAACCATTGTTTTCTTAATGGCCCATTAAGGAAGCGCCCACCTACAGTGGGCTCAGGGATAAAGCTGTTGAACCACTTGGACTTGCCCGTGTATCACAACTCCATTTTGATTTGCACAATCTCCACACAGCATGGGGAAGACCAAAGGAGATAAAAGGCAGAAGCATAGACTCCGTTTGGTCTTCAGTCTACAACCAACACCCATCTCTGGAACTATTATTCTGTGACTGGACAAAGGACAGAGACCCACCCAGCTGCTGAGTGTCTACCAGAGGAATTGGACTAACCAGCAAACTTCAAATTCTCCCAAGGACTTGCTTTCTGTTGGACTCTAAATCATTTGTCTGTATGTGAGTCACTTCGACCCTTTAACATCTCTCATATTTTTGGTTTCCCTCTTTTTTTAATATTGAACCTTTAGTTTTAATCATGGAAGGATTGGTTGGCAGCATGGTATTTTGGGTAAGATCTAAGCCTATATTGTTCTGGGTGATGTGGCTGGCCCTTTAGGGTCAGGAGAACCTATTTCTTAAAGAGACCCAGTGGCTAGTTGGGGGCTAGGGGAGCTGATGTCCAATAAAGGGGTCTGTTTCTATTTTGTTATGCTTTGTGATGACTGGTGTGAGAAATCAGAAACATGGTGTATTACTAACTGGGAGACTGGTTCAAGTACCACCTGTCAGTGTTTGGGGAGTCTGGCTCCAGTTTTGAAGCTTGCCCTGATTTTTGCATATTCAGAAGGTTATCCTAGGAGGTCTGGGTCACAGTGGGGGGACTGGGCCAGCAGTAGGAGTGTCCTCATCTATCTGAAGGAATGGGTGGGAGAGAACACTGGGGTTGATGGTGATGGTGAGGGGGCAGGTAGGAGAGACAGCTCCCTCCTCCTTAGCTGTAGGTAGGGTAGGAGGGTGTCTCCAGGGAGGGGTTGTGGAGGCAACTGGAGGGAGGAGAGAAGGGGTGACAGAGAAGGAAAGGGTCGGGAAGACTAACCCCTCCTCAACAGTAGGCTGCAGGAAGATAAGAATCACAGGGACCTTGTTCAGGGCAGAGGATCCAGCTCTGTCATCTGCATTGGGACAAAGGATTTATAACAACATCAAGATGTGCAGTGAACAGGGACACAAGAAAAACTGAGGTGACTCAGACAAGCCAAAGGGACCACCTCTCCCCAGAAAGGGATTGGTCAGAGCAGGTTTTGGAAACAAAAACACTTGGAAAGACTTGAGGCTTTTGGCCTGGAACTCTCCACCTGGAAACAACTTCAGGCAAGATCTGGGCCCTGCCTGGCCTCAGGCAGAGAATCGCTGTGCAAACATCTAACAGAAAAACACCTTGAGTATAAACGTGCTTGGACTATGAGGTTAGTTTAAGCAGAAATATTGTGATAGTATGCATGTTTTATGTTTTATTTTTCCTTTTATTTTCTTGTGGTCTTCCTTGACTCATTTATATTGATTTCTGCCATGATTGGCCGTATTCTCACTTAGAAGTCTAAGCTGATCAATGAACTTGTAGTTGTTTTCTCTAAAGCTGTGTGATCTTTACAGGGTGTGAGTGAAGAAGGCTGGGCACAATCCATTTCTTTGTTAAATGCACGCATTTGAGTGTATGGTGTTTGGGAGTGGGTCCCAATCTCTGTAGACAGTAGCTTCTAGTGTGGTAACTGGGGATGGGGATGCAGTGCCTGGGACCAATTACACACAAGAGGCTGGAGTGGACTGATTTGGCAAAGTGGGGTGAATAGGGGTTCAGGAGTGGGAATTGAGAGGTCACAGCAGCACACAGGGCTGGATTTGGGGACCGGCCTGTCACATGAGGCTGCTGCTTTCAAGGGGAGGGGCCTGGAAAAGGCCCATTCAGCAGAGCAGGGGTCACTTTGTCCCCTGCCCACCCAGTTCTGAACGGAGGCCACCTCACCCCAAAGCCCTGGAGAAGGCCTGTTCAGCATTGGTGTAGCTGACCCACTGCCCTTGCTATGAACCCTGTAATCTGGCCCTGGTATACAGCCAGCCCAGTGCCCCCTGCAGCCCAGCACCTGGGAGCCTGGTCGTCCCCTGCTCCCTTGGTCCATACACCAGTGGCAAGGAAACAAGCAAATACTGAAGGTCTGGGGCAGGACAGCGAACACAAACTCCCAAGTGTTGGGGACAGGCAGGAGAGCAAGCAAACTAATGCTGCATGAACCTCAGGGAAAATAGGAGGGGGATTAGGTATGCAGCAACAAGGCAGGAACAGCAGGCTATGAGACGAAAAGGTTGCGGGGGAGGGCTACTGCCGCAGGACAGTAAGGCGGGGGGTGGTCCCCCTGGCCAAATGGATCTGGGAAAGAGAGGGGAGGTCCCTGGGGGGGGGGGAGGAGGGTTTGCCTGGGTCAGTGGAAAAATTTGCTGCTTGCTGCTCTACCAATCCAGTCCTAGATGGCAAGCAGAGCAATGGCAGTGTTGAGGGGGAGGAGTCAATGCAGTGGTGGCTGAGGGTGATGGAGGGGGTGTCAGCGGCAGCAGTGGTAGGGTGGGGAGCAGATGGACTGGGGGGGAGGGATCCATACCCCACCACCACTCCCCACAATAGGAACTGCCCCCACCTCTACAAGAGTAGAGATGACACAGTCACTCAGTCCAGCAAAGAACACATAATCCTTTCACAAGATCTTGAAGTGCTGTCCTCCCCCAGCAGTAGCAGTGATGCTACTGGAATTTATTCTCCTTAGCAGCAGCAGCAGCAGGAACAGCCCCTCGCAGATGATAGCAATAGCAATGGGGCCACTCACCTGCTCAGTGCAGGGAGGGAGGAGGAGGGGCAGGACCCCCCAAGCAGCAGCACCTCCAACTCCAGCAGCACCTCTAGACTAATATGGAGAGGATTCAAGGAGGAATAGAAGAGCCTCAGGGAGGAGTGGATTACCGCATGGACCAATGGGGTCTGTGCCCAGGGGCCAACCATGACGTGGGGCCCTCCACCCTGTAGACACTGGGGAGGGAAGCAGGGCAGGCTGTCAAGGCTGTTTCCCCACTCTGACACTCTGAGTGCAGAAGGTGGGGGTCTGCAACAGGCCTTAAAAGCCACTGGCCTTAAAATTCTCCAAAGCCTCCAATTCCTGGCCTTGGAATGGTATCACTGCCAACACCCAAATGCGAAAACCTCTCAAAATCCAGGAAGGCATACTTGGGAATTCCTTCTGTGAGGTATCCTCAATCACTTTTATTCCTCTCTCTGGAGAGTGACTGAACCACAGCTGGAATATCAGCTGAAACTGGAACACAATCCCTTTTAGTAGCTGCCTGTGCAGTCTGAGGCACGTGCACGGAAACCTCTTGCCTTTCAGGACACAGAACCAGAGGTTACTTAAAAAGGTAAAATCTTTAATTAAGAAGTACAGATAAAAACCACAGAGAGTTGCTTCTTTGGGATTTAACGTAGGTAGTTACAGGGTAGTGGGAGGGGGTAGATGTGCTCAGCACAGAGAAACCCAAAAACAAACCAAAACCAAAGAAACTACCCTGACCGCATCTAAATAAACATTCCCTGTTCTACTCACGCCTGGTCAGTAACAAACTTAACTTAACTTTGGTAAGGATGTTGCTGGATTCTTCCTCAGGCCCCTCTGGCCTCCTCCTGACCCTTCCAGGAGCTCTGCTGCATCCAAACAGGAACAGGCAAGTCTGCGGCTCCAATTCAAAAAGGTGTGCTTCGTTCCTATTGGCTGTCCTGGGACTCACTGACCAGATTGTTAATCCCTTCCTCCCCAAGGATTACTACACAGGCCAATCCAGAGGCCAGGCTCTGAGCTCCCACCCTGCTCTTGGGCCAGACAATCTGACCCTCAGGAAGGTGTGGGCTGACCACAGCTTGGCTGGTTGGCCACTGGGCGTGGAGGGGCTGACATGCGTGTGCAGTATGGGCTCTGGTGCAGCCTTGTGGGCCACAGTGGAATCCTCATCATGTGTGCTAGTTGGCCTCACCACCCCTGGGGGACACAGTTGGCCTCTGGCCACAGGCTCCCTCCCCCAGCTCTGGCCCAGTGGCTGGAGGCGAGCCCCTCTTGTGAGGGGCCCCAATCATTTTTTCAGGTTAACTGGCATAGCTGGAGATAATCAAGGCCCTGCCAGGACTTGTTAAAAGTCGTCCCTCCAGAAAAAGAGTGACTGGCATGAGTTGAAGGGCAGGGTTGTTGACCAGCTGCGGAGGTGGACAGGACTGCTGCAGTACCTCTTCCTCCAGGGACAGGCACTGGTCATCAACCCGCTTGTCCTGTCCATGGTCTGGCACCAGCTCAACACCCTGGTCCCACCCCTGACATTCCTGGCCAACTTCCAGAAGACAGTTCTGGAGTTCTTCTGGCCAGGACTGCACTGGATCTCTGCAGGGATCCTGAGCCTGCCCTTGGAGGAGGGAGGGCAGGGCCTCTGCTGTGTTCACAGCCAGGTCCATGCCTTCCACCTCCAGACCCTGTAGAGACTCCTTTATGGTGCAGCTAATCTGGCATGAAGCCATTTGGCATGCACCTTCTTCTACTGCTACCGAGGGCTCCAATATGACCAGCAGCTCTTTTATCTTGACCTGAGAGGTGGTCCACAAGACCTCTTCAAGCTGCTGGCCTTCTACCATGACCTCCTCCAGATCTGGAGTCTCATTGCATTGTTGTACCCACGGAGGGGGAGGATCTCCTCACGGACCCCCTGCTATACAGCCTCCATTTTGTTGTGCAGGTGGCGGAGGCCCCCTCCGTGAGGTAGAGGTTGGTCCTGGCAGGTGTCAGCAGGGTTGGAGACCTCCTGGATTATGCCCTGGAGGACTGGTTGGATCTCCATGAGCTAGTTCAGTAAATGGGGCTCTCCACCCCTCGTACACACCCCCAGCACCTACTCCAGGAGGTGAAGGTGGCCCTGCCCCCCGCTGCTCTGGTCTACCTTGAGCGGGTCCTGGGAAAGGGTACTCCCTGCCTCCCTCTCAGCCCTGGCACTCTGGAGCTGGTGCCCTTTCGAACTGCGCTCCACCAATATCTGTACACGCTCATGCTCCACACCATACACTTCCTCACCCTCATGTCCTGCCCCAACACAAAATGGTGGGACCTAATCCCATCTGTGGAGGGCGAGGACCTCCGGTGGGCCAGCCTGTATGCCACCCTGACCCTCGGCCCGCTGGGGACACCAGTTGGCAGCTCTTCCATGGAGCCGTGAGCATGGGCATGTACCTGGTGCGGTTCACCCCCTATCCTGACACCTGCCCCTTATGTGGCGTGAGGGAGCCCTGGCGCACACCTACCTAGAGTGTGCCAGGTTGCAGCCCCTTTTCCGGCTCCTCCAGAACCTCTTACTGAGGTTCTAGCTGCACTTCTCGCCGCACCTGTTCCTCTATGCACTCCCTATCCGTGGCCCCACAAAGTCGCAGGACCTCCTCACCAACCTCTTCCTGGCTTATGTGAAAGTAGCTATCTATAAGACCAGAGAGAGGAGGTTGGCTGGGGAAGGGGCCTGTGACTGTGGGGCCTATTTCTGGTCCCTCATACATGCACGCCTCCAGGCAGAGTTCCTCTGGGTGGTGTCTGCTGGCTCACTCAACAGCTTCTGGGAGCAGTGGGCACTGTCCAAGGGTCTCTGCTCGATGTCCCCATCTGAAACGCTTATTATCAACCTGTGACTATCACACCCGTGCTTGTTATTTCCTTAGTTGTCCCCTGAAATCCTTTGAGAAATGGCCCAGTGCCACCTCCCCTTAGGCTGGGGGAGGGGTTTTAGAAGTGGGTGGGCTTGCGCCCACCCACCACCATTCCTTCAATAGTTGCAGAAAAAGGGTGTGGCTGGAGTGTGAGAATAGGTAAGATGTGGCGAGAAGGCAGAAGGATCTTGGAGAAGAAGGAGAATGTTGGTTGGGAAGAACTTTGTACATGCTGTTAAAAAAAAATCCAAGGAGTCCTGTGGCACTTAAAAACTAATAAATTTATTTATCGCAAAGCATCTGACAAAGTGGGATTTTCTCCCACTAAAACTCATGGAATAAATAAATTTGTTAGCCTTTAAATGCCACAGGACTTCTTATTTGTTTTACTGAACTAGACTAACACAGCTGTGCTTTTGGAACTTGTTAAACAAAAAAGATTTTTTTTTTTCAGAATTTAGTTACACACAAAGATAGTACTGAAGGTGCTGATTTAATGATGCACCCTTATGGTACACTGGGTAGACTATACATAAAGAGAGCTTTGAAGTAACAGTAACAGAACAGTTGCTCATTTATGCCTTTTTATTTATTATACATGTATTTTGATTTTAACTTTTAAAAACAAGTAATGCTTCATTCCAAAGGAGTGGGAGGTGGAAACAGCAAATACAGCACATGCATACACAACAGCCTAGGTGTGTCAGAGAAGGTACTTGATGAGGGTTAGGAGGCTGGGCTGGAGAAATAGACAAGGGGGTCCTCAAAAATAAAAGAAATGTGTGCACTTGGGCTGGTAAGTAGTGTGCTTTTGTTATTGCTGAGCAGAATTACTAGGTAGATATTTGGTATTTTGTTTGTTTTATTTTCAGCATAAGCTGTCCTTAGGGCCTCGGTGTGCAAGCTTGTGTGTTTTACAGCTTCATGCCTTAACAATTCCCTCCTGTTTAACATGCCAACTAAGTGAGATATAGTTAACATTTTAAATACTTTGATATTTGTGACCCACTTGAGGCTTTGGGGGGGAGGGTAGAAGGTCATGGGTCAAAGAGGGGGGAAGGAAGATGCCAGACAAAAGGAAAGCTAGTAGGAAACAAATGAAAGGCATACATTTAAAAGTAGCCAGATACGGTAACAGAAATTACTAAAACAAACCAATTGTGGAAGCACATATCTGTAAAATGGTCCACCAGGATATGGCATTGTGGGACATGTTTAGAACAGGATTTCCCAGATAAACTATAGTTGGATTGAAAAGCTGGACCTGAATATGTCCTTAACAGTATTTTTGTGGATGGTGGCAGACAGGGAAGCAGCGGCAAGGACTGCTTTGTGTAGCAGCTCCTTGACTAATTGGTCTGGTTCGTTGTCCAAATACATGTAACCCTTCTGCTAGGGCGAGCTGGCAGAACAAGGGCTGGGTTCTATATCTAGGGGTTTCCAAATAATGTTACAGCACCAACCAGCCTGAGCCCTCCCAAGTCTTCTGGGAAATCATGCACTATTCCCTGGGCATCCCAAAGGGGTAATGCTTCCCCACTCACAAGCACGAGTATGAGTGTAGTATACAGAACTTTTAATAGTAATAAAAACATAATGTAAAAATCCCAATAACAAAAATCGCACTGATCTGGAGTATCAGCGCAAAACAGGTTCCCAACAAAACCAGGGCATGTAGGGAATGTCTTTCACACCGCTGTCCACTGACACCACCCGCTGGTCACTCATGCTTTGCTCTTACCAGCTGCTGTCTCCGCCCGCTGGTCACTCACATCCGATTCTCACCAGCTGCTGGTTCCACTCGCTGTCTGCCAGCTTCACCCACTGATCACTCATGCCCCGCTTTTACAAACCGCTGGTTCTGCCCAATGTGCGCTGGCTTTACCCTCTGGTTACTCAGGCTTCGCTCTCACCATACTCGGGCTCCACCTACTGTCCGCTGGCTCCGCCTGCTGGTCACTCACACTTCACTCTCACCAGCCGCTGGCTGTTCACTGGCGCCATCCAGTGGTCACTTACTTCACTGCTACTCCTTTTCATTGATCTTAGCTCAGAGAGAGGGTTTGCCTCTCTCAGTGATTCCAGCCCTTAAACCTTACATAGCTGCGAACAGCTTTACCAATTAAAATAACAAAAGAAAGGCTTCACAGGAAGCCTGGCCAGATTTATTCTTTGACAGTGGGGCAGTGGGGTGAAGCACAGTCTCAGGCATAGCTCTAGAATGAACTAATGCTAAACCCCCATTCCTGTTTTAACTTCACCAGGCTGGAAGGAGGTTTGACCCGTCTTTTAATATTTTTTTTGCTAATGGTAGTTTTTATCCTTTAACTCACTGAAACAGGGTTTGAACAAGCAAGAGAATAGCAAATTACGAAAGATAGTATTTCATGTTTCTTTTCAGTAGAATTATAGATATTGACAGATTTGTGATCAGATCAACCCAAATACCATTACCTATATTGCCCTGCACCCATAGTAAAACTATGCTAATATGCTTTTTGTGCAAATGAAAATACAAGACCATACAGATTAGTTGCCCCCCCCCATTAGAAGCTGTTAGGCACAGCTCCTAGACCTGCCTTACATAGAGGTTGCCATAATACCATGTAAGTGTTATTCCAGTAAACACATGGCCAGGCAGATGAATGTTATCTGGGGTGAAGGAGTAGGTGATCTGCAGGCATATGAGAAATTGGCAAGACACTGCAGTGAACTGTAGTTGTGGTGAGTTGCAGTGGTGATGAAGCACCACTGGGTGGTGGACACTTGGGTGGCAGCCTCAGCATTAGAAAGAAAACATAGGAACAACCAGGAAAAAGAGGTTAAGAAACAAAGAATAAAGCAAAAGCAAATAAGATAATTAACAGTTTTTGTGTATCAGTCTGATATTATGATAAATATGCAACTACTGGGGAAGAGGGAGATATGGCCAGAACATTCTACTTGATGGACAGAATTGTTAGGCACATAACCAATACATTTAAAATTAAGGAAGGAAAAACATGGACAGGAATAACAAAGGAATACACAAAAAGGAGTATGTTAAACAAATTACAAATTAGCATATTACAGGCATGCCTTTCAGATTGGGATTTAATTATACTGGTTATAGCATTAAAGAACTGTTTAACTACCATATAACAAACATCTAGTGCTGCATTAATAGCAGTAAGAACATATAGGAAGGTTGCACTGATATGCTTTAGGACATGGGTAGTTTAACCTTTGACCCCAACACTGTATGATCTGTTTATTTTGGCATTAAGTAAATTGAATATTGACTCCGTGCTTCTAAATAATCCTCAACATTGCCTAGGGTGCTACATCTTTTTATTGCAGAGGTGCAAACAGCATATTGATGTATTAACAATTTTAACTGGTCTTGTAACTATTGTAAAGAATTAAGGTGGTGAAGCATACATTTTATAAAGATGCAGTAAAATTAAACAAATTAAACTTAACTTTAACAAAGATTAGAGTTACATTATGTAGAAAACATCTTATTAAAATCAAAACAAAAAATACCATCAGGACAGAAGACGTGAATTGTATAGCAAGTGGCAGAGCCGTCCACGGGGGGAGGGTGAGATCTCCCCCCGCCCCCACGGCTGTTCTGTCCCCAACCCTGTTGCCTTCAAGAGGAAGCTGAAAGCAGTGGGGTGGGAAAGGAGTGCAGAATGTGGCCTCCGGGCTGGGAACTACTGGACTAGATGAGCAAAATGGCCCCTTTTCACCTTAGAGTCTATGGCTATGTCTACATGACAGGGCTCAGGTAAGTCGACTTAATAAGGTCAACTTAACGTCAAATTTATTAAATTGACTTAGTGAAGCCCCATTTGTTTCAGTTGATTTTATAAAGTCAACTTAAGTCAACTTCATTAAATCAACTTAGTGACGCTCCATTTGTTTAAGTCAACTTTATAAAGTCGACTTCAATGGCTTTAATGCACTAAATTGACTTTAATGGGCACATTGTCTTAAGTTGATTTGATAAAGTCAACTTAACACTTAAAGTTGATTTTAAGGGCAGGAGTTATTAAGTCAACTTAAGCAAGTGCTTAAGTCGAATTAATGAACTCCAGATGTGGACAGGGAGTTGCTTAAGTCAACTTAAGCCTCCAGTGTAGACATACCCTATGACTCTCTGGAGCACACAGGGGCGCTGGAGTCATATGGCCAACACTGAGCAATGCTCTGTCCATCTACACCTCATTGCCACCCCATGTACAACTCAACTTTACCTGCTGATATAGACTTTATGCTGTAGCACCTCAGTCCCACTGCCCTCCAGTGGTGAGAACAGAAACTGCACGTACTTCATCCCTGTTTTCACTTACTATGACCGACTCCTTTCTCATGCACAGTGATAGAACCCAGGAGTCCTGGCTCCCAGCCCCCTCTTCTGTAACCCATTAGAATCTATTCCCTTCCCAGAGCTGGGGTAGAAGCCAGGAGTTCTAGTTATTAGCCCCCCTGTGCCAGCAACCCCCGGCAAGTGTGCCAACTGTGGCATGGGAGCCCATTTGCAGTGACAGCACTATCTGTGGTGCTGCTGAGTCCTTTCTGTTGCTGAAGAAGCCACCCAGAAGGACTCCTTTCCACAGCAGCTGAGGCATTCCTAGAGACCCCCACCCCAGCTTCTGCAAAGAGGAGTTGGCTCTGGATGACTTCTTTCCATAGCATTCCCAGGCATGCCAGGGAGAGGAGCTGCTGCCCCTACCCAGGGCCGACCACCTGCACCTCCGCAGCTGTGCTGCTGCCAGCTCACGTGGGGGCAGTCCAGCTCATGCAGGGGAGGGTGTATTGGGAGCAGGGGGTGGGGCGCTGCCTTGTGGGGAGTCAGGAGCTGGGGTCCGGGGGCCCACTCATGTGGGGAGGCACTGGCACAGGAGCATTCCGTGGCTCCCAAATTATACTGTAACCCCTGCTCCCAACCCTCCCTTGGGCTGGGATGGATAGGGCTGGCACGGGGGGGGGGACAATGGAGTCCGCCCCATGGGCTAGCCCACTCCACCCCCTGGGGAGGGGTGGGAGCATGTGGTCCAGCTTCTGGGCTGGGCAACTGTTCTCCCCTAAGCTGCAGCACCTCGAGCCAGTGCCTCATTGGCTCATGTCTAGAGCCGGCCCTGGGTGGTGGCTGTACTTCATAACAGGAACTGGGTTAACAGAGGGTGGCAGAGGGGAAGGGGCAGCTATACTGTATAATGGGCAGTGGGGGCAGCTAAGAGTTGGGTACCTTAATGCCTCCAAATTAATTCACTATTTAAAGGTGAAGCAATTGGTTTTTCAATGACTCTTTCAGTCAGTTTTTAAACTCTGGTGGCCTTTCATGATTATCTCATGTCTACTCCTATGTAAGAGAGCTCACACAGCCTGATCTCACAACTCTTGCCTCTAAACTGTAGCTGTTACTTCAACTATTCAAATACTGTCTAACTCATCTCCCAGATAGGCCCCTGCGATCATGCTCAAGTCAATTCTGATTCTTCCCTCGTATATATTAAATTGTGTGATCTTTTTTTTTTAACCTATCTAAGGTATTTTTCCCAGACCAAAAATTGGTTGTCTTCTTTGCTAACATCCTGTTTCAAATGTGAATACCAGATTGACCTCTGGATCCAGCAGTGCTCTCACTGCTAATACTTTGTACATCAGTAACACAACTTCCTTGTTTATTGCTGATACCCCCTCCTCAGACATCTGTGGATCATGTTCTCACACTTAGTTCCAGCATCATGTTAGCTCTCCAATGCCTCACACATCCCACTGGTATCAGGGCACTTTGAAATCTCTTGAGTCTAATACCTGCAATCCTAATAATGTAGGAGATTTTGGGCTGATAAGGTGAGCAAAGCATGAGACGTTGACTCTGTCAAGCAAACAGAAACCAGGAAACTCTGCTAATGACACATTTATTTTAGAGAGACATGGTGGATGAGGTGATATCCATTTTCTGTTGACAATAGAGACAAATTTCAAGACCTGAAAAGGAGCTCAGTGTGGTTCAAAGGTCATCTCTTGCAAACAGAATTTGGTGCAATAAGAGGTATTACCTCTCCACCTTTCTTGCAAACATCCTGGGATTAAGATGACTACTAGAACTCTGTACACAACGATTATTTTTTTCCTCAAATCTTTCTAAAGAAACAATGACCCCTGATCTTCACCTGGCTGGCAAATAGAAGACAGATCCTTTCCTTTCCTTCTGCAGTTGTTTCACTCACACCATATTTCAGCCTGTAGTGGCAGGGAATTGATTTTACCCAAGTATTGGTGGGACTGATACCAACATACTGCAAATGCATCCTGCAGTTCTGGACTCCAACTTCTGAAAAGGATATTAAAAAATGAAAGGTGCTGTAGAAAAAGCCACAAAAATAATTTTAAGGGTTGATAAAAATGCCTCACCGTGAGAGAATAAAGAGCTGGATCTGTTATTAATCTAAAAGCACGAGGTTAGGTGACTTGATGACAGTATAATAGGGATAAAACACCAGGCATTGAATGTCTGTTTAGTCTAGTAGAGAAGGACAGAAAAAGAACCAAAGACTGGGAACTGAAGCCAGACAAATCAAAATTAGAAACAGGGCACCAGTTTTTACAAGTGAGGATGAGGAACCATTGGAACAAATGACCTAGCGGAATGAACTCTACATTCTCTATCTGTGAATAGCTTCCAGCCCAGACTGGAGGGGCTTCAGTCAAACAGAAGTGACAGCTGGGTTCAGTGCCAGTGGATGTGGGTGACATTCTCTGACTTGTGTCTTACAGGAGGCTGGACAAGATGACTGGCTGGCCTCTTCTTGCTTTACAATGTATAAATCTAGGGCTGTGTTCACACAGCACTCTTATTTCAAAACAACAGAGGTTGTTTCGAAATAAGAAATACCCTGTTCACACGACGCATGGTAGTTTCAAAACAACAGCACCCGTTTTGAAACAACGGGGTTGTTTCGAAACAACTTATACCCCATTTGGGGGCGAAATAATGCAGTCCGAACATGTTGTTTCGAAACAACAGTGACTTGTTTCAAAATAACTGTTGTCTGAAACTGCTATTTCGCTTTGAGCTTTTTTCCTTAATTCGAATTAACAAACTGTTAATTCGAATTAAGTTATTTTGAAATAAGGCATTATTTCGATACAAGTTGTTTCAACACAACTTATATGGAAATAATGCCTGTGTGTGAACACAACCTAGGAATTGTTCTGAAAAAAGAAAGTCACCAAGTCTGGTTTAGAGTGTGAACACTGCAGTTCTGTCAGACTTCTTGTGAAAATAGGCGTGGAAGAGAAACAGCAAGGCAAAGAATGGTCTCAAATTTCCCCATGGGATAGATGTTGGATCCACCCTCAAAATTAATCCTCAGAAATCTTTTCACTCAGAAACTGTTTATAACCCATCTCTCGACACGTGCTAGCTATTTTTTCTCAGAGTTGGTCCTCCAAGTGTTTATCAGTCTGCCAGGTCAGGGAGCTGAACTGGAATTTTTAAAGAACCCTTCCAGAGTTAGGTGTCCAAATCCCTCAAGAGATCCCCTCACCCACGGATATGACACTCATTCAATGTGCCAAGTTCCAAAGGGGCAGCCATGTTAGTTTAGTAAAGCAAAAAAAGCAAGGAGTCTTGTGGCACTTAAAGCCTGAGGCTGTGTTTGGACGAGAGTTTTATTTCAAAACAAGAGCCATTGTTTTGAAATAAAATTTCTTATGTCCACACAACATTCCATTATTTCGAAAGAACAGGACCGGTTGTTTCAAAATAACGGCCATTATTTTGAAACAGTAAAACCTTCCTTGAAATCAAAATAGCCATTGTTTTGAAATGGCTGTTTCGAAACAACAGCGTTGGGACACGTCGTTTCGAAACAACACCATTGTTTTGAAACAACTGTTTTGAAACAACATGTCTGAATGGCCTTATTTTGAAATAACCATTTCAAAATAACAGACGTTTCGCTTTAAAGGAGGTTTAAGCTCTTTCAAAATGACGGCTCTTATTTCGAAATGACAGAGCCTGTCATTTCAAAATAAGAATATGTCATGTGGACCTAATCTCTTTTATTTTGAAATAACCAGTGTTATTTTGAAATAAAAGAGATGTGTGGACATGTCCTAAGACCCTTCTAGTCTTTTCTTTTACAACAACATGAACAGGTAGCCAGTTTAAAGGAACAAAAGGAAGTTTTCTTTACACAATTCACAGTCACCCTGTGGAACTTTGCCAGGAATGTCATGAAGACCAAGACTATAACAGGGTTCAAAAACAAACTAGATAAGTTCCTGGAGGATACCATCAATGGTTATTAGCTAGATCCAAAACCATGCTACGAAGTGCCCCTGGCCTCTTTTTGACAGAAGCTGGGAGTGGGCGATGGAATAGATTACTCCATGATTGTCTCTGTTTTATTAATTCTCTTTGAAACACCTAACATTTTCCACTACCAGAACACAGGATGCTGGGCTAGATGGGTCATTGGTCTGACCCATCTGACTGCTTGTAGTGATATGCTTGTAGAAGGTTGTGAATTTAGAGACACTCCCTAGCATGAGCCATTGTTGTGTAAATTGGGAGACGCGCCCCTGAGAACATCTAACATGGCTGCTCCCAGGTACACACCTGGATACCTGTCTGTATTATTAAAGTTCTATTCCTTACTCATTCAGTAGCATCGTCTTTCATGAACCCTCTAGATCATTACGTGGTGTCAGAAGTTGGGGAATGAGTTTGGAAACTAAAAAAGACTTGGAGGAAAATTCCTGCATTTGCCCCTGAAAACAGCAAAACATCAGGGATCTCTGAAAAAAAGAAAGCCTTCAGCAAGTAAGTGTAAGCTCTAAACATGGATGTTTTACAGGCTCCTTCCCCTCTCCAAATGTCTGGTAATGTTGCAGAAAACTGGCTAAAGTTTAAGCAGCGATTTTTGTTGTACTTGTCTGCCATTGGAGCACAGAACAAAGATGAAAACCAGAAATCATCTGTATTTTTGCATGTTGTTGGGGAGGAGGCACTGGATGTATATAATAACTTTGAATTTCAAGATGGTGAAAGCATGAATTTAACACTATACTGACTAAGTTTGAGGAATATTGTTTGCCAAAAATGAATGTGACTTTTGAGAGGCATAGATTTTTTACATGCATGCAAAAACCAGATAATACCATAGACCAATATGTTACAGAATTAAGGAAACTCAGTAAAAGCTGTAACTTTGGTGGCTTGGCAGAGTCTCTGATCAAAGACAGACTCATTTGTGGCATTACAAACAATAGATTAAGAGAGAGTGCTCAGAGAGGGAGAGATCTCTTTGAATGAAACCCTTCAAATATGTAGGGCCACTGAAATGGTAAAAACACAAGTAAAAGAGCTGAATTCACCAGAAGGGACAGTGCATGCACTTAGACAAGCAGCATGTAGCCAGAGTGGTTCAAATCACAATGTGAAACCAACCCCTGCTATCAGGAAGACTGAAGCCAGACAGTCTTGTGGCAAGTGTGGATCACGGCATGGTCCCAAACAGTGTTTTGCCTATGGGAAACTCTGTCATAACTGTGGGAAACTTAATCATTTTGCAAACTGCTGCAGATCCCAAAGGTGCAAAAATCAAGTGCATTTAGTTACTGACAGTGAGACTGAGGAGTGCTTTGTAGATGTACTGGGATCAAGCAAACCTAGTGAGAGGGACTGGATACTGCCTCTGTCAGTGAATGGAACAATCACTCCACTGAAACTAGACACAGGAGCTCAGGTTAACATTCTGTCTACATGAGATTATGAGAGACTGAGAATAAGACCCAAGCTGGGACCAACAAACATAAAAATAACTGGGTATTCTGGAACAAATATACCTGTGCAGGGACGCTGCTTCACTAGCATTAACCATAAGAACACCATGTACAGGCTGCCTTTCATTGTAGTGCCAGAGGAGGTGACACCAATTTTGGGCTTGGCCGCCTGTGAGAAACTGAATCTGGTAAAAAGGGAGCTCTCACTACAAGATAGGCCTGCATCTGGCTATGAGGCACTCCTTGAAGAATATCAGGATCTGTTTCAGGGATTGGGTTGCTTGCAAGGTGAACATACAATCCATATAAACAAGCAGATCCCTCCAGTCATTCATCCATGTAGAAAGGTGCCATTTGCACCCCGTGATAAACTCAAGGCTGAGCTTGAAAGGATGGAAGCAATGCAAGTAATACAAAAAATAGAGGAGCCAACGGAATGGGTGAGCTCCCTAGTTACAGTGCAAAAAAAGTAATGGCCAGCTACGCATATGCTTAGATCCCAGAGACCTCAACAGAGCTATACAAAGAGAACATTTTAAACTATTAACTAGAGAAGAGATTATGGCTCAGTTTGCAAATGCTCAATACTTCAGTAAATTGGATGCATCCTCTGGATTTTGGCAGCTAAAATTAACAGAGGAAAGCTCGAAATTATGCACATTTAATACTCCTTTCAGAAGATACAGATTTTTATGCTTACCCTTTGGCATAGCTTCAGCACCAGAGGTGTATCACAAAACTGTACACATGATCTATTAGCGGTGTGGACACCTCCATGGATGACATCATCATCTGGGGCTCTACAAAAGAGGAGAATGATCGTTGGCTTCAGCAAGTGTTAGATGCAACTAGAGCCGCAAACCTCAAACTAAATAAGACAGATGTGTGTTAGAAGTTAGAGAACTGACTTTTATAGGCGACATTGTTTCCCATGAAGGTGTAAAACTGGATAAGAGGAAGATTTCAGCCATTGAAATGATGCCACATCCCCAGTCAAAGAAAGATGTCCAATGGTTCCTGGGAATGGTTAACTATCTTGGAAGATTCATATCCAATCTTTCTGCCAAGGTGGCACCATTGAGACAACTCCTACAGGAGAAAAATGAATGGTGCTGGGATGCTGCACAGGAGGAATCATGGAAAAGTTTAAAACAAGACTTGATACAGGAACAAGTATTGAAATTTTTTACTTCAGAGAAGCCCATTAAAATTTCAGCAGATGCATCACAGTCTGGCTTGGGTGCCGTGATTTTACAAAAACATGAAGATTGCTGGCAACCTGTGGCATATGCATCCAAATCACTGACTGATGCAGACACTAGATATGCACAGATTGAGAAGGAGCTTTTAGGAATCTTGTTTGCCTGTGAGCGATTCAATCAGTATATTTATGGACAGAGAGTGGAAATTGAAACAGATCACAAGCCCGTGATTGCATTATTTAACAAACCACTAAATGACTGTAACTTAAGGATTCAAAGAATGATGATCAACCTGCAGAAATACAATTTATTGGTGACCTACACACCAGGCAAATTTATGTTCACTGCAGATGCATTTTCCAGAGCAGTAGCACCCATGGCACCTGAGAAGACACTGGAAACAGAAGTTCAAGCCTATGTAGATATGAAAGTGAGCACAAATCCCATAACTAACAGAAGACTGCAACGCATAAGAGAAGAGACTGAGAAAGATGAATTGTTGGGACTCCTTAAAGAGGTGATAATTAAAGGATGGCCTGAAATAACAAGCAGATGCTCTCTAAGTATAAGAGACTATTGGAACTGCAGGCATGAACTGACTGTGGTAGATGGGGTGACTTTCAAAGGTGGGAGGTTGTAATACCACGGAGCCTCTGAAAAGAAATGTTACAGAAGATTCATGAAGGTCACTTAGGAATTGAGAAGTGCAAAGAATGAGCACAAGAGGTCATGTATTGGCCGCGGATCAATCACAACATTACCAATGTGGTAAAAAACTGCTTTTCATGCTTGAAATACAGGCCATGCCAACAGGCAGAGACACTGAGACCCCATCCTGTTCCACAGAGACCTTATGAGAAGGTAGGTGTTGTTAGATGTTAGTGCATGTATTATTAGCTAGCTTTTATATGTATCTAACTGTCTACTTCTTTTCCTTAGGGGGGAAGATGTAGTGATATGCTTGTAGAAGGTTGTGAATTAAGAGACACTCCCTAGCATGAGCCATTGTTGTGTAAATTGGGAGAGGTGCCCCTGAGAACATCTAACATGGCTGCTTCCAGGTACACACATGGATACCTGTCTGTATGATTAAAGTTCTATTCCTTACTCATTCAGTAGTATTGTCTTTCATGAACCCTCAAGATCATTACCCTGCTCTTATTGATGACTGAGATAATGGAGCTTTTGTGTTCAATGGCTATGAAGGAGGTAAGACAAACTTCATCTCTGTCTGACCACACTCACCTCTCTGTCTATCTGCCCACGCACTGCACTGTCTGATCTATGGCTCAGTCTCACTCAAGCTGTGGGGAGATGCTTGAGAAGGATCAAAGGGCCAGGTTCCCATCAGCAGCTGAGGTAAGATGTGGTCATAACCTCAGCCTGCACACGCTTTGAGCTCCAAGCTTGTCAGTGCTGAGCACTCCAGCTCCCTCTGTGCAGGGCGACTAGAGGTTGAGCTTCCACCATGTCAGAGCTTGTTCTTTTCAACCAGCCCATGTGGTCAAGTGACCAGGCAGCAAAGTGCTGATCTGCCTCACCAAGGTGGGTGTCATAATGATGTGAATTTCCCCTTACCCTTCTACCCTATGCAGCATGCCCTATATAAATCCCCAGGGCTGAAAGCAATGCATCAACCCCACCCCTGGATGATGTTCCTGCTGCTCCTGCTGACCATAACCTTTCTCCTGCCCCCTGGGGCTCGGGGTGGTAAGTGTTGAAGTGGACGAGAGCCAAAACCTTGCCCTGGTGGGGAGTGGAAATGTGTATAGAGATTTCCCATCTAGTTTAGCATCTGGGGCCCATCTCAGAGGGACAGGGTGGAAGGGAATGTGTGACTATGGAGGTATTCTTGGAGCAGGTGGCTCACAAGGAGCATTTGGGGGGAGCAAAATGGGGCTCAGATGTAGCCAGATTCCCATTTGGGAGAATATTCTGCTTGTTTTTCTTTTGATGGTTCTCCTTGTTGCCTCCCACCTCTCAGTGCTGTGTTTCTCTGGGGGGTTCTGCCAGGGGACATCATCGGGGGAAATGAAGCCCGGCCCCACTCCAGACCCTATATGGCCTCAGTGGGGACAGAGAACAGCATTACCTGTGGAGGTTTCCTGGTGCGAGAGGATTTTGTCCTGACAGCTGCCCACTGTGATGAAGAAGGGTGAGATGCTCCTGATGCAGCTGGCTGATTACCAGAAATGGGGGATGCACCCACAGTCACCTGGCTCAGTCCCTGTATATTGCACACCCTGGTGCAGACAGAGCTCAGGGGCTGAGTCCTCCCTCACTTGCCAGGGTGATCCCCCCACTTCAGGCATGGCCAAACTACACATGCTTGGAGCCCAGGGTGGGGCCAAGGGGCTGGACAGCTATTTTCTCATTCAGTATTCAAGAGTGTCTTGCTGGGGTCTCTCACCTCTCTCTTCCCATGTAGCATAGCCAGCACTGGGCAGAGGGAAAAGGCTGATGAGAACTGGATACATTCAGATTCCCAACCCCTAGGAAAGAAAGAAGGAAGCCTCTCATCTTGGGCCCATCTGAGATCAGGGCCCCACTCATGCCAGGCATGAGTAGCTATGTCGACACTGGCAATTTAGTTCAGATTAAGGAGGTTTAGTCCCTTAAATTAGTCCCTGTCTACACTGGACTTTCATTAAGTTGAATTAAGAAATTCCTTAATTCAACTTAATAAAACCTTATTTTGAATGAATAAAAACCATCTGTTAGTTTGAACTAAGCCTTAATTTGAGTCCTTAGTTCAAACTAAGGATGTTGTAGACCTGGATTAATGCTTAATTTGGCTTTATTAAATTTGAATTAAGGGCCTTTAGGTTGAATTACTAAAGTGGATTAAGTCGATCTAACTTGAAGTCAACTTAGTCCACTTTGGTAATTCAATTTAATAAGGTCAAGTTTAGTTCAAATTAATGTCAAACTTATTAGTTCAAATTAACAAATTCAACCTAACTTTTTCTAGTGTAGACATAGCTAATGAGACACAATCCCCACCCCCAAGAGGTTTGAGATAGATTTTTGGGGTTTTCTGCAGGAAGTTCAATGCTTAAATAACCTTAACAACTCAGCCTTGGTGGTCTGTGTAGAGAAGGGCAGGATCCTGCACTCCCACTTTTCTCTGAGTAAGAGATGGCATTGCCAAAGCATTAGTTGCCTAGTGGGATTTTCTAAAAGAACCTCTGTGCACCTTTAGGTGCTCAAATACCTTGGAAACCCAGTCCCTGGGTGCTGTGGGTGCCTGAATCCCTTTGAACCTTTGTTCCTGGGTGCTTTGGAAAACTCACACAATGGGAGGAGAGAAATGCATGGGATTCAGGGCAATGAGGAATTATGTTGCAATTGGGAACAGGGAGGGAGCTGGGCAGCATAGTGAGCATGGAAGGAAAGGTATGGGGCAGCCTGGCAGTGAACAGTGACTTTCCAAAGGTCTTTGCCAGTCCCAGGTGTGCACAATCAGGCATGCCCCAAAGACTGATGTGCTCTTCAAAATCACGAGTTTTTCCTGCCTTTGGAAGCTGAGTGTCTCATAGACCTTCTGGACTCAAACTGGGGATCATATCACCAGAAACCAAGAACCATGTTACAAAACTGTAAGCATTGGAACACTGCTCCAGCTATGGAGCAGCCAGGTTTAAAACTAAACCCAGAGACAAGTTCCAAAATGCCTAATGTGATTGATTAGGGGGTGTGGAAATAGCATGATTTACCAGCCAGTCTTGTGGTTTGGGCTTTTTTTCTCCCTCTTTCCATCTTTGACTTGTGACTTTTGGACTCCAAAAGATCTGGTGAAGCCCCCAGTCTTGTCGCATTGGGAGCCCATGATCTCAGCCAGGAGGAGAAGACCCAGCAGTGGATCCCAGTGCAAGACAGGATTCCCCACGAGAACTTTGATCCAAAAACTTTTGAAAATGACATCATGCTTCTCAAGGTGCATGCCAGTAACCAGTCACTAATGGGATAAGGCTGGGCTCAGCTGGTGAGGTCTGCTTAGAGTGGGGGGACTGGAAGCCAGTATTTTGCATTCTATCCTAGCACTGCAAGGATAGTGGGGTTGGTGGTTAGCACAGAGGGGCTGGAAGCCAGGATTCCTAGGCTCTATCACCAGAAGTAACAGGGTCTTGTGGTTAGCATGGTGGGGGTGCTAAGAGCTGGGACTCCTGGGTTCTAGGCCTGGGTCTGATGTTGGCATAGTGTGTATTGTTGGGTAAGCCACCTTGCTATTCTGTGTATTAATTTCCTCCTTGTGAAAGGGGGACACTTTTTCAGCACTCTCCCCCCTCCCTGGTGGCCCACCTTCCTAGGTTGCAGTAATAATGGTCAGAAAAATCTGTGGAGTCAAAAAAGGCCAAAATATTAGTCTTCTCTATCGCCAATTCCTTTGCTTTAAAGGGCAGGACAAATGGTAGCTGCATTTCCCACCCCTGATGGTAAATCTTTTCTCTCCTCTCTGTCTCTCCCACAAAAGCTGGAGCGTAAAGCTAAGCAGACCAGGGCAGTGAAACCCATACCCCTGCCCCCGGCCAACTTCGTCCTGAAGCCAGAGGCCAAGTGCAGTGTGGCTGGCTGGGGCAAGACTGGGGTGCACCGGCTGCTTTTCCCTAACAAGCTCCAAGAAGTGGCTTTGCAGATGGCTGACAAAAAGCAGTGCCAACGCTTCTTTGACTCCTTCAATCAAACGTCCATGCTCTGTATGGGGAACAGCAAAATGAAGCAGTCGTCCTTCAAGGTGACTGGCCTGACTTGGCGAGGATGGGGCTAAACCTAGAGGGCCTGACTCAGTGGGTTCTGATAATGTTTCAGGCATGGAAACAGGTTATGTTGCTGTGGGAGCCATTATGACCCATAAAGGGAGCATGAAATGCAGGACTGGCTCCTCACCTCAGCCTGCTTTTCCTTTAATGTCTCCCTTTCTTCTCTCTACAGGGTGACTCCGGGGGACCCTTGGTGTGTAATGGGGTTGCCCAGGGCATTGTCTCCCATGGGAAAGATAGCGGCCTCCCACCAGCCGTATACACAAGGATCTCTGCATTCATCCCCTGGCTGAGGAGGAAGATGGGCAGGAAATAGCTGCACAGGAGCCCAATGGGCTGCAAATTGCTTCTGCAATTTTGCTGCCTTCAGTACTTCTTGGTCTCTCCTGTCTGAGCAGGGACACAACAAGAAACAGCGCTGATGCTTTTCAGAACAGGACTGAAACAGGCGAGGGAACTCCTCAGTCAGGGATTAGAGGGGGGCTGGTGCCCCTTTAGAGAGGAAAAGCCTTGTGTCCCCTTCCCTGCCCCCTGAGCTGGTCAGTCCCCTGCACAGGGACTGGATCAGAACCAGCACCCCTGAGAAGGGAAAGGTCCTGTGCTCCATTCTCTTCTCTCTTGTCCCCTGACATGAAAATCTTTGTAAGGCACTGACAGAAACATGCAATGCTCTCTCCTCTGTGGGGCCGCGCCACAGCTGGCAAGGCAATAAATAGCTTTACACAGCACTGGTGTTTCGACGCCTGGGTCTATCTCCATGTGTCTGATGGCCTGGGGGTGCTCCACATTCCCAGCATCTCAGGAGGCATCTTCCACTTCAGACACTGCTCTCTTCTCCCCTCTCCTTCATCAGGTCTGCGGGGGTCTTGCAGCAGGAATTCATGGGACTTCCTAAACCTAATCTAAGGCAGTGTCCTGTGCATAGAGTCAGGACACCACAGGAATGGTGATGGGCTGAGACCTTAGGACTGCAGTATATGTGAAAAGGGAGGCAGCATTTGCAAAGGCTGTTGTGGGAGAAGAGCTCATCTGAGGAGTGGCAAGAGAGAATTTGCTTAGCTGGCTAATGAGACTTGTGGGTGGAGACCTTCAAAGCTGCCCCTAGGACAGGGGTCAGCAACCCAAAAGATAAGAGGAGCCATTTTTAAAAAAAAAATTCCTTCAGTAGCCAAGTGTTTTGAGAGCCACAAGGGGTGTAGACTCCTAGTTAAGAAACTGAATAAATAGAACAGAGATGCATATTAATTTTAATAACAAAAAATATGCTTACTGATACCAACAAAAATCTACATATACATTTGAACAATGTATGATGTGTTAATGACTATTTGCTTTTTAAAACATACAGCTTTTAGGTCTTTATTGAAAACTAATTGGCCAATGACACAGTGCAGAATGAAGGCTTTGTTGAGGTAAATCTTCAATTAGATGTTACTTTTAGTTAACATTTGGCAACAAAAGTGAGCTCTAATTCTTGGGAGGGAACAGTGGAGAAGAGAGGAAGCATAACTGCCTTCTGTACTGGAAAAATATAAAAGGTCATGATCCTACACACAGAAACAGCTTTAGGCAATTGGGGGCCCTAGGTGAAGGCACATTGTGGAGCCCTATAAAGGGCCCCTATAGATCCCCATTGCCACCCTCTCTATGGCCCCGGCCCCCCTGCAGCTCTAACCACTCTACCCACAGTCCCAACTCCCTGCACTGTCCCCTCCAGGGCTCTTGCTTCCCCCTTTGTAGCCCCCCCCAATGACCCTGGCCTCCTCTCTGTGACCCTGGCTTTCCCACCTCCCTCCCCAGTCCCAGGGGCAGCTCCTCCTTCTGCTGCTGATGGAAGCAGATGGAATTTTGCCCGTCCACCCACCAGTTTTGCAACCCCCCGGCAGCTTCCCGGCCCGCCGGCCGGGCCGGTTTGGGGACCCCCCCCCGGTGTCTTCCCTACTGGTTTCCCAACCCCCCGCCCTTTCCCCATCCTCTACCACCCCAGGGGGCCCCTTCCGCCCTTACCTGGCTTCCAGCACCAAACTGGTGCAAGAATATTTTGAAGTTCAATAGTAGTACAAACATAATAGTAATTTAAGACCAAGAATAAAGGTGAGCCTGAAAAATAAAATTAACAAACTTCATTAAAAAGATATTTATCCTTTCCCACAGTGTTTCTATGATAGTCTTACGCAAAATTTACAGTCTTCTTCAAAGGAAAGCACTACTTTCTGTGCATTCCAATTCCAAAGAATTAAAGGTTTGGATTCCACAAAACTCTGGCAACCAGAGTAGCATTTAAAAGTCCTCCCCAAAACAACAAACATGGTACTAATCTTTCAAAGAATCATTGAAACTGGAAGGGACCATCACAGGTCATCGAGTCCAGTTTCCTGCACTCATAGCAGGACCAAGTACCTGCATTTTAAACCATCCCTGACAGGTGTTTATCTGACATGCTCTTATAAACCTCCAATGTAGGAGATTCCACAACCTGCTGAGGCAACTTATTCCAGTGTTTAATCACTCTGATATTTAGGAATTTTTCCTAATGTCTGGGCTGAACCTCTCTTCCTATAATTTAGGCCAGTTGCTTCTTGTCCTATCATCTGTGATTAACAAGAATAATTTTCATCCTTCTTCCTCATATCAACCAATTTGGTATTTGAAAACTGTTATCATATCCCCTCTGACTCCTTTTTTCTAGACCAAAAAATCCCAGCTCTTTCAATCTTCCCTCATATGTCAAAGGTTCCAGACTTCTAATCATTTTTTTCCCTCGTCTCTGGACTTTCTCCAGTTTCTCCACATCCTTTTTGAAATGAGGCACCCAAAAGTGGACACAGTACTCAAGTTGAGGCATAATCAGTGCAGAGTAGAGTGGAAGAATCACTTCCTTACTCACAATACTCCTGAGCCTCTGAGAAGCTGGACGGGGAAGGGGAAAAAGGAGAGCTTCAGGGGGTGGCCCAGGTGGCAGGGAGTGGTGTCAGAGCTGCAGCCATGAGATAGGGTACTGGGTATGGCAGGGAATGGAGTTGCAGCCTTGATCCAGGGTGCTGGGTGTGATGATAGAGAGTGGAGTTGCAGCCCCAGCCCTCAGCCAGGAGGCCCTAGGAGAGGCAGCTGGGAGCTTCAGCCTAGCCCTTGGCAAATAGCAGGTTGTTGGGAAAGTCGGGGGAGGTGGCTGGGGAGAAATAGAGATAGATTGTGGGCCTGTGCCATGAATCTTCTTCCTTTGGAGCAATACCCCTGCCCCAAAGATGTCGGATCTGCTGGGTCTATAAGGAGAAGAGATAGTGCAGGGACATCTCCTATGCAGCCACAGATCTGTCAATAACTATGAGCAGATTGCTCAAGGCAAAGGGGAGAAGAGCTATGCCCCACGTGGCTGACTGTCCTCTGTGCTGCTGATGTGGCCCTTGTGGTGTGTGTGCAGGAATGATGAAATCCTGCGTGGCATGGGTTTTCTATGTGTGCAGCCATGCAGCTGTGCACCTTAGGCTATGTCTACACGGGGAGTGCTTGTTTCGAAACAACACGTTTCGAAACAAGCTGTTTCGAAATAATATGTTATTTCGAAACAACTTATTTCGCTGGAGAAAAACCATGTCCGCGAAATAAGGGAGTGAAATAGCAGGTCCACAGTGTGGACCTGCTATTTCGCCTGGGGAGGGGACTGCAGGCACCCACAGGGTGCAGTGCAGAGGGGCACTGCACCTCATGGGTGCCTGCAGAGGGCTGCAGGCACCAGCGGAGTCAGGCGCAGGGCTGCGCCTCACTCCGCCAGTACCTGCA
>ML681991.1:47970297-48112548 GCA_007922195.1 Podocnemis expansa
GTTGTTTCGAAATAAGAACCCTGTGTAGACATACCCTTAGAGGTAATGTAGGCGACAAGTGGGACCCAAAGCAGTGCTGTGTGAAAGCTAAGGATCTGTGGCAGGCGCACTGGGAAGCAAGGTAAGCTAATAGTTGTTTTTGTGCAGAGTTGCAAGTGTGCTGTCTTTCAAAGGGCTGCATGGTGTCCTCCCTGGACTCCCAAGGGTCCTGTGGATTCTTTGGGGGAGCTGGAGCTATGGCCCCTGGAGGCAACAGTGAGAGGGAGTTCTTGGGTAAGGAGGGAAGTGTACAGGGAGCAGGCCACTGAATGATGTAGTGGTGCAATGCATCAAGACCTGTTTTTGATTCCAAAGCAGGTGAGCCAGTCGCAACAGGCCAGCATGGGAAGGAACCTCTGGTAAGTATGTTCTTTGCTTTGATGTTTCAGGAACACCTCTGTTTTCTGACTCTTTTTCAAACATGCTAGAATTGGAAGTGAAATAACCAGCAGAGGGAGAGTCACTGGCTATATCCACACACAGGCAGTTAAATTGATTCAACTGAAATTGATTTAACAAAATCGCTATAAAATCATTAAATCGATTGAAGTCAAATCAATTTAACAGATCCCCACCAAAAAACCCAAATCAAACTAGCATGTCCAGGGATAGGACTTGCTAGTTCGATTCAGGAGAGGGGCACCCTGGGAGGTGTGGCAACATGGGCCCCTGGCAGGGTCATGTTGCCATGTACTCCCCTGCCTGGCAGACGAAAAACATCCCCCACTGGCTCTGTGCTCGATGAGCCCAGTGAGGGAAAAGACATCCCCCCAGACTGGATGCAGCCTTCTGGCTCAGCCAGGCATGGAGGAGAAGGAACCCCTGCACTGGCTCCCCCAGTGCTAGCTGGGGGTGGGGGGAAGAGCACCCATGCCCAACTCCTGTGCCCTATCTGGGCAGCAGGGGAAGACACCCCCACTCCCAGCTGCAGGCGCGCTTGCCAGGTGCAGGGAAAAGGTAGCCCTGCATGTCTGGCTGCCTGGGCACTTGCTGGGTGAAGGGATAAGGGAGCCCTGTGCCCAACTCCCAGCGTGCCTGCTGATGTGAGGGAAACAAGACCCCCACCCACTTTAGGTGCACTTGCCGGCATGGGGGAGACGAAACCCCTGTGCCTGGCTGCAGGTGCGCTCGCCGGGTGGTGAGGAGATGAGATCCCCATGCCAGCTTTAGGTGCATTACATGCACACTTAAAGTCAGGCGTGGGGGTCTCATCTCCCCTGCTGCCCAGCAAGTGCACCTAAAGCAGGGTGTGGGGGTCTTTTCTCTGCCATATCAGCAGGCATGCCAGGAGCTGGGGACAGGTGTCCCTTCTCCCTGCACCCAGCAAGCATCCAGGGAGCTGGGTGTGTAGGTCCCTTTTCCTGCTGCCCAGGCAGTGCACAGGGAGCCAGTATGGGGTGCATTCCCCTCTGCCTGGCCAGCCAGTGCTGAGCCTGGTGCTGGGGTCCCTTCCCCACCACCAGGCCAGCCATAGGAAAGCTGCTGGTGGGGCCTCTATGCCCCCCGCTCCCTGGCCTTGGTCCTGGTGCCCTCCCTGGCCAGGGTGCTGAGGGAGGTCTTCCTTACAGGGTGCCATGCACCCTGGTAGGAAGAAGTCAAATCGTGTTATATCGATTTAAGGTTACATTGATATAACATGTCTGAACAGTGTTATTTCAAAATGACCATTTCAATCTAAGTGCTGTTTCGATTTTATTAAATCTCTGTAAGTTCCCTTGTTTCAAAATGACGAAGCTCATCATTTCAGCACAAGGAAACACTGTGTGGTCTAAACCTTTTTAAAATTGAAATAACCTGTGTTTTTTTTATTTAAAATCTGTGTGTGGACATACCCACTGTCTGTTTCACATTCCTGTGCACAGCTAGGCAGAGGGGGCCTTGCAGGATGGTTTGTTTATGTGCACTGGGGTGGCCTGTGAACCCTCCACAGAAATCTCCAGGAAATTTTCCTGTAGTCATTCTTCAATCTTCTGCTGATGGTGCCTGGTGAGAGCTGCCTTACTTCTTCCATGGTGGTGGGACACTTACCCACCTCCCACACGGCTCAGTAATTACTTCAGCAGGCACCATTCAAACACATAGGCAAGCAACAAACATACCTGTTCTGCAGCTGGATGTGTAAAGAAAGTAACTGGTCCCTTCCAGCCTCTGTGACTCTCCAGCATGTGATATGAGCTAAAATCACTGCTGCCTGTAGCAAACCAATATTCACTTTGGTTGTCATATCTGCATATACTTATACCTAAGAACTAACCCCTTTTTGTCTCATCTACGCGTCGGACCATCCTCACCACGGCTGGGACAATCACCCTGCTTCATGGATGCCAAAGGGAAGTGAGAATGTAGGGCTAGTAACTAGCGTGGATCAATAGCAGTGAGCTCAATCTACAAAATTTCCGTTTCTCTTGTGACTACACTCCAATAGTACCTCTCTCTGCACTGTATCTTTTGCAGCAAATCAAAGTGATTGTTAAGATTGAAACAGTGAGGAACAGCATGTAGAGGAAGATGAGGTCAAATCACCTGTTGTAATAAGAAAAAAAATACAAAGTCCCTATTAAGTCCTGAAGCAATGCAGTCAAATTTGCAAATAAATTTGATTTCTGCAGCTTGTCTTTGAAGTCTTGATCTAGTATTCATCTGTCAGAGCATCACAATTAGTAAACCGCCAATGGAGTGATCAGGAAGATCGAAATTCTCACCCACTGGTCTTAGAAAGTTATGATCAGAATATTTTGGGATTTTTTTCATTGAGGTTTAATCTTTTGAGTCTACAGTGGAAGTGAACTTTCAAATAGACAAAGACCCATTCAATGGTCCTTTTGCAGCTGCAAAGCAACTAGCTGACACTTTCCTTGCTGCTCTTGAGGTGGCAGGTGTATAGCTTCATGAGCCACCGGAATAAGGGATAGGCTGGGTCTCCAAAATTGGCATTTCCAATATCCCCGGTTCAGTCCTCTGGCCTGGAAAGAAAGTCCCTGCCTGCACCTTTCTGAACAGGTCTGCATTCTTAAAGAAACATACATCCTGCATTGATGCTGGCAAAATTTTCCTGTCAATTTCCAAAGGGATAGCTGTGTTAGTCTAGTCCAGGAAAAAAAAAAAAAAGAACAAGGAGTCATGTGGCACTTAAAATAAAAATATTCCTGGTCATCCACCAGCACTTGAAATACCATAGAAAATTAACCCTTTCTGTCCACATACTTTGTGGCAAGGAGATGAGAAATAGCCCAAAACATTTGTTTCACAGAAACCCCATGGTGGATTTCCCAACTCCAAACTGATTCCTGACTGATCATCAGCAATTTGACATGGCCAGCTTCCACATGACTGCCATATGCATTTCTTCTGCAAGAGCATCTCTCATTTTGATCTCAGGTGCCGGAGTATCATAAAGTTCCGCAGCCACCGCTCACCCTAGCAGACCCACATCATACTATGATCCCACTTATCCGTGCTTGTTTCCTGGACCCATCATCTGGCGCTGCTCCAAGAACTCTAACAACCACCTCAAACACATTTTTCCTATGTGCCTGTGACAGGCTGCTCCCCAGACCCAGTCTGATATACTGCTATGACTCACCAATTCCCACTCCTGAAACCCAATTTGCCCCACTTTGCCAGGTGACCACTCACTCCTGAGTCAGTCCACTGCATCCTCTTGCATCTAATATCTCCCAAGCAGTGGGTGTATGCCTTCTGGCTACTCAAGGGAAAATCCCCAAATGAGCACCATCAGGCCCAGTTACCACACCATGAGTTGCTGTCTGACAGGGATTGGGCCCCACTCCCAATCACCCTGGTCTCAAGTCCACCCACTTAACACTGAGGTTGATCATGTCCAGCCTTCTTCACTCATGCCCTCTCTAAACTTAACAAAGCTTTAGATAAAATTACTACTTTATTCATCAGATTACAATTTTAAGTGAGAAACTGGCCAATAAAGGCAGGATCATAATCTAAATGAGTTGGGAGTGACTACAGGGAAATAAAAGATACAAAACTAATAACCCTACTACAAATAAATTCATCTCATCCCTCACATCTGGCATGGATGGTTTATAGCCATTCTCTGCCTCTTTCAAGTCAGGGCCCGATCCTTGTTTTAGATGTTTCAGGATGAACTTTTCCAGGCAAAAAGCCTCAAGCGCCTTAAAGTGTCTCTCTTTGTTTCCAAACCCCCACGACCCCTCTCTTTCTGGGGAGAGGTGATCTTTTTTGTCCCATCTGAGCCCAGGACCTCAGTTTGCTTACTCTTTGTGACTTCCTCCAGGTACTTGCTTGCTCATAGCTTTGGTTGTTTACAAGATGCATGAAGAAAGTTCGGTCTGTCTCCCACTTCCCTGAGCCAAGCAGAACATGCTACAGATCAGTGCGCATACATGATGCTATAGGAAACATGATATCATGTAGAATAAATCATGAGCCTTCATAAAGGAACGATCCAAGGCCTGACTGGCATAAAATCACACAGTTACATTGCAAAACTGAATCAGGGGAAACCAGGACTCACTGCCAGAAAGGAGATATAGTGCAGGGCAAGCCCACACATAGGGATTTGGAGCAGGGGCCAGGATGGTAGACTCAACACCAAAGCCAGAGGCTACAGTTACTGTTACCTGATGGGAAGTGTTCCCTTCTTTCTCCCCCATGTAGATGCTATGACTTATTCATGATTCAGATTTAGGGGTACACACACAGATCAAGCCATGCACACTCTTTGCAGTGTTTGGAGGTGTGGGTAGAGGTGTTGCTGGCGCCTGGCACATGGGGTGCGTGCCCTGAGTCTCAGCGCCAGTGCCCCAAGTGTCCAGGCCAGCCCTGTCCTGGACCGGGACCTGGGGACACAGTGCCTGCCAGTGAACCTGCCTCTCCCAGCCCCAAATCTGGCCCCAGCCAGGGATTGAGGCTGGGATACCCGCAACAGTGCTCGCTTCTCCTGGGCCTGAACCCAGAAGGGGATTTGGGGCCAGGCTGGAGGCATCTGACAGCCGAACACCTTGAGCATAAACTTGGACTATGAGATCAGTTTAAACAGAATATTAAGTTAGTGTGTGTGTTACCTTTTCTTTCCTTGTGGTCACTCCTGACTCATTTATATTGTGATTCTGCCATAATTGGTCATATTTTCACTTAGAATTATAATCTGATCAATAAACTAATAGTTGTTTTTTCTAAAGCTGTATGGTCTTTAGAGGGTGAAAGTGAAGAAGGCTGGGAACAGTCCATTTCTTTGTTAAATGAACAAACTTGAGTGTATGGTGATTGGGAGTAGGTCCCAGCCTCTGTAGACAGTGGCTCCCGTGGTGATGTCTGGGGCCAGGGGTGCTTGCTGGGAGACCATTCTTGAGTAGCCAGAGGGCATACACCCACTGCTTAGGACTGATTGCACATGAGATTCTGGAGTGGACTGACTCACGAGTGAGCACTCACTTGCCAAAGCAGAGTGAATAGAGGTTCAGGAGTGGGATTGGGGGGTCACAGCAGCACACTGGACCAGATATGGGGAGCAGCCTGTCACATAACCTCTGTGGATGTAGCTCCTGACACACAGGTGGAGGAAATGCCCAATGGGATTTACTGAGTGGCCAAGGCCATCCTTGGGGACTGGAGGAGAGGGAACTGGGCCAGGATCATGACTTCATTTGTCTCATCCATTGCTGCCCTTTTCCTGGAAAATCTTCAGCGATAGCTCTGCAGGGCCAATAGAAATGCAGCTTGATCTTGTCATGGTCCAAGGTTATGCTGCTGGGTTTGCCCAGGGACAGCGTCCTGCTCTGAACTTAGAGGAGGATGAAAGGAAAAGCAGAATAGAGAAGAAAACACTCATAAGGCAGCAGAGTGCACACTGAAGTCTTGCCCGTGCTAAGCCAGTATGGAAAGTTTGAGGGGATGGATCCCTCCAGAAGTGCCAGACAGGTTCCTCAGCTCAGGTCCTCCCCTCTGGCTATGACCTGTTATACTAGGGTGCTGGGCCCTTAACCTGTGATTGATTTTGAAACCAGGCCTCATAGCTGTGAGTCCCACTGAGCCAAGGGTTTTGGTTCCCAAGAGGTCACCTCTCCACCTAGATGAGCAGGGGAGACCCAATGGTCACAGGCTGGGGATGAAACCCTCTCCTTTGCATCAGGAAGTAATGTGATGGACTATGATCTGTGTAATTTTTCTGTTTATTTCTTCCATTGTAATTGTATAGTTTGATGCCCACTATGCCATGCAAGGTTCCTTTTTGAATACCTTACCATGTTGTTATGGTTTCATGTTCCCTGTAGCATCATGCATGCACACATGTGTGAAGTGTGTTTTACATGGCTCATGGTGGAGGGGGACAAACAGCATCATCTGCAAGCAATAAGTAAACAGCCAAAGCTGCAAGCAAGTACCTGGAGTAGATAACAAAGACATTATAAATTGAGGTCCCTGTCTCACATGGGACAAAGAAATCACCTCAGCCCACAAAAGGGAAGAGGGCTGGACAGAGACTGGAAAAAAAAATTGGAAGCTTGGTACTGAGAGAGGCTTTTTGCAGAAAGTTTCCATCTTGAAACATCTACAAGAAAAATTGGGCCCTGTCTAGAAATGGGCAGACACCAGCTACAAACTATTGCAGCTGGACTTGAGTGGTGAGACGAGCATAACTGTAGTAGTGTTGTTAGGTTAGCATGTGTTTTCTTTCTAGTATCTTTTATTTGCTATTGGTAACTCCTGATTCTTTGAGTAAATGAGTGTGCTTTGATTTGCTATACACTTACTTTAAATCATATTCTAATCAATTAACTAGAATTTATTTTATCTAAAGCTGTGTGGACTTTAGAGAGCATGAATGAAGGAGGATGGGTACATCCATTTCTTTATTAAATGGGTAGACACAAGTCTCTGGTGATTGGGGAAGGATCCCACTACCTGTAGCATGGAAGCTCCCAGGGTGGTATCTGGGGTTGGGGGTGCTCACTTAGGGACTCTCACCTGAGTGGCCAGAGGATGCACTCCCATTGCCTGGGACTGATTACATGCAGGAAGCTAGTGTAGACTGACTCAGAAGTAAGTGGTCACCCGGCAGAGCAGGGTTAGTCAGGGATTAGGAGTGGAGATTGTCACAGCGGCCTGCTGGACTAGATTCGGAGAGCATCCTGTCACACAGGTTCCTTATACTAAGGCCTGACTGATATGCCAAGTGGGTCGGCTTGCTCCCTGCTCTGTGACGGGGCAGCCCTGCATACACCAATGTATTGAATGGAAACAGTTCTCAGAGTCAGATGCCAGGGTGCATGGGTGGTTCTGTGTGTGGGAAAGGAGGAGCCCCAGATAACAGGGGGCTGAGGGTCAAGATTTACAGCTATTGGTGATGTGGGGTTTGAGAGAACCCAGGCTTGGGCTAGCAGGGACTGTGGGTAAGGATTGTGGGACATTGGCAGAACGCTTTGTACCAACATCTTGGTGAACACACCTATGGATTCTTCATTCCCAAGCCCAGATTTGAAGGTTATTGCCTTTTATGCCCATTTCTCAGGAACTGCTGGCCACTTGCCTAGCCAGGCTCCATATTTGTCCTTCACGGCAGCTGACAAAGGAGGAGAAGCTGGAGGAAACATCAACATATAGGCATTTGGGGCCAGCAGTGTAGGGAGAGATGCCACATGGGCAGGGGAAGAGCTGCCCTGCTGAGTTAGTAATCTGTGGGTCCAGCCAGGACCAGTGCAGCATAATGTCTAATGTCCTGAGAAGTCAAAAAGCACCAGAGGCTTATGGATGATTGTGACCTCAGGGATAGGGCAAGGTGTGAGCCCCACAAGCTGGTGATGCCCCCCCCACCTTAGAGAAAGGAATAGGTCCAGGTAACATTCCCATACCTGCATCAGCCAGGGGACCACAACAGGGCCAGATTGGAGCCAGGGTCTCACAAATGGGCAAGAACCCATAGCTCGTGGGGTTACCAGCACCTAGTCACAGGATTTTAGAAATGTGGGGCTGGAAGGACTCCAAGTGGTGTCTAGTGCAGCCCCCTGCACTCAGGGAGGGCCCAGGAATCCAGGACCAGTCCTGACTGGAGATTTTTCAAATTGCTTGTTTAAAACCTCCAACAATGAGGTGTGGTGCTTTCTGGAATATGGGTAGCATTTCTGATGTTGTCTAACACCAGAATCTCAAAACTACACTAATTCATATGAGTGAGGACATGTGAGGTGCCATTGGAAAGGTTAGGATTGATTAATATAATTATTCCATTTAAATGCATGTAACATCTGTCTGTGTAACAAAAGTTAAAGACATCGCTGTCAGTCTGGAGTGCAAATGTGTTTACTTCTGGGATAACTTTGTATCTGCTGTCGCTAGTTTGTGAATTGACAGTGTCAGTGGATGGTCCATCAGAATATACTTAGCTTTCACAATAAGCCAGAAAAAGTGTTCATTCCCTCCTGGAGAGTATTCTCCTGGATGCTTTAGCTAGGTATTAAGCAAAGGCTGCTCCTGTGATTCAACAGTGCATGCAAAGATGGTGATTTCCCGGGTGATCCTGGATTCCAGCAAGCAGCAAGGCAGAGGGACAGAAAAGACAGCTGCACCACATCTGTATCATCTTCTTCAGCCTTCATTTTTGCTTCCTACCTCTGGACCAACTCATCTACAATTGAAGCTGTGAAACAAAGGACTGAGACCCACCCAGGTGCTGGATGTACAACAGAGGAAATATACAAATCTGAAAGCTCCACGGTTCTTCTGAAAACTGAAAGAGATGGACTTTCATATCATTTGTAAGTAGCACATTCCTTTGACAGCTTAACATCTCTCTTGTTTGTTTCTTTCCTTTTATAATAAACCTTTAGTTTTAGTTACTAACCAACAGGCTGGCAGTGTGCAAGAATTCTGTAGCTGAGGCCTGACAGTGTTAAGACACAGATGGCTCAGTAGGCCTGAGGGGGGAAAATTGTAAAAGAATACACTCAAAATACCATTAGAGATTATGTGAAAAAAACTGCCAGCCTTCTGGACTTTAGTTAGTGTCTCTCTGTGCTTGCCTGCTCCAGACATTGTTATTCTTCAACAGTTTCGCTGACATCCTTGACTTATACTAAACACTCTCTTATCAAAACTGCTTAGATGGCATTAACTCTGACACTGTTAGGTTGTTATGTGAGATTCTTTTCCCTTTGACCTTGGTTCCTTTTAAGGCAATAATAGTAGTTTGCACCAATTAGTGAATGTTAGATTTTATTACTGTTGCCTATGTATATGCATGTATGTTAATGTTGCTGTTAAGCTATAAAAGTTTCTGTAATGCATCTCAGGGGCGGAAACGAGCATCTAACTGCTCTCCACACTGCAGAGTGCCAATAAACAATTAGCTGTTTGGTTTTTGCACCCAAATTGGGTTCAGCTGTTTTTCTGTGACAGCAGTGTGGGATTTTTTGGGTGATATAGAAAGTCATGTGGATCTGGTAATGTGGCTGACACTTTGGGGTCATAAGAACTTTCTGGCAAAGAGCACAGAGTTGAAATAACTTTACTCTTTACTGTATTTGTTGTTTGATTGAGAGCAGATGACTTAAATGCAGTAAAGGGGGCTGAGTGTTTTTCGTAGTGGCTTCTTGATAACCAGTGTGTATGGTCACAAGCACTGTTTATGGCTGGTTGGGGAGTCTTAACTGCAGTGTTAATCACTAGTGCAAGAAGAATGTCTCTCCTTTCACAGCCTGCCCTACTCCAAAATTTTTTAGGCACCTACCCTAGACACACACAGGTCACAGCCTGTCCCAGAGCATAAGTAGCCTGAGAATTAGAACATTTTTCCTAATATCTACCTCCAATTTTTCCCCATCTTTCCTAAAGTACAGCACCCAGAAGTGGACATAGGGCTCTAGATGGGGCCCTACCAATTCTGAGAGGAGAAGGAGAATCATTTCCCATTTCTCACAGGTGACACACCTGTTAATATAGTCCGGAAATGAGATGATCCTTTTTCACGGATGCATTACATTGTTGACATGATTCAGTTTGTGATCCAGAATAACTCCCAGGTTCTTCCCACACTACCAGCCCCTCGCAAGTCATTCCATGTTTTTTATTTAAGTATTTGATTTTTCCTTCCTATGTGAAATGCTTCACACTTTTTTTTTATGGAATTTCATTTTGTTGTTATCAGGCCAATTCTCCACCATGGCAAGGTCATTTTGAATTCTCACCCTGCCCTCCAAAGCATTTGTAACCTCTGAATATTCCAATACTGCTGGTTGAGAACCACTTTACTGAACCATTCCAGTTGTGATCAAATTGTAACTGGGAAACCTAGACAAAAAAGTCCTTTAACTAATTCCTCACCCATACCGGGGTGACCAAGAACAGCACCTAGTGGCCAATGAAGAAATAGCACCAGGCTCGTCAGAGAGATAGAAAATAGCCTAGCTGCCAAGTTCCAAAGAAGTAACCATGTTAGTCTGGTTCAGCAAACCAACCAAGGAGTCCTGTGGCACTTAGGCTGCATCTACACTTAGAATGTCAATTTGAACTAATAATTATTAGTTCGAATTCAGTCCATTTGAATTGACATGGCCACACAAGAAACTCCAATTCGAATTAGCATATCTATTAAATGGATTTGCTAATTCTAATTGGAGGACGGACACCATGGGAGCTGTGGCAACATGGCCCCGTAGAAGGGCCATGCCACCACCCAATCCCCAGCCAGGCTCCAGCACTCTGAGCCCAGCACAGGGAAAAACATCTCCTTCCCAGCTCTAGCTGTGGTGCGGCTAGAGCTGGGCAGGGGATGTTTTTCCCCATGCCAGGCTCAGAAGGCAGGAGCCTGGCAGCGGATGTTTCCCCTCCCAGTGATCCCTGGGGCCAGGGCACCCCACCACATTCAGCGCAGGGGACAAGGGATTCCCTCACTCCATGCTGTCAGTGTAGGCCAGGGGAATCCCTTCTCCCCCACCCTGGCTATGCTGTCAGTGCCGGGCCAGGGGAATCCTTCGGCCCCCCCCATCAGTGCCAGGCCAGTGGAATCCCTTTTCCCAGCACTGACAGCGCAGCAGGGGTAGGGGAGAATGGATCCCTGGTGCGTGGCACGAACCCCATCTGGCTGCCTGCTGAGAAGGGAACCTGGTGCGTGGTGCCCAGCCCCCCCGTGGCTGTGCATCGGGAAGGGAACCCCAGCGCTTGGCTCCCAGCTCCGGCTGTCTGCTCGCAAGGAGGGAAACTGAGGGTATGGCAACATTTAGAATTGAATTTGAAATACTGACCATCAATTCAAATTCAGTTAAGTGCATGGCCACCATCGCTTTCCTCAATTTGAACATACAAACTCCTCAGTTCGAATTGAGGTAAGCTAACTCTGCACTGGTCAACCCTCGTTTGATTTTGAAGTTAGGGTCAATTTGAACCCAGTAGTTCGAGTTGACCCAGTGTGGCCATGTCAATTCAAACTCACTGAGTTTGAATTGAAATGGGTGGACCTGCCTCCCAGGGTTCATGGCACCCTAGAAGGAAGACCAGCCCTCCACCACCTGGAGCCAGCAACCCCAAAGGTTCCTCCACCCCTCGCCAGCCAGACTGGGCTGGGGGGGACAATGGGGTTCCTGTTCTCTGGCTGTGGACAGGGACCCCAATCCCTACTCCAGCTCTGCATACCGGCTGGGGAAGGGATCCCTTGAGCAGCTTCTGATCAGCTGGCCATCTGAGGGTAAGGCACTCCAGCATGCGGCCAACGGGACAGGAGCTATGCATTGGGGAGTCTTCTCCACCCATGGCCAGCTGGTCAGAAGCCATGTGTGGGGGTATCTTCTCCCTGTACGGCCAGCGGGGAGAAGCTACACAACAGTGTGCCTTCTCATGCATGACTAGCAGGGATGCCACTGCACAAGTTTGTGCCTTCCGCGGGCTTGGCCAGCGGGGCAGGAGCCATGCACCGGGGAGCCTTCCCTGCGTGTGGCCAGCTGGTCAGAAACTGCACATGAGAGTGCCTTGCCACACGTAGCCAGTGGGGGAGAAGCTGCATGCCTGGGTGCCTTTCCCACATGCAGCCAGCGGGGATGCCACCACACAGGTGGGTGCCTTCTGCGGGCGCAGCCAGTGGGACAGGAGCTGTGTGTGGTGGGGGGCCTTTCCCCATGCGCAGCCAGTGTGAGGGGGCTGCGCATGGGGGTCCCTTCCCCGTGTGTGGCCATTAGGGGCTGTTGCAAAGTGTAGGGGTCTCTTTCCCCCTGCCCCTGCTGTGATGTCAGTGCTGGGCCAAGTGATTCCCCTGGCCCCACACTGACAGTGCATTGGGGGCTGGGGAAAAGGGATTCCCCTGGCCAGCACTGACAGTGCAGTGGGAGGAAGGATTCCCCCAGCTCAGTGCTGACAAAGTAGCCAGAGTGGGGCAGAAGGTATTCCCCCGGTGCGGGATGAAAACATCTAGTGGTGTGGCTAGAGCTCGGCAGGGGTTGCTTTTCCCTGTGCTGGGCTCAGACTGCTGGAGCCTGGCAGGAGACTGGGTAGTGGCATGGCCCTTCTAGGGGACCATGTTCCCACACCTCCCACGGTGCCCCTCCAATTCGAATTAGCAAATCCAGTTCACGGACATGCTAATTCGAATTGGAGTTTCTTGTGTGGCCATGTTAATTCTAATTGACTGAATTTGGACTAATGATTATTAGTTTGAATTGACTAGTTCAAATTCAGTAATTCGAATTTACACTCTAAGTGTAGACATAACCTTAGAGACTAACAAATTCATTTATTGCATGAGCTTTCCTGGGAGAAAATCCTACTTTGTCAGACACCATGAAAGCTCATGCGATAAATAAATTTGTTAGAAATTAGCTGGTGTCTTTTTCTTCTGTGCCTGACTAGAACTAAGCTGCTTCTCTCAAACCAGGCATTTTGGCTGTTTCTAACATTTAAACATTATCTGTTTGTCTACCTTTTTATCTGACTGCACATGTACATGCCACCCAGTTACTTTATCTAGCTAGGTGACTTACTCCCAATTCACACCACAAGGAGGGAGTAGAGAGCCGGTTCCTTGCTCCATCAGACAAGTTGTCAGGCTCCAGGCATTGCAGTCTCTGAGAACACACTAGTTTCAAGTGTTTTTACACTTGCCTTTGATGCTACAAAAACACCCTTTTGCCCTGAAGAGCAGTGATGACCCAACCGAAGGATGTCATTCACTACAGTCTAGTTCCCTCCACCCTGGAAGAAGTGGTTTTTTCTCCTTCCATGCAGCTATGGACAGAGATGCAGAATGGTGATCTTCACTGTTTATGGCCAAGTGAAGCATATCTAGTTTCTCTCTGCTTCAGTTTCCCCCAGAGGCTTTCATTAAGTCCAATGAGTCTTAGGAATATTGTTCAGGGTCTAGGTGGTTTGTTTTTTTGTTTTTGTTTTTAACCTAAAGGTGTTATATGAACATCTTCACTCCACCATCTGTAGTGAGACAGCGAGGGGGGCTGGGTTAATCTTAGTCCAGCACCCTCACTTATGTTCAGGCCTTTACCCACAAGGCTTCCATCCCAGAATCTGTTTCTGAAGTCATTGTCTTTTACCCTGCTGGGTAAGGGTTTCTCCTCCTGGGGCCAGGCTTCATTCCAAGTGTCAAACTGCACTGACCCCTCCTCAGAAAATGTGGACTTGGGGTACACAGCAAGTCCCACTGGGGAGCATCCTCCCTCAGTTTTATTTCCAGGCAGCCCTCCACTATGAAAGGCAAAATTAGCCAATGCCCTGCCAAAGTATTAGTTCTAAATTCCTTTGTACTGATTTAATGAGCTATTTGCATAGCAATTTCTTTGCAAAAATTGACTGGCAAATGTAAGTGAGCTTGCAGAGTGCAGTACCAAACCCCACAAGATAGCATTTCCTAGGCCTAATAGAGTGCTAGGTTAGGTGCTGCCCTACAGCCTTAATCAATGAGGAATTAAAGCCAGCTAGGTGAGCTGACTGGCCAGGGCAGTGATGGGGAACAGCTGGTGGGTTCATTTACCAGGCTGCACAAAAGCTCCTAGGGAAAGAAGGTGTTAGAAGGAACAGCCAACCATAGGTAAATTGCAGAAGACTGGTGGGGGTGAGGGTCCCTGATCTGGTGGATCTACTGAAGTGATTAAGACATTTGAAATGTGTATGTAGTTTGGGGTGGGGTGCTGTTCAACACCATAAAAGGAGCATGGGTGATGCTAAAGCTGGGAGTCAGTGCATGCCTGGCAGCAGGACAAGGAGTGTGGAATCTGGGAAGATTGTGTGTGTGTTATCTATACATTGGGGCTTGACTGGGTTTCCAAAAGCTAGTGACAGTGGTTGGCAGCCTAGGATGGTGGAAACATTGTGGTGAGTTGCTAAGCAGCAAGATCAGATGCAGCAGGAGTTCTAAAACATTAAGGAGACTCACCAGGTGGAGAGGCAGGCACTGCTCACCTGGCAGGCTGAGCAACAGAAAGCTCTGCAAGAATTCATCAGGGAGCAGGCCCGCATGTAGCAGCAGATTCTACAGAATGAGGTCAGACCAGTGGTGGAGAAGGGCAGTTGAGTTCAAAGTCTGCCTTTCTGTAAAATGGGCCCAGCAGATGACCCAGATGCCTTCCTAGGCACCTTTTAACAGGTGTCCCTGAGTGTGAACTGGGACAATACAGCTAGCTCTCTGTCTAGCTGGTGAAGCCCATGTGGTCTGCTTGGCCTTCAGGGAGATGTAGGTCAAGAACTATGAGGCTGTAAGGGTAGTGGCCCTTGACAGAATGGAATTTTCTGTTGGCAAAATATTAGCAGAAGTTCTGTGGGGCTTGGTGGATGGGAAATGTGATATGGGCATGCTGGGATAACTTTCTGAATATGCAAAAATCAGGGCAAGCTGCAAAACTGAGAGCCAAATACTGATGGATGGTACTTAAACCAGTCTCCCACTGAGTCTCAAATCCTGCTTCTCTCTCCCCATACTGGTTATCATGAAGCATAACAAAATAGAAATGGCCCCCTTTAGCACTTTGGCTCCTGTGGCTAGGTGGGAGCCAGATGGTCTCTTAAGGAAAGAGGTTCTCCTGATCCCAGAGGGCCAGCCATATTACCCATAACAGTATAGGTTTGGATCTTACCCTAAATACCATGCTGCCAACCAATCCTTTAGTAACTAAAACTAAAGGTTTATTATAAAAGAAAAGAATCAAAACATGAGTGATTATCATATACATACAAATGATTTAGAGTACATGAAAAGCAAGTCCTTGGATGAATTTGGAGTTTGCAGGTTTGTTGAGGTCCTCTGGTAGACACTCAGCACTTGAGTGGGCCTCGGTTCTTTGTCCAGTTGCAGAGGAATAGTTCCAGAGATGGATGCTGGCTGTAGACTGGAGCCTGAAGATAAAATGGAGTTGATGCTGCTGCCTTTTATCATCTATGGCTTTCCTCATGCTTTGTGCAGTTTTTGCAAATCAAAATGGAGATGAGTAACAGGAGCAAGTCCCTGTGGTTCAACAGGTTTCTTTCCTCGGCCCACAATACCTGGGAGCTGTCTTTATAGGCCATCAAGGAGAAAAAGGCTGTAGACATCTAATGTGGGGAGTTTCTCAGATTCAAATGAATTGAAACACAAATAGGAATGTTTGTTCTAACATCTAATCCAGATATGACACCTATGTATAAACCATAGAATCATTCCTAGCAGACTACAATCTTTCTACTGGCACCAAATATGAAATATTTATGAAAAAGATAAATGGTTGTTAAATCTGGACAGCATCACAGGGAGTATGCAGCCCAAGGTGTTTGTCCAGAGAGACATGGAGAGGGTGTATGCTGTTGGTTGCAAGCAAATACCCACATGATGGGTGAAATAAGGGACATAGTAGAGTCTGAACACTATATTCATAGCCTGCTGGAGACCCTGAATGTGTTGGTCAGGAGGCACCAATCGATCACTCTGGATGCTACAGTAAAATTGATGGAGTATGAGGAGTTGGACTTTCCCAGAGAGGGCAGGCCTCAAAGGGGTCAGATTTGGGGAGAATACCAAGGGGCTCAATCCCTGTGAAGGACCCTGGAAAGAAGAAGGAGCCCTGTGATGTTCCAGGAAGGACTGGGAAAGGGGGAGGAGGTGTATCCTGTCAGTGTAACAAGCCACGCCACAGGAAGGTGAACTAAACACAGATGGACTAGTTAGACTGGATTCTGTGAGTGGATGAAGGCTGGGATGGGGGGAGGGGTCCCAAGTTCTCTACCATCCTGGTGAGAGTGGGCAGAAAGGCTCAAAGGAGCCTATTGGGCATAGTTTCTGCCTTCTTCTGCATTGGAAGATGGCTGGTGAAACCCAACTGGATGCTCCCTGGGGAAAGGATGACTCTACAGTGCATCCATGAGGACCAAAACTATTGCCCTGTGGCTCAAGTGGCACTGGAAGAGAAGGACTGGTTTAATTGGAGCCAAGTTGGGGTGGTAGATCAACTACCTCACCTGGTGGTCATAAGCATGAACGGGGAGCCCACTCCTTCTGAGAGAGGATGCTGAGCCTGGGGCCAGGGTGTGGGCCCTGGACATAAGGGAAGGCTGGGGAGGGCTGAAACAGAGGCAATAGAAACCCCTGGGGGAATCCCAGGGATGGGGCAACTCTGCACACCTAAACCCAGAAGGGAAAGTAGGTAGGTACAGAAGTCTTAGAACCCTCTGTGCCCCGGGCCTCCTGGGATAACCTTCTGAATGTGCCAAAATCAGGGCAAGCTGCAAAACCAGGGGCCAAACCCACAAACCACTGATGGGTGCTACTTAAACCAGTCTTCCAGTCAGCAACAAAACATGCTTCTGATTAACCAGTCTGGTCACCCCCAACCATAATAAAATAGAAACAGCCCCCTTACTGCACATCCGGTCTTCTGGTTCCCTCTAGCCACTGGGTCTCTTTAAGAAATAGGTTCATCTGACCCAAAAGGGCTAGCCACATCACCCAGAACAATACAGACTTGGATCTTACCCAAAATACCACACTGCCAGCCAATCCTTTAGTGACTACAACTAAAGGTTTAATACAAAAAGGAAAACAAACACAATATGAGAGATGTTAAAGGGTCAAAGTGAATCACATACATATAAATGATTTAGAGTCAATAGTAAACAAATCCTTGAAGATCCTGTAGTTTGCAGATTAGTCCCACTCCTCTGGTATGCGCCCAGCAGCAGCTGGGTGGGTCTCAGTCCTTTATTCAGCTTGGAGAATAGTTCCAGAGGAGGGTGTTGATTGCAGACAGTTTGAAGACTGAAGTCTAAAGACAAAATGGAGAATGGGAGATGGCCTTTTAACTCAGAGTCATTGCCAGATCAAAATGCAGGTGGCCACATGGTCAGTTTGGGTAACTGGTCAAACTGGTTTTCTTTGGGCCCACTGTAGCTGGGAGCCCCCTGCTGATGGGCCATCAATATGACAATAGTTTGCACACACCCAATCTGGGATTGCTTTAGCTCAAACACCTTGGAACACATATAAAAACAAATAGAATTCTGATCTCCAATACAGGCATGATACTTACCTACCAATCATATAATAATTCCTAGCAAATTACAGCCTTTCTATTGATACCAAACATGGCATATCACATATAGATCATTGTAAATATGAAGTATCAATATGAAAAGTAATAACAAATAGTCCCCTAAACCCAGACAGCATCACACCCTGAGCCTAGAAAGTGTGTGTGTGTGTGGGGGGGGGATGATTCCCCTAGGCAACAGAGCTCAGAGGAAAGAAAGAAGGTGGAAGAACAAAAGACAGGGCCTCACTGGATCCCTAAGAGCAGGAGGTAGGAGGACACTTTAATGTGTAAGCCCTAGGCAAGATGGTCCAGACCCCACTTAAGGGAAACTGACGGACCAAAACCCTGGCAGCACAGAGGGGGTGAGTACAGCCTGGGCCTCCACAAACAGCAGTACTACTCAGGGATGCTGAAAGCACACAGGTGCAGGAATGCTGGCTTTATGGGCTTAAAGGACAGCTGAGAAAGGATCATCCTACAGAGACTGATATGCCCCAGAAACCCTGAAGTTTGAATGGACAGAGACTATATGTCTCCCAGTGAATAAGACATACTTGAATGCTAGATAGTGGGCAGGTGCAAGCCCACCCACTGCTAAAACCTCTCCCAAAGTCTGTATCTAGTGCCTCCTTCCCTTAGATTCGACCAGTTACAGGGAACAACTAATGAAGAAAGCTTGGACGGATGACTAGGGAGGCATACAAAGATATTGCTCAGGACTGCAGGGATAAAATCAAAAAGGCTCAAGGACAATTGGTGTTGCAGCTAGCAAGGGCCATGAAGGATAACGGGAAAGGGGTTCTGCAAGTATGTCAGTAACAAGAAGATCAGGGATGGCATAGGTCCCTAACTGAATGAGGCAGGTATCCTTGTGGTGGAGGATACAGAAATGGCTGAAGTGCTCAATGCTTTTTTTAATGCAGCTTTCACAGGGAGGGCCAGCTCCCAGCCCACTGCACTGGGTACGACAGATTGAAGAGAAGAAGAGAGGCCCTTGGTGTTGGAAGGCTGGGTTAGGGACTACTTAAAGAAGCTGGATGTGCACAAGTCCATGGAGCCAGATGAACTGCATCCAAGGGTGCTGATGGAGCTGGCTGATGAGAAAGCAGTACTGCTGCATCAGGAACAGTTAGCATGGATTCACCATGAGTAAATCGTGCCTGACCAACCTCATTGCCTTCTATGATTAGATGATTGGATTTGTGGATGTGGGAAGAGCCGTTGACATGATATACCTCGACTTTAGCAAGGCCTTTGATATGGTTTCCCACAGCATTCTCATTGGAAAGTTAAGGAAGTATGGGTTGGATGTGTGGACTGGGAGGTGGATAAAAAACTGGCTAGATCAATGGTTTCAGTGAGTAGGAATCAATGAGTCCATGTCTATTTGGCAATCAGTAAGGAGTGGCGTGCCCCATGGGTCGGTCCTGGGGCCACTTCTGTTCAACATTTTCATTAATGATCTGGATGATGGGATAGATTGCACACTCAGTAAGTTTGCAGATGACACTAAGCTGGGGGGAACGGTGGACACGCTGAAGGGCAGGGACAGGATTCAGAGAGACCTAGACAAATTGGAGCAGTGGGCCAAAAGAAATCTCATGAGATTCAACGAAGGCAAATGCAAGGTCCTACATGCGGGACAGAAAAACCCCATGCACTGCTACAGGCTGGGGGGTGATCAGCTAAGTAGCAGCACTGTAGAAAAGGACCTGGGGGTCATGGTGGATGGTAAGCTGCATATGAGTCAGTGTGCTCTTGCTGCCAAAAAGGCCAGTGGCATACTGGGCTGCATCAATAGAAGTGTTGCCAGCAGATCAAGGAATGTGATTGTTCCCCTCTAATCGGCACTGGTGAGGCTACATCTGTGTCCAGTTTTGGGCTCCCCACTACAAAAAGGATGTGGACAAATTAGAAAGAGTCCAGCAGAGGGTAACAAAAAATGATCAAGGGGCTAAAGCAAAAGACTTATGAAGAGGGCCTGAAGGAACTAGGTTTATTTAGCCAGCAGAAAAGACTGAGGGGGGATTTGATAGCAACCTTCAACTACTTGAAGGAATGCTTCAAGGAGGAGGGAGCTCAGCTGTTCTCAGTAGTACCAGAGGATAGAACAAGGAGCTATGGTGTCATGTTAGAGCTGGGGAGGTCAAGGCTGGATATTGAGAAAAACTTTCTTACTAGGAGGGTGGTGAAGCATTGGAATGGCTCCCTAGGGAACTGGTGGAATCTCCATCTTTGGAGATATTAAAGGCTCATTAGACAAACCCCTGGCTGGGATGATTTAGTGAGTGTGGTCCTGTTTTTTTTTTGGTTTTTTTTTTGCAGGTTGGACTAGATGACCTCATGAAGTCCCTTCTAACTCTATGTTTTTATGATTCTAAGAATACGGACAGGCATGGGGATCATAGGGTCAAAACAAGGGACACAGAAGGGGACTCCAATCAGAGAACCCTGGATAGTGCCTACTGCTCCTGGAAGTTTACAAGGGAGCTAGAGGACACTGCCCAGAGGAACTCTGCCTGGATGCGGGAATGGATGAGGGATCAGAAATAGGCCCCAGAATCGCAGAGACCCCCCTCAGCCATCTTCTTCTCCCTGGTTTTGTAGACTATGACCCTGGCAAGGATGAGGTAGAAGTTGACGAGGAGGTCCTGTGACTCCTGAGGGCACGAGTGGAGAGTGCATAGATAAGCATGTGAGGGGGAAAGTACAGCCAGAACCTCAGGAGGAGGTTCTGGAAGAGCTGAGAGAGGGGCTGTAACCTGGCACATTCCAGGTATGCATGCACCAGGCTCTCCCTCATGCCACAAAAGGGGCAGGTGTCAGGATAAGAGGTGAACTGCACCCTAGTGATGTAGGAGGCAGGGCCTCAGAATGGCTTATAGCAATGGCTGAGAAGAATTTGGGACTGGAGGGAGCAGCTGAAGGAGTAGTGGGATAGCATGGTGCTGGGCTAGCCCCTGCTCCAGAGCCCTAATCAAGGGGGAAGTAAAGTCAGCTGGGAGAGTCAGCCAGCCAGGAGGCTGATGGGGAGTAACTCCTTCAGCACCCTTGGATGCAGTTCATCCAGCCTCATGGCCTTGTGCACATCCAGCTTCTTTAGGTAGTCCCTAACCTGACCTTCCATCACCAAGGGCCTCTCTTTTCTCCAATCTGTCACACCCACTGTAGTGGGCTGGGAGCTGGCCCTCCCTGTGAAAACTGAAGCAAGAAAACCATTGAGCACTTCATCCTTTTGTGTATCCTCCACCACAAGGATACCTGCCACATTTCCTCCTGTCTGGTGGATGCGATGCTCCCCGCCTCAAGGGTGCATGACGTCTCCTCTTCCACCTCATCCATCATCTCTAGCGCCACGTAACAGATCTTCACCATAATGGAGGGTGGGATGTGAGCTGGGGAGGAGCACTGTCTGCCGCCAGAGGTAACCAGCTGCCAGTGTCTTCCCTGTGCCAGTGCCACCTCTTCCTTCTCCGGTGGTGTGGCAGCAGCCTTCAGCACATGGATAGGATCCTCATCATTGCATGTCTTCTCATGGATGCTGTCAAGTAACTTTTCCAGGGCATGGATACTCCTGAGCCTAGACACCTCCTCCTGCAACTCTCCCACCTGTCTCCTGAGAGATTCCACCAGAAGACACCTGTCACACTGATTCACCTCCTCAGCCTGATTGTCTGAGAGTGGAAAAGGGAGGTCGCAGACCCTGCAAGTCCAAACCAGGATCTAGGTAGAGATATCTATGGTAAGAGTGTCTGTCTGGATACAGGTGTTGTTGGAGGAGATAGAAGGGGAGCTGGCACCAGCAGTGTTGTTCCTCTTCACCATCGTGGGTTCACTAACTCCTTCCCAAACTCCCCGTCATAGTCCCCTGTTCGCAAGCTCCCCTGGTCTCTCAGCCACTGGCTTTTAAGGCCTTCTCTGCCTAAGTCAGCCCTTGGCCCTCCATAAGCACACAGGGGAAGGATGATCACAAGGCTGATTAAGGCTGATCAAAGGTGAGCAGGGAGCAATGGTACAAACAGCCCCCAGACAATCCAAGTCCCAATTCACACAGTAACAGAAATCACCCAAGCTTTGCTTTCTATCTTGCTTCTTTAGCTAGGGGATTGCCTTTGCCTCCTTCTCAGGGCTTCACCAACTCCTTCTCCTTCAAATTCCTCTGTTTGCAGCCCCCCCTGTTTGCAAGCAATGATGGGGATCTCTCAGTCTCCCTTGGAAGCTGGCTACAGTGTGCAGGTGGAAGCTTTCCCTCAGAAAGCTTTCCCTTAACTTGAACTAAATTTCCTTTGCTCTAGGCTAAGGTCTCTTACTTTCTTTTCTGCATTCTGTGGACCTGGAGAACAACTGATCCCCATCCTCTTCTTCACAGCGCTTTCCATAGTTGAAGCCTGTTGTCGCGCACCCCTCAGCCTTCTTTGCCTGCTTATCCTGTCCAAACTGCATGCCCAGAGTGCTCCTGGCAGATTGTAACTTAAACCTGCAGTGCTACAGATACACTCTGATAGTGCTCTGGCATGAAGTAACTTAGCCCCACTCACCTACATCTCACCTACATTTCATTGTGAAATTCTGCAGCTCAGAGATAAGATATGTACTGCTGGAAACTCGTACTCCAGGGCAGTCAGAAGCACTGTTCCCTCTAAGCTGTGACCTGTGTGCACACGCACACAGGTCATGAAACCTGTGCATACAAAAAAATGAAGTGCGCACAAAAAAATTCAATAGTGCTACTATTGGTGCTCACAAAGAAATGGTTTTGCACAGACAAAGAAATTGTTTGCGCACACAGTCTACAAGTAATTAGAGGGAACACTGAAGAGCCATTGTGGGTCAGCCAAGCCTGCTCCTCATATAGTAGATGATGTATTCTTTGCTAAAGACAGCAGTTCTGACTCTTACCCCCACATTGCTTTGGCCATTAGACCCTGCTTCTCTGCCAGAGTGGGGGAAAGGACCCTGGAGTCATTGCTCCCACCTAGTTCAGCTTTAGTCCCCTGAATTCAGGAGACCCTCAGTTGACATCGAGAACCCCCAAGCTCCTGACCCAGCTCAGAGATCATCTCACCTTGTTCTAGTGCCGGGGTGCTGGTTGGAGAGATGGATCTGGATCTCTGAAGGTAAGAAAGCCTCTGAGCCCCCCTCCAGCTCTGATGCCCATTATACAGAGCCAGGCTGGCAGGGCGCCAAGAAGATAAAACTCATCAAAGTCTGTCACAAGACATTTCTAAGAACTAGGCATAGAAGGAAGTAATCAGCCAAGTAGGCTGGGCAGTGGAGAATCAATAGGCCTGTTGACCAAGAAGTGGGATTTAAAGAGTTTGCTGATGCACCTCAATCCCAGTGTGCTGGCTGGGGGTCAGGGGGCATAGTTCATGGAGAAGGAAAGGAGACCTCAGTGCCAGGATGAAGCTGGGTAGGAATCTAGGGGAAGGATGACATGTTTCCAGAAGAGAGTTCTGGTGGGGGGAATCCCAAGCTCTGGTTTAGAGCTGGTTTGTGCCCAAAGCCACAGGCTTCAGTGACTGTTATGCCTTCTCTGCCCTCTGTAGATGCTACAATGTTCCCATGACTCAGATTTAAGAGCACACACTTAGATGGAGCAGTGTCTATAGTTTACATAGTTAGAAGAGGGGGGCAGAGACCCAGTGTTCTCTAGACAGGAATTGCCACTGAATGGAGTACAGAGACCTTTATCTCTCTATAGTATCAGTTCCACCTGGCTCCCGACTTGCAGGGGTGAGGTGTGTGTGACACAGGACTCCTGGGATAACCTCCTGAATAAGCAAAAATCATGGCAAGCAGCACAACCAGAGGCCAAACCCACCCATCAGTGATGTGGGGTACTTAAATCAGCCTCCCAGTAAGTAACAAAACATGCTTCTGCTTCCACACACCAGTTATCACGAAGCATAACAATATAGAAACTGCCCACTTTATTGCACATCAGCTTCTCTGGTCCCCAGCTAGCCAGTGGGTCTCTTAAAGAAATAGGTTCTCCTGACCCCAGAGGGCAAGCCACATCAGCTAAAAAAATATAGGCCTGGATTTTACCCAAAATACCATGCTGCCAGCCAATCCTTTATTAACTACAACTAAAGGTTTAATATGAAAAGAAAAGAAACAATATGAGAGAAGGTCAAGGGTCAAAGTGAATCACATATGTATAAATGATTTAGAGTCCATGGAAAGCAAGTCCTTGAAAAATCTGGAGTATGAAGATTAGTCCAATTCCTCTGTTAGACATCCAGCACCTGGGTGGGTTTCAGGCCTTTGTTCAGTTGCATAAGAATAGTTCTGGAGGTGGGTGTTGGCTGCAGATTGGCGACTGCAGACAAAATGGATCTGAGGCAGCTGCCTTTCATCACCTCTGTCCTTTCCCATGCTGTGCAGAGCTCTTGCAAATCATAATGGAGTTGAGTCACATGGGCAAGCCCTAGTGTCTCAGCATGCTTCTCCCTGGGCCCACTATGCCGCAGAGCTTTCCTAATGGGCCATTAAGGAGACAATGGAGTGGTTGCAGGCATCCATTCTGGGAGTGTCCCTGAATCAAATAACTTGGAACACAAATAGAACAAACATATTCCTAACTTCTAATCCAGCTGTAACACAGACATAAACCTTGGAATCATTCCTAGCAGATTACAACCTTTCTGTTGTTACTAAACATGGCATATCACATATGGTTTATTGCAAATATGAAATATTAATATAACAGTGAATAATGAATGAGTCTCTAAAGCCAGACAGCATCACAGTGTGTATGTGTGGGCAATGGGTCCTGGGGGAAAATTGGTTTTCTCTGAGATTTGCCTGTGAGAAGTACAGTGCTGGGGGCTAGAGTTTCCAGAAATCTCAAATGAATTTCATTTTTGCTGAGTTCAGACTCTTTAATACCATGTAAGTGACTGTCAAACAGGGCTTTTCTCTTCACAGACATTCTTTAACTTTAGGGAAAGAGAACGGAAGGTTACTTACCTGTAAATATCCTTCTTCAAGATGGGTTGCTCACACACATTCTGATTCAGGTGTGTACCTCCCACAGTGCACTGTCATCCTAGAAGCTTTTTTGCTTAGTCTGTCCCCATAGGCTCAGTCGCCAGTGCTCCCTCAGTCCCACACTCTGGCAGCGGTATATATGTGGTGCTGACCCTGCCCTCCCTTCAGTCCCTTCCTTCTGCTAACTCCAGAAAGCAGGGATGGAATGTATGTGAGCAGCCCATCTCGAAGAAGGATATTTAGAGGTAAGTAACCTTCCATTCTTCTTGGAATGATGCTCACATCCATTTTGATTCAGATAACTTACAAGCCTTATACAGGATGGTGAGAGGAGTTATGGTTTCCTTGCCTGTACTATTCCTCTGCTGAAGGACGCATCATCCCTTGTCTATCGGACAATAGTGTAGAGAGAGGCGAAAGTATGGACTGAGGAACAGGTGGGTGCCCTGCAGATCTCTTGGTTGGGCACCCATGCTAAGAAAATCATCTATGAAGCTTGGTTGAGTGAGCTTTGATTGTTCCCAGAAGGGGAACCTTGACCTGGCGGTTAATAGTCCCTGATACAGCTCATTATCCAGGATAAGATGAGTTGTAACATCACCATCTGACCTTTCACGCGTTTGGTTACCATGATGAAGAGTTGGTTCAGTCTGAGAAAAGGTCTAGTCCAGGCATGGCCAAACTGCAGCTTGGGAGCCACATGTGGCTCTTGAATGAAAAAGTGTGGCTTGTGGAAGAACGTCAGCAAATCAATTTAGTAGGTAAAAGTACATGACTATATGCCTCAGTGAGGCTCTTGAAGGTTTAATAATCAACTTGTGTGGCTCTTGAGTTCCATAAGTTTGGCCACTCCTTGTAGTCCTTTCAATATAGGTGGCAAGTGCCCCTCTAACAGCCAGGGCATGCCACCTCCTTTGGTTCTCCGTTACATGGGGTCCTGGGAAGAACACTGGAAAGAAAATGTCCTGGTTTACATGGAAGGAGGAGACCGCCTTTGGCAGGAATGCTGGTATGATGATGTCTGGGTCTAGGGGACTGTGTATGGTTATTTTTCATATTGATATTTCATATTTGCAATAATCCACATGTGATATGCCATGTTGCCATGTTTGGTATCAATAGAAAGGTTGTAATATGCTAGGAATTATTATATGACTGATATGTAGGTATCATATTTGGATTAAAATCTAGGAATCTTATTTGTCTTATGTGTGTTCCAAGTTGTTTGAGCTGAGGCAATCCCAGAATGGGCCTCTGCAATCTATTGTCCTGTTACTGGCCCATCAGGAGGGGACTCCCAGCTACAGTGGGCCCAAGAGGAAATGTGATTGACTAGTTACCTAGACTGACCACGTGGCCCACCTCCATTTTGATCTGGCAAGGACTCTGAGATAAAAGGCCGTTACCCATTCTCCGTTTTGCCTTTAGTTGCTAGTCTCCAGGCTATCTGCAACCAACACCTGCCTCTGGAACTATTCTGGGACTGAACAAAGGACTGAGACCCACCCAGCTGCTGCTGCTGCTGCTGGGTGCACACCAGAGGAATGGGACTAACTTGCAAACTACGGGATCTTCAAGGATTTGCTTTCTATGGACTCTAAATCATTTGTATGTATGTGATTCACTTTGACCCTTTAAAATCTCTCATATGTAGCTTTTTTCTTTTTATATTAAATCTTTAGTTGTAGTTACTAAAGGATTGGCTGGCAGTGTGGCATTTTGGGTAAGATCCAAACCTATATTGTTCGGGGTGATGTGGCTGGCCCTTTGGGGTGAGGAGAACCTATTTCATAAAGAGACCTAGTGGCTAGAGGGGAACCTTAGGAAATGATGTGCAGTAAGGGGGCTGCTTCTATTTTGTTATGCTCAGTGATGACCAGAGTGTGGGAATCAGGAGCATGTTTTGTTACTGACTGGGAGACTGGTTTAAGTACCATCCATCAGTGGTTTGGGGGTTTGGCCCCTGGTTTTTCAGCTTGACCTGATTTTGGCACATTCAGAAGGTTATTCCAGGAGGCCCGGATCACAGATGGGTGTGGGCAAAGATGAACCTTGTCTTTATGGAACGCTTTATATGGTGATTCCAAGGATAGGGCTTTGATCTCTGACACCATCCTTGCTGAAGTAATGTCCACTAGGAATGCTACCTTCCATGATAGGACTAGCAGGGAGCATGAATCCATAGGCTCAAAGGGAGGGTTCATGAGCCTGTTGGGAACCAGGTTTAGATCCCACTGCAGGATCAGGTACAATACCTCTGGGTACTCTCTCTCCACTCCCTTGAGGAACTGGAGATCATGGGATGTGAAAAGGGGGTGATTCCCTGGAAGGTGTTGTCAAAGGCTGAGATCGCTGCTAAGTTTTCCCTGAGGGAGGTCAAGGCCACACCCTCCCCTTTCAGAAGCAGGAGATAGTCCAGAAAGTTCTGGATAGGAGCACTCTGAGGGGGACCCATCTGACTACTGCCCATAGGGAGAACCACTTCCACTTGGCCTTGTAGGTCGAATGTGTGGATGGCTTTTGGCTCCCAATCAGGATTTGCTGTAGCTCCCTGGAGCAGGCTTTCTTGGCTGAACTTAACCATGGAGCTCCCAGGGTGTCAGGTGTAGGGAACCCAGGTCTGGGTGCCAGAGGTGCCCTTTGTCCTGGGTTAGAAGGTCCAACCTGGGTGGAAGTGTCTTGGGCAGGGCCACTGAGAGGTCGAGGAGCATGTTTAACCAGGGCTGGGGTGGCAAGGGTTGGGGCTATCATAATTACCCTCACCTTGTGTCTCTTGGTCTTTAGCAAGACCCTGTGAATCAGTGGGATTGGGGGGAAAGTGTAGAGAAGGGGAGTTGATTAGGAGCACATCTGACAAGGAGCCTTCCTCCCTGCCTGAGGGAGCAGTAGAGGCTTCATTTGTGGTTCATGCAAACAGGTCTATTTCTGGGAGAACTCACTGCTGGAAGAGAGGGCTCACCACTTCCACATGTAGAGACCATTCATGTTGTGGGAAGAACTGTCTCGTGAGTTTGTCCTCCTGGTTGCTGCTCACTCCCAGTAAGTGGGCTGCCACTAGGTGGAAATCATTCTCCAGGGCCAGTTCCTATAAACAGATTGCCTCCTTGCACAGGGCAAATGAGCTGGCTCCCCTTTGACAGTTAAGGTTGCCGCTGTGTTACTGGTGAGGACCTGTACCGTCCTGCCCTTGATCCTGTTGAGGAAGACTTTGAAGGCCAGACAGACTGCCCTCGGATCTTCTATGTTTATGTGGAGGGGTGTCTCCTCCATCGACCACCTGCCCTGGATGGTGAGGCCGTTTCTGATATTGTCTCTCCACCCCAGGTCCGAGGCATCTGTGATAAGCTCCACCAGTGAATTCTGGACCTTGAAGAGGATGCTCCTTAGGGTGAAGTCTGGTCTTTGCCAGATTGTGAAGGACTTTAGGATGTCCCTTGGGATGGTGACCGCATGATTCAGAGAGTGGCACTAAGCAGGAGCACTCCTGGCCCAGGAAAAGACCTGCGGCTCGGGCACTGGGACTTGGGGCTGGAGCCCCATGAGCCAGGTGCCAGCAAGACCCCTGGTGCTGAGAGTGATACACCCGCACCAGCCAGGAGTGTAGTGCCCTCATACGGAAGCGGATCATTCATATGACGTAAGTAGAGGCTGCCATGTGTCCTATCACCTGGAGGCAGTGCAGGTCTGAAATGAAAGCAGATATCAACTGAACCCTGGAGAGTGGGAGGGAAGCCCTGGCCCACCTTGAGTCCAAGTGAGCCCCATCCTTGTCTTTTGCCCCTGGTCTTGCTGCCCTGCCACCTCCACCTCCCTCAGAGGTCATGCCACTCCCCCTCACTACTGGCCCCAAGCCATCTGCCCCTGCCCCTGCCCCTGCCTCTGGAGCCCCACATCCCTCCCACATCACGTCTGCCCCTGCTCCCATTCACTGGTGGTGTGGCCCTGTTACTGGCTCCAGTTACCTCCCACAGGCCTCACTGCTGGCCTCTGCTTTCCCCCTTGCCTCCTCACTCCCAGCCCCTGCTGCTTCCCCCCTGCTGCCTCCTTACACCCCCCAACGTGACTGCCTCCTTGCTGACTCCCCCACTGCATCCCATTTCTGTCCTTGCTGGTGCTCCTAACCCCATGTGCTTCCCCAATCCTTTCCCTTCCCCCTCAACCCCTCCACCCCACCTGACTGCATGGAGCTCTGCAGCAAGCCAGCTGCTGGAATCCACCCAGCACCGGCTCAGGCACCCTCCCCCAGCACAAGGTCTGGAGCATTAGCCCATCCTACCCCATAGCTTAGAGTGCCTGTGGGTTCCCCGATTCAAATGCACCCCTTGAACAAAACAGCTGAGCTCAGGGTCCTGAATTTTCCTGTTTTGTACACAGCTAGGGGTTCAGAATCAGGCTGGGATCAGGACCCCAGGAATTCACTCCTACCTTCCCCATGGAGAGGGTAAGTCACACATTTGCTCTCTGAGGGGGTGAAGCTGAGAGTAATATTAAACAGAAAGTTTGGTTCTGACAACAGGCACTAAACCCGCCACAAGCTCACACCCCACACAGACAACATAGGGATGTGCAGAGCACGCTCAGCTAACCAGGCCTGGGATCAGGGGACTCCAGGAGTCTGTCTGAAATATGGCTGCACTGGCTGGGACCCAGGGGATTTGGAGCAGGCCAGCCAGGCTGGATACACTGTCCAGTCTAATGTTGGGTTTTTTCTCTGTCTTCCCCCTGACCAGCCTGGACCCCATAGATAATGACCTGAAAAGGTAGAGCTCCAGATCTAGATTCCCCTTCTTCCCTGCAGTGGCAAAGGATTTGGGGCTCTTCCAGGCCTCCCCTGTACCAGCTCCTGCACCATTAACCCCCCTGTGTCCTCCGGTCCTCATGGGGTTACGGCTTTTGATAGCCTTCATCTAGGGGCAGGCTCAGATCTAGCCCTAACGGGGCTACCCCTGCCCCTCTGCCTCAACTGGCCCTGGGAGTGAGGCCTAGGGCCCATTCTGCACCACCCAGCCCTCCCCAGGTATCAGTTAATGGCTGGGCCATTGTTTGATATCTCCCTGTGGTCTGCAGCAGGCTGCTCTCCCCAGGGCGGTGGGGAAAACCCTGTCAGAGGGGAAGTTTCACAAGCCAGCCTGGGGCAATGGGCTAACGGACAGTGACACCAACGGTTGATGAGATATCCCAACAATTGCACTGTTCTGCTGTTAACCTCTGTGCTGTGCTCCCCTAGGGAGTATTTTGCTACTGGTGGGAGGCGGGGCGAGAGGGGAAGTACCTGGTTAGCAATGTGCTGCAGGGCTGAAAAAAGGCTTGTGTCAGTCTGTGTCATGGTACCAGAAGTATCATGGTGCAAGACACAGGAGTGAATTTCCCCTCTTTGCTCAGCATGCATGCGGCCTCAGCTAGAGTGCTAGGCCCAGTTTGGGGTGCCACAGCTGTGTAATGATGTAGGAGGAACTGGAGAGAGTTGAGAAGGGAGCAGCAAAAAGGAGCAAAGATTTAGAACACCTGACCTGTGAGGAATGGTTCAAGAAAACTGGGCAGATTTAGTCAGGAGAAAAGAAAGTTGAGCTATGACCTGAGAACACTCAAATACTGTAAGGACTTGTGTAAAGAGGGCTGGTATCAGTGGTTCTCTATGTCCTGCAGGGCAAGAAGCAGGGGGTCTCATGACGGGAACAGAGATTAGACACTAGGAAAACTGCATCCCTCTCTGGGGAATGATGCCCTGGAATGGCCACAGGAGGCTGTAGAGTCCCCAGCAGTGGAAGTTTTTTAGAACAAGTCTGAAAGCCCCTGTCAGTGCCAGTCTAGGGCTACTGCAACAGAGGGTGAGGTGGTTATACTAAATAATGGGTGACAAGAAAGGCAGGACCAGAAGCCGAAGGAAATGGGAGAGGCCCTTCATCACTCCATCAGCTCCATCTTTAATCTCCAGAGTCTGGGTCCCTTCCTCTACCTGCTTCCCTGCAGCCTGCATCCCCAAATCTGTCCTCTCAGCCCCCATGAGGATGCCTTTATCAAACTGGGTCATCCCAGCCCCAGTCACTTCTCTTCTTGTCACTTTCCTCCCCCATTTTGAATGAGGAAGATCCTCCTTAACCAGTCTTTAGCCTCCCCTGGCCCAGCCTGCTGTTCTACCCTCAACTCAGCCTGGCTCCCCAGCTTTCTTAACTCTGCCCATCTTTGCCTTATGTGGCAATGCTGCTTTACCCAAAACGTCATCCCGATGCCTGGGTCTGAGGCCTTTCTAGTTTCCTCAGGCCTTGTCCCTTTCTTTGGAGCGGCCCCTTTTTTCACAGTAAGACATCCCCTCTTTAGGTGCCCTGCAAGCCAACTGGCCCAACAGGCTCCTCCTCTCCCTGTTACCCTCACAGATGGAAGTTTTTGGGGCTCTTGGCTGGTCCTACTCTTAGAGCATCAGCCATAGCTTTTCCCTTGATAGGGACAATGTGTCTTAAAATAGCCACTCAGACAAAATGAAAATACTTTTTAGGGTTAGGTTCCCATCTCCACACTGTGTGCTTTCTCAGAGTCATTCTTACCAGCCCCACCGCTTGTCACACATCTGCCTCTTTATCAGGTGGATGAAGGCTTCAGGTTGCCAGCTTGCCTCCCAGAGGTGATGTTGCTTATCCAGGACCTCCTGCAGCAGGGCCTGGACTAGGCCATTTTACCTGTTTGCCACCTTTCTTGGGGCTGGCCAACCATCCATCCAGTCAAGAATTGATTCCCTCCTCTCCACAAACCAGACCAGCTAGGAAACAGAGATCATTTTACTCTGGGTTCTTCACAATCAATGCCTCAACCCCCTTGTTTCAAGGGTGACCATCTGCCTGCACTTTCCACCATTAGTGATGGACTCCACACCCCAGACCCCCTGGTGGCTGCTCCTGTGATGGTGTTGGGGGAGTATTTCAGAAAGCACCTCCCAATTTCTGGTTCCACCTGCGTCTTTAAGCACCTTTCTGGGCAATCAAGCCCTCTGGTTGGGCCCTAGTCCCAATATCCCCCTTCTGGGGAAAGTTCCCGTTCTGATAGACCACATGGTTGCAGTGACTGCCTCTGGTACTTGGCTACTCACCAGTGGTGGGTGGTTCAGAGCACTCCAGGAGCTCGGCCCTGGCCAGCAGCAGGGGTATGGGGCACTCTGGGAGTTCTGCCCCCACTGCCCGCCCAGCGGTGGGGGGTTCGGAGCGCCCTGGGAGCTCTGTCCCTGCTGCCTGGCCAGCGGTGGGGGGTTCCGAGTACTCCAGGAGCTCAGCCCCCACCGCCCTGCAATCCTCTGTGCAACTCCCTCTCTTCCTGACCAGGTTGCTTATGGGGCAGTGGCGAGTAGAGGAGGATGGTGAAACCTGAATCGAAACAGTTTTGTTTTGAAATAACACAACTGAACAGTGTTATTTTGAAACAGCCCTTTCGATTCAAGGGCTATTTTGATTACTCTCCAGGTTTTATTATTTCAAATTTCATTCTGTTGTTTCAAAATAAGGAGCTTCCTCATTTCGAAACAACAAAATGTCGTTTGGACATAACTTTTTTTAAAGCGAAACAATGGTCATTGTTTTGCTTTAAAAACAATGTGTGGACGTAGCCAAACAAATTAAGCCATCTGCACTATGTGCATGTTTTTAGGGTGGGGTAGGATGGGCAGAGACCTACTGCTGTCTATCCAGGAGCTTCCACTAAATGGGTAAAGGGACTTTTACCTCTCTAGAGCATCAGCCCAACCTGGCCCCGGGTACAGCAGGGCTATAGCACTGACATGTGGCTGCATGCAGAACAGACTCTGGAGTTAATTGGTTTTCTCTGAGATTTGCCAGGGAATAGCGCAGTGCCAGGGGTAGGGATTTGCACTGGTTTTGACTGAATTTCAATTTGCCAAGTTCAGACTTTTTAATTACACATAAGAGACTGTCAGATCAGGATTTTTCCCCTTTTCAGATGCTCTCCCGATAGAGGGAGAGAGAACTGATATTGTTGTTAAACACTAAGCTTCAATTAAGACTTGACATTTCTAATGCTTTACCTGCTTTTCCTTCTTTCCCTATGTCTTTAATAAAATAGGAGGCATGAATCAGTGTTGGCCTCACATCCCTCCATCAGAACTCAGCGTGGGCCAGGTAAGCTAATGATCCTGTCAGGGCATCAAATTCAGTGATGAATCCTGGTCACCGGCCACCTGAGGTACTTTGTATGTACGCTAAGCAGAGTGAAAATTTGAAAGTATTTCCTCCAATGTGTTTTACATAGGATTAAGCAGACCAAGGGCTCTGGGATACCAAATCCCATACCTTGTTTAAATCTCTTGGAAGAGTGACAGAGTTACGTTAACACCCATCCAAATGAACACGGCTGCATGCATGGTGGGAGTTCTGGGGTTAAAAAGTGTGTCAGAACCAGGGTGGACTCTGCAGTATAGACACCTGTGTGACCTTGGAGCAGAAACCCCATGTCTGTACTGGAAGTGCTAAGACAAGCTCTCCAGCCCAGCCCTCCCCCAAGCTGGGGCCCTAGGTCAGGGCTTGGTTTGTAAACCAGGATTTCAATCAATCAAATCATAGGGCTGGAAGGGACCTCATGAGATCATCAAGTCCAACCCCCTGGGAATTGAACCCAGGACCTTCTGCATGTTAAGCAGAGGTGCTAGCCACTACACTCTTTGCAGGGCTTTATGGCATTGATTCCTATTGGACCAAGAGTTCAGCTCTCAGGGGGGTTATTTCTCCATGCCAATGGGCTGGGGACACCTGATGGCTATAAGCTCTTCTCAGTGAGACCCAACTGATATGCTGAGAGGATCAGCCTGGTCACTCCTCTATGAATGACACAGTAATAGGAGCAGTTCTGCACATGCCCATACAATGAATGGAAACAGTTCTCAGAGTCAGACATTGGGGTGCACAGGCAGTCTTGTGGTGAAGGAGAGGGAGTCCCAGATAACAGGGGAGTGAGGCTCATGGTTGTTGGCTACTGGCAGCCATGTGAGGGGTTGAGAGACCCAAGAGCTGTGCTAGCAGAGGGCTGTGAGTTGCTTCTACTTCCAGTTCTCAGGAACTTCTCGTGAATGACTTTATTTGCTTACTATCCCATTCTGTATCCTGCTGCCACTTGCTCAGCCTGGTCACTCTCCTGGTCGCATGACTTATGCAGAAACTGAGGGAACTAGGCTTGTGTAATCTGCCTCCAATCCATATCTGCCCTTGATAGCGGCTTACACGGGAGGAGAAGGTGGAGGAAACATTGATCAAGAGCTGCAGGCCCAGCAGTGCAGGGAGATAAAGAACCATCCTGCTGAGCTAGTTAATCTGCAGTTCCTGCCTGGGGCAGAGCGGAGTGGGGTCTAGAGCAGTAGTTTTCAAACATTTTTCTTGGGACCCACTTGAAAAAGATAATTTATGTCCATGACCCAACAATTACATTTTTAAGCAATGCATTCCAGTCTTTTGGTAGGAGAAGCAGGGGATACCATGACCCAGTACCTGAGGGTCTGTGTCCTAGTACTGGGTCCTGACCCTAAGTTTGAAAACCACTGGTCTAGAAGTCTGGGATGTGAAAACATGCCAGGGCCATAGGGCTGACTGACCTCAAGACAGGTCAGTGAGCCCCATGGCCAGAGAATGGGAGCCAGCATCCCAAAAAGAGGAAAAGATCCATATCTTGTTCCCATCCCCAGAGCCAGCCAGGGTAGCATGCTAGGGGTGGATCAGAGGCAGTGCCTCACAAAGGAACAAGAACCTGTAACTCATTTTCCAACACCTGGACACAATTCTAGAAATGTGCCAGTAAAACTTAAACAGAGACCAAGACTGCTGCCTGTCAGAACAGAAGAAGTGCTACAGGAGGGAGAAACAGCATGCAATACTTTCACTAGAATGGTAAATCAGATGAAGTTCATTAGAAAACAGGAGTTGCAACTTGATTTCTGCGGAATGGATAGAAAAGAATTTCAAAATGAAGAACTGAGAGTCAGCAATGTAACACTTAAAACTGATGCATGAACACCTGGAACAGCCCAGAAACTGTTAACTGCAGCAGGCAAGGATGCTCCAGTGATCTGTCTGGTATACAGACAAAAGCAGAGAGAGTGAGGTAGCAAATTCAGATTTTCCAAGAACAGGTAATGACCCAGTCCACCCCCCACCCCCCTCCAGTCTCTGATGCTAGAATAAAAATCAGAGGTGTGGATTTCAGACTGCTTTAACCCATGGAACCACCCCTCATTCAGAGTTAATAGTATCACCTTCTTTCTTAATTTTTACATGCTGGTTACATTTTTCTTTATATCCTCTATATTTGCTAAAAATCTCTGTTGCTGCCTGTACTTTCAGATACTTTGACAGAGTTAATTTGCCTCTTCCCTCTGGTCTTCCTCCCTTCTTATATTGCTTCCACACGCTCCTTTTCTCCTCGTTTCTGCTCTCTTTGTTTTAAATGTTAAAAGTTTTTTAAATACTGTAGAAACCTAAAAAGTTGAAGCAAATGGAAACCAAATGGAACAAAAACAAAGAGAACACCAGGTAAACCTTTTACTTTACAGAAGTCCAGAAAGTTAATTATTTTTGCCCCAAGGAATGCAACATCTGGGAAAATTCTTAACTTGCATGTCGATATAGTTGGTAAGCAGGAGGAATGCAAACTGTTTCTAACCCTAACCACCAACTAATATCTGAAAAGTGGACAGTCCTTATTTTATAGAGCAATGTTTCCTATAAATGCCTTACATTAGTAAAATAATAGAACAAATTTGACAAATAACTTGATATGAATTATTTTAACCAATTATTATTTATTTTTTAAAATGAAAAGGTGATAACTTCCTTACTTAAGTGTTGAAGTCCTGGGTTCAAAGGTCTATGTGTATTGAAGCATTGCCTTATTAATTTTAGCTTCTAATTCCTTTTGTTCTATAGCAATAAATAAGAGTCAGGCATTAGATGTTTTTAACTGTAAATTTCTCAGGTATGTAAGTTTGTTATTCTGGCTTGTATGTCACATGTGCATGACTGTATTTTCTTGCAATAAAAGTCTCTATTTTTTTGTTTTTAATATAAGTGAGACCACACTATTTTAATATTTCTTTTGGGGCACATACCTGCCACAATATTGACTACTATCTGTTTCAAACCTCAGAAAACCCTCTGTTATAAATATATCTTGTGGCAAAATACTCTCTAGGTCTTGCTGAGTTAGGGCTCCCTCCTCTGAGCCAACAAGGACACCAAACCCAGTTTGTATCAAACCCAGCACCCCACAAAGGAGCAAGAATCTGTAACTCATTTTCCAGCACCTAGTCCCAGAACCATGGAATTTTGTGGCAAGAAGGGACCCTAAGAGGTGTCTAGTGCAGCTTCTGCACTGCAGCAGGGCTGAGGAAACCCAGACCAGTCCTGAATGAGGTTAGTACATCTTGTTTTTAAAAACCTCCAGTGATGGGGATCCCTCAGCCTCCCTTAGAAGCAAGTTCCAGAGACTTGGATGCTTTCTCTTATCTCAAGTTAAGTCTTCCTTGCTGTGGACTAAGTTCATTACTTCCTGTCCTGACTTCGGCAGACAAGGAGCCATCCTCTTTCTCACAGCACTTTCCATATCTGAAGCCAGCTTCTGGGCACCCCTCAGCCTTCTTCTTCCCACACTAAACCTGCTGAGAAACTGGATGTGTTTAGTCCTTTCCTCACACAGGTCAGATGTTCTAAACCTTTTCTCATTTCTGTTGATCTCTCCAGTCTGTGCTTGTCTTTCTGAAAGTGAGGTGGTCTGAGTTGGACATAGGGCACTCACTGAAGCCCCACCAATGCTGAGCAGTGCAGGAGAGTCAGATCCTGTGTCTCACAAAGGGCACCCTCATTAATACAGCCCAGAATGAGATTAGCTTTTCCCACAGCTGCATCACATTTTTGACTCCCATTCAGTTTGTGATGCACAATAACCCCAGATCCTTCTCCATACTTGCACCCTGTAGTGGAGTCACAGAAGACCTTGTATGGTATATTTGAGTGACACCCTGTATTAAGCAGGTCCATGAAATCCAGAGAGACAACACCTGAGTCAGGAGGAAACAGCAAAGATAAACTTTATTCACTCACCACAGCAAGACACCAGAGGAGAGCCATTATGTGGGAAGTGAGGGCCCCGCAGAACAGGAGACCACGACTCATGGTGTCTGCGACCTGGAGGAGATTCTTACCCTCCCTTTCCAGCCCTCCCCATAATTACACCTCTTTGAGCAGGTTGGAATATGGTTGTCATAGCAATATGTATTGTCAAGCAAAATAGGTTCAATAGTTCAAAACCTACTTTGGCAAGCAAAATAAAAACGTGTTATGGGAAGCAAGGTGAAAACGTGTTTTGGAAGCAAAGTGGGTACATACTTTGATAAGCAAGTTGGCAAACAACACAGATTCTGTAATTCAAATTCTCATAACAATACATTGGTTTGGGCTTTTCAGCCTTGCCCACATCCTCACCATACCCATGCTTTTGCATTACAACGTCTGTCGCAAGACCCTCACTACACACCCCCACTCTGAACACTGTATGTTCTGACCCTGAGTGAGGTGACTAAAGACATGCATAGTCACTTATTTATGTGCTTGGTCCACACTCTCAGTTCTAATGGCATGAATATTTACTTATTTACCAGGGATGCTCATTTTACAATCATCATGTGAGCATGTTGTAACAACCTAGTCTACGCATACATATGTGTGTGTCCCTAGTTACTTTGTAAGCCTCGTCCTCCTCTCTCCCTCATTCATCTAGCATAAACTCAAGGGAATGTCTAATGCGTGTTGGACTTTTCCAGTGGATCTTGGAAGCTGCAGCAGGTGCCCTGGAAACAATGCCCCGGAGCCTATCTGCTGCTGCAGTGGGTTCCCCGGCTGCTGAAGGGACATAAGCACTGTACCACTATAATAAATCAATTTTTATTCTATCTGTCCATTGTGGTCACATTGTCACTGACTCAATCCATAGCAGGGTGCAATAGCACCACGCTCTCCCAGCCAATCATTGTCCAGTTTGTTGTTGATTGTTTGAGTTTTCCTCTCTAAATGAAACATTTTGCATTTGTAGTTATTAAATTTCATCTTGCTTTTATCAAGCCAATTCTCCAACATAGCAAGATTGTTTTGAATTTTCACTCTGCCCTCCAAAGCACTGGTAAACATCCCCATATGTCATGCACTATTATATGCTCCACACTCCATTCTCCAAAACATTAAAGAAAATATGGATTCGTCTCTGACTAAGGGCTGTGGGCTGCCACTAGATGTGCAATTACATCTCCCAGTTTGACAGAGAACATTGATAGCTATTTATAAGGCTTCCAGCACTTTTAGGGTTGTAAGAGACAAACAGAGAGAGGTCTAAATTCTGTGCAACCCCCCCCCACACACACATACTAACACACACACAGCCACTCTGTGATGATATGAATGTATTTTATTGCAGAAAATAGGAAAAGACTCCAGCTCAGCAACAGCTACCATGGCTCAGCCTGAGACAAGAATTTTCCCACCTCATCTGAAGCAATGCACAAAAGGTTGACTATATGGTGAAAAGAGGACTGGAGGGGTAGAAAGAGACAGTGAGGAAGGAACAGCTATAGTGTATATTGGACAGTAGGGGCAGCAGGGGGTGAGGAGGAGGCAGACATACTATAGAACAGGCACCAAGAGAGGCAAGAGAAGATTCTAGGGACACCAGATTGGCCCCTGATCACTCCATCAGGTCTGGCTTTCAGCAAAGTGGGTGGGGAGCCCACCTCTGTCACAGCAGATGACGATCTTCCTGGCATCATGGTGGGCCCGATATGTGCACTTTTCAAGTGGTTTCCCACCGTGGTGCTTGCAGATGGTGACCTGGAATAGTCTGAGACTCCGACGCATGACCTGGCCAGGTGCAATTTCATAGGCCTCACCTCCCTTATCCGTGCAGATATCTTTGATGTCATCACTGTTCCCGTGGATGAAAGTGTTAATCTCCTTGCAGACTTTTGGCCCAGGATTTGGGTCCATCTTCCTATCCTTTACCATCATTATGCGCATTTTGTCAGCGCAGTACTTATCATTATGGCCTCCGGGTTTTGGAGCGAAGTGCTGGCGGAGGAACCGCTCATATTGGGTTTCACTGGCTGAGAGTCCCATCAGCATGGCAGCCAACAGGAAGAGCAGCCGGAGGGCTCTTTCAAGAGCCATGGCTCCAGCCAGATGGTCCTGGAGACACAATGAGAGATAAGAACATCAGATCTGCCACACAGGGTCAGACCATGGTCCAGCCAACCCAGCATCCTGTCTTTGTCCTTGGCTGGTACCAGAGCTTCTGGCAGAGTGGAAAAAACAGAGCAATTAGAGGGTGATCCACCTGTGTCCTCCACACCTGACTTCTGGCAATCAAATTTTAGGGATCATTAGGTCATAGAGCTTCTTCCCTGCCTATTAGCCTCTGAGGGACCCTAATCCCCATGAAATTATCCACTTCTTTCCTAAACCCATTTACATGCTAGAGCCCCTGCAAAACACCACTGGCAAATTATGTATTGTGTGAAAAAATAACTACTCTTATTGGGACTATACTTGCTACATATTAATTTCCTCATTAACTGCTTGCTTTTGTATTGTGTGCAACAGTAATTAACATTACTCTGCTCATTTCTTTCACACCCTTCATTGTTTTATAGTCCTCTATCATGTGCCCATCCTTAGCTGCCTGTTAACCTGAACAGCCCTAATCTTTTTAATCTCTCCTTGTATTGAAGCTGTTCTAAACCCTTGATGATCTTTGTTACCTTTCTTTAAACCTTCTCTAATTCCCGTCTGCCCTTTTAGAAATGGGGCAGTTAGAACTGGATGCAGTATTAGTGGGTGAATGTGCCCTGTATTCCTGTTGTGGCTTTCTGATATTTTCTGACTTTCTCCTAATATCCTTTTCCTACTATTTTCTATCCTTCTCCATTTGGTTTGCCTTTTTGCCCACGGTAGTGCATTGAGTGGAAGTGTTTGATGGGTGGTAACAGCTGATTTAGAGTACACCATTGTGTATGTGTAATGGAATTATTTTTTCCCAATGTGCATTATTTTACAGTTGTCAACACTGCATTTCATCTGACCTTTTGTTGCCCAATCTTCCCATTTTATGAGGTCCTTTTGTAATTCCTTGCACTCAGTTTTGGACTTAACAATCTTGAATAGTTATGTATCATATGCAAACTTTCCATCTTCTTGTTTCACCCAATTTTCCAGATAACTAATTAATAAGCTGAATGGCACTCATCCCAATATAGATACTTGGGGGAGCCTGCATTTTCCCCCTCTCCAGTGTCAAAAATTACCTTGTTTCCTGTATTTCAGCCACTTACTCATGCATGGGAAGACATTCCCTCTTATCCTATGGATACTTAGTTTGCTTGTACTGAAGGACCTCGAGAAAGGTCTCTGAAAACCCAAGTATGTCATAGCAATTGAACACCCTTGTCCACCTGTTTGTCAACCCCCCCCCCCATTCCATTATATTGGTGGGGACTAATTTTTCTTTACAAAACCCTTGTTGAGTCTTTGTCAATGAATCATATTTTTCTGTGTGTCTGGTAATTCTGTTCTTTCCTGTAGCTTCAACCAACTTGCCTAGTACTGAAGTTAGGATTATTGGTTTGTCACTGTCAGGATTGCCACTGCAGCCTTTTTTAAAAGTCAGGGTCACATCCACAATCTTCCAGGTACTTGTCCCAGAGAGTAATTTAAACTACAGGCATATTATAAAGAGAAAGCCTGAGACATGAGACCTAGTACAACAGACTGGGTATGAGGCCTGAGCTGAAGTGATCATCAAGTCCGGCTGTGAGAAAGCAAAGGTAACAAAAGACAGGCCATGTATTCTGGCAGACTCACTGTAATTGGCAAGAACAGAGCTAATACGTTCCTAAAGAAGTTCTAGATGCAGAGCACTCATGGCAAACACATTTTAGAAAGGTACCAGGATGTCCCAATACACCAAAGGTAACAAGGACTCCTGACCCCTCAGAGTAACAATATAATGAGTAGAGATGTTTTGGCGAAACCATCTGGGACAAGGTAAAAGGTGGTATCTCACTAGGTCAGAGGGGCAATAAACAACTTGTTTGAATCATTGTGTAAAAGAGGGTCTCAAAGGGAGAGTCTGTGCCTGGCTTAATAGGAAGTCCTGTCTTTCTTTGAGCTGGTCCACTGTTAAGGGCATACATGTATTCAGTGTACATGTAGCATGTATAAGGCACTTTTTACTGTGCTCACTTGGGAATAAACCTGCCCTGGTGCCTTCATAACTGAAACATCTCTGGTTTTATGGGATTATCTGTTCATGCTTAGTGTTCTGTCTATTTGTGCAGAGCTGGGACAGAATTGACACTGGGCTAATGCACACACAGCCAAGTATTGACAACACCGGTGACCCTGATTGCTGATATGGTAAGTAAACAAGCTGCCTTCTGTAGGAATCATGACCTAATATGGGAGAAAGCTATGAGCCAGGGAGCTCACTTATTCCCTTGCAGAGGCCTAGCCTACACCTGTGGCACTTTTTGGTGGCAGTAAAATACCATGCATATCTCCCTTCAATTTTGTAACTCCCATTTACCTCCCTGTCTACACTGTGCTAAGTCAAAGGGAAGTGCTGTCCATTTTATTTATCACTACTCTTCTTCTGGGGCTGGAGTTACTAAGTCAAACTCCAGATTGATTAAGAGAGTCTTGACTGACTGCTCAATCAAAGGCGGAAGAGCGAACTGATGGTGGTGAATTTGCTGCTGACAGTGTAGACTGACCCAGATTTTGATAAAGTCTGGATGTGCTTGTTTGCCAACACATGGTGTCCATGTGAATTCTAAAATATAGTGGGGAAGAAATGTGGCATGGCATCTTTAAGGCTAGAGAAGACACTGAAACCCAGGAAAATGAGAGTAAAATTTTTTTTACTATGTGCCACAAAAGTGGCGAGGCAACTAATAGAAACAAAGAAGGAGTTGAAAAGAAGCAGAGCCTTGGTACGCTTCCACTCTCCTTGCAGAGCAGCCATCAGTCCAGAGATATGATAGATTACAGCAGGCACAGGAACAGAATAAAACAGTTGTAAAAAACCTGCAAATATGAAACACTGATCTCTTTTATAAATATCTGTGATCTACAGTAGGCTTCAGGTAGCTGCCTTGTTCCTGCTGAATATGTTCAGAAATGGAAAAAAAAAAAAGATGGCCCTAGCTAAATTAGAAAATGAAACAGGGGTCACCACATTGCAACCATCACCTTGTGATAGAAGCTGGATGCTGGTATAACTTAAACTGAGACCTACATGGGTGCCTGTCAGAATACGAAAAATAAGTGCACAGGACTGAGAAGTAGCAAACAATAGTTTCACTTGATTGCTAAATCAGATATAGGAGAAAAAGGAACAGTTTACAGATTACTGTAGAAGATAGGAGCTGAAACTTGATTGCAGGGGAATGGAAAGAAAAGAATTTCAAAGTGAAAATCTGAGACTTAGCAAGTTCACACCTAAAATTGATGCACTAACTGACTAACACCTGGAGTTGCCCAGAAACTGTTAACTGCAGCAGGCAAGAGTGTACTTGCAATCCACTTGGCATGCAATCAAAACGATAGACACTGAGGGAAAAAATTCAGCTTTCACAAGGGCAGGTAACAACCTTCATTTGGCTCTCAGTGCCAGAATAAAAACCAGGAGAGCACATTCCCAATTGCTGTCACCTCATTCAGAGCTATTAGTAGAAACACAGTAAAAACTTGACGTTAAGTAAGTACAGTAAGTTAATTATTGTAACTCTTCAGAAATGCAACAGATAGAAATATTCCCTATTTTCTTGGGGATATAGGTGCCAAGCAGAGGAAATAGACTACTTCTAATCTTAAGCACTGACTGTTTGAAAAACAGACACTTCTTTCTTCCATATTGCCATGTTTTAAAGTGAACTAAATATCTTAAATAACTAAATTAATATAGTTCCAAAGGGGCAGCCATGTTAGTCTAGTTCAGTAAAACAAACAAGGAGTCCTGTGGCACTTAGGTGAGGTCTACATGGCAAACCAGTCCAAACTATGGAGGCTTAATCCAGACTAATTAAACCCATGGTTACACTAGGCTTTGCCTAGTTTGAGCTAAGAAATTTCTTAATTAAAACTAGGGAATGCCTAGTTCGAACTAGTTAGTACTAAGATTAGTTCAGACTTTCGCGCTTAGTTCAAACTTTAGTTCAAACTAGGCATGGGCAGGACCCAAACTGAGGCTTAGCTGACATTTAAGAAGGTTGAACTAAGACATTAGTTCAAACTAAATGTGTGGTCAGATTTGAACTAAGCGTTAGCAAACTAGAACGCGTGGTTAGTTTGAACTAAAAAGTTTCCAGTTAGTTCAAACTAATCCATGGTTAGGTTGGACTAACCTCAAACTTCTTAGTTTGGACTAGCAAGTCCTAACTAAGTTTGTTTAATGTAGACATAGCCTTAAAGACTGACAAATTTATTTATTGCATGAGTTTTCATGGGAGAAAATCCCACTTCATCAGATGCTTTGAGTTTTAAAGAATCTGACAAAGTGGGATTTTCTCCCATGAAAGCTCATGTAATAAATTTGTTAGTCCTTGAGTGCCACAGGACTCCTTGTTTGTTTTAAATTAATATAACAATTCTGACAAATAACTTCATGTGAATATTTTATTGATTATTATTTTTAATGAAAAAGGAAATAACTTACTTATTTAAATTATTAATTTATTGGCTTACGTGTGTATTTTCTAAAATACATTGACATATTAATGTTAAACCTTAATGTCTTATTTTGTACAGTCATAAATAGGAGTCTGGTGCCATTTGTTTTTAATTGCAAATTTGTCTTGTATGCCTTTAAGTTGGCCTCCGTTGTGTGTCGTGACTACTTTTTCTTTTGTTTTTAATTTTGTTGCATGAAAAGTCAATTTTATATTCTTCAATAGATAAGTTGTGCCACACTACTTTAATATTATGACCAGTGTGTAGTCATCATACTTTTTCCTGTAAAATTTAAAATATACTAAGTTTTATATATATAAGTGGTCCCGGTGGTGGTAGGAGCACTCGGGGTTGTGACTCCTAAGCTGGGAGAGTGGCTCCAACAGATCCCAGGAACAACATCAGAGCTCTCTGTCCAGAAGAGTGCAGTGCTCGGACCAGCTAAGATACTGCGCAGAACCCTCAAACTCCCAGGCCTCTGGTAGAGGACCCGAGGTTGAGGATGACACATACCACCCATAGGGGGTGAGAGAGGAATTTTTTTTTTATATGGAACCACAATGAGGAGGCAAGGAAGACAGCAACATCCAAGTACCACCAAAGGATAAGACAGGTCCTGAAGAGCCAGCTCAATGGGAAGAACAAGATCCATGCCATCAACAGGTACGCCCTGCCAGTCATCAGATACCCTGCCGGAATAGCGAGCTGGCCAAAGGAGGACATGGAGGCTGCCGATGTGAAGACCCAAAAGCTCCTCACAATGTATGGAGGTTTCCACCCCAAATCCAACACCCAGAGACTGTACACCAGCCGGAAAGAATGTGGGCGGGGTTTGGTGAGTGTCAAAGCCACTGTCCTGGATGAAACCCAGAGCATCCAGGAGTACATCAGTAAGATGGCACCCAAAGATGAGCTGCTGAGAGAATGCCTGAGGCAGCAGCAGACATGGGAGGAAGATCAAGCAGAAGAAGTGCCACGGCAAGACAAGACCCTGCATGGGATGTACCATCGACAGATAGCTGAGGTGGCTGACATTGGGAAATCCTACCAGTGGCTGGAAAGGCCTGGACTAAAAGACAGCACCGAGGCACTCATCATAGCAGCACAAGAACAGGCACTGAGCACCAGATCCATTGCAGCAGGGGTCTACCACACTAGACAGGACCCAAGGTACAGTCTGTGCAGAGAGGCCTCAGAGACAGTCCAACACATAGTGGCAGGATGTAAGATGCAGGCAGGAACAGCATACACTGAACGGCACAACCAAGTAACTGGCATTGTGTACAGGAACATCTGCACAGTGTATGGGCTAGACCCTCCCAAGACCAGATGGGAGATCCCACAGAAGGTCGTGGAGAATAACAGGGCTAAGATTCTGTGGGACTTCCAGATCCAGACGGACAGGCAGGTACTGGCCAGTCAACCAGACATCGTGGTAATAGACAAGGACCAGAAGACAACGGTGGTGATAGATGTGGCGGTGGCAAGTGACAGCAACATCAGGAAGAAGGAGTATGAGAAGCTGGAGAAGTACCAGGGCCTGAAAGAGGAACTAGAGCAGATGTGGAAAGTGAAGGCCAAAGTGGTCCCAGTGGTGGTAGAAGCACTCAGGGCTGTGACTCCTAAGCTGGGAGAGTGGCTCCAACAGATCCCAGGAACAACATCAGAGCTCTGTCCAGAAGAGTGGAGTGCTAGGAACAGCTAAGATACTGCGCAGAACCCTCAAATAAAAATTCCCCTCTAACCCTTATGGGTGGTACATGTCTTCCTCAACCTCGGGTCCTCTACCAGAGGCCTGGGAGTTTGAGGGTTCTGCGCAGTATCTTAGCTGTTCTGAGCACTCCACTCTTCTGGACAGAGAGCTCTGATGTTGTTCCTGGGATCTGTTGGAGCCACTCTCCCAGCTTAGGAGTCACAGTCCTGAGTGCTTCTACCACCATTGGGACCACTTTGGCCTTCACTTTCCACATCTGCTCTAGTTCCTCTTTCAGGCCCTGGTACTTCTCCAGCTTCTCATACTCCTTCTTTCTGATGTTGCTGTCCCTTGGCACCGCCACATCTATCACCACCGCTGTCTTCTGGTCCTTGTCTATTACCACGATGTCTGGTTGACTGGCCAGTACCTGCCTGTCCGTCTGGATCTGGAAGTCCCACAGAATCTTAGCCCTGTTATTCTCCACGACCTTCTGTGGAATCGCCCATCTGGTCTTGGGAGGGTCTAGCCCATACACTGTGCAGATGTTCCTGTACACAGTGCCAGCTACTTGGTTGTGCCGTTCAGTGTATGCTGTTCCTGCCTGCATCTTACATCCTGCCACTATGTGTTGGACTGTCTCTGAGGCCTCTCTGCACAGACTGTACCTTGGGTCCTGTCTAGTGTGGTAGACCCCTGCTGCAATGGATCTGGTGCTCAGTGCCTGTTCTTGTGCTGCTATGATGAGTGCCTCAGTGCTGTCTTTTAGTCCAGGCCTTTCCAGCCACTGGTAGGATTTCCCAGTGTCAGCCACCTCAGCTATCTGTCGATGGTACATCCCATGCAGGGTCTTGTCTTGCCATGGCACTTCTTCTGCTTGATCTTCCTCCTATGTCTGCTGCTGCCTCAGGCATTCTCTCAGCAGCTCATCTTTGAGTGCCATCTTACTGATGTACTCCTGGATGCTCTGGGTTTCGTCCAGGACAGTGGCTTTGACACTCACCAAACCCCACCCACATTCTTTCCGGCTGATGTACAGTCTCTGGGTGTTGGATTTGGGGTGGAAACCTCCTTACATTGTGAGGAGCTTCCAGGTCTTTACATCGGCAGCCTCCATGTCCTCCTTTGGCCAGCTCAGTAGTCCGGCAGGGTATCTGATGACTGGCAAGGCGTACCTGTTGATGGCGTGGATCTTGTTCTTCCCATTGAGCTGGCTCTTCATGACCTCTCTTATCCTTTGGTGGTACTTGGATGTTGCTGCCTTCCTTGCCTCCTCATCGTGGTTCTTGTGTGACTGTGGGATGCCAAGGTACTTGTAGCTGGTCTGTGTGTCTGCTATGTGGCCTGCTGGTAGTTCCACCCCAGCAGTCTTGACTACCTTCCCTCTCTTTACTACCATCCGGCCAGACTTCTCCAGTCCGAATGACATCCCAATATCCTCACTGTAGATCCGTGTCAGGTGGATTAGCGAGTCGATGTCTCGTTCATTCTTAGCATACAGCTTGATGTCATACATGTAGAGGAGGTGGCTAATGGTAGTTCCACTCTTGAACTTGTATCTGTATCCGGTCCTTGTGATTATCTGGCTGAGGGGGTTCAAGCCAATGCAGAACAGCAGTGGGGACAGTGTGTCACCTTGGTATATGCCACATTTGATGGCCACTTGTGCAAGCTGTCTTGAGTTGACTTCCAGTGTTGTCTTCCACAGTCCCATTGAGTTCTTGAGGAAGGTCCTTAGTGTCCTGTTGACTTTGTATAGCGCCAGACATTCACAGATCCATGTGTGCGGCATTGAGTCGTAGGCTTTCCTGTAGTCAATCCAGGTTGTGCTCAGATTGGTCTGTCTAAACCTTGAGTCTTGGGCGACTGCTCTGTCTATGAGCAGCTGGTGTTTTGATCCTCTAGTGTTGTTCCCAATGCCCTTCTGAGCTGTGCCCAGGTACTGGCCCATGTGGTCCTGTAGCTTGGTGGCTATGATGCCTGATAGGACTTTCCATCTTGTGGGGAGGCAGGTTATTGGCCGGTAGTTGGACGGTGCCGTTCCCTTGTGGGGGTCTTTCATGATCAGCACTGTCCTTCCTTGTGTTAGCCAGTCTGGGTGGGAGCCTGCTGCTAGCAGCTTGTTCATCTGTGCGGCTAGGTGTTCATGCACTGCTGTTAGTTTCTTTAGCCAGTAGGTGTGGATCATGTCTGGGCCAGGTGCTGTCTAGCTCTTCATGTTCTTGACCCGTTGTTGGATGTCTGCTACTGTGATGGTGACTGGCTCCTGTTCTGGGAGATTGCTGTGGTCTGTTCTCAGGTCCTGCAGCCACTTTGCACTGGTGTTATGAGTCTTTTCTTTCTCCCAGATGTTCTTCCAGTACTGTTCAGTTTCTGCTGTTGGTGGCTCTGCTGTTATTGTGTTGTTGCACTGAAGTTGGGAGTACACCTTGGATGGTTCTTTGGAGAACAGGGCATTTATCTTTTTGGCCTCTGCTTCTCTAGTGTATCTCCTTAGCTTGGTAGCCAGTGCTGTGAGCCTTTGTTTAGCAGTCTCTAGGGCTTCAGATGGAGTCAGGCCCTTGTATTTTTTCAGTAGCCGAGTCTTATCCTTAATCTCTACACCCTTCTGTAGTTTCACCAGCTGACTAACTTCTCTCCGGGTTGCCTTGATCTTATCCTCCAACCTCATTTTCCAGGGGGGGTATGTACAGCTGTTCTTCTTGATCGTGTAGCCAAGCATCTCCAGGATTACAGAGGCTGTAGCGTATACCAGTTCATTGGTTTGAGTTATGGTGGTAGTAGGAATTGTCATTAGGGCTCTATTGGCATCTTCTAGCATACTATCTGATGGTACTTCTCCAATGAGCCTTGGTAAGTGGTTCCGAGGGTTGACTGTAGTTAGTTTATCCACGATCTTACACGCCTCATATCAGCTGCTGTGCTCTGTAATGGAGGGGGTGGCAGTGAAGTTCCAGCTTCAGGTGTTGGCCGCACATCTAGTTGTTCTTCTGGGTCTTCTTGTTGAGTCCGGGATGTACTGGGGAATTGGTCTATCTCAAGTTGTGAGAGCAGCTGCCTCTTTACTATGTTGAAGCGTTGGGTAACTAGCTGTTTCTCAGTTAGTGTGGATGTAGGTCTTTCGTCCATCCATCGTACCCTCATACGTTTCATATATCCCCTCTCATTAGGTCTGCTGTTGTAGTAGCATTCCATCAATTCCAGGTTCTCTTGTCTCATCCATGTATGGTTTGTTCCAGTAGCCCACTTATCATCAGATTGTCCTGGTTCCCCAACATCTGGCGGGGACCTTGTTAATCCAGGTGACGTCCAAGCTGGCATGACTCTCCTAGTTCATGTCACTCTCATATTTGAGGTAGGCAAGTGAGGCATTAGGGGGTCTTTTGCCCAAGGACCCCTACTGGGAAGGTAGGCAGGTATCCACCAGGATTTGAACCCCAGTCTCCTGTATCAAAGGGCATCACTTTTAACCCCTATGGCACTCTTAACCACTACACTATCTAGTCAATAATGCAAAGGTAGTTTTAGGAAAATGTCATTTCTTGCTTGGACTTTTATAAACTGCTTTGAACATGAATTTAATATTGAAACATAGTTATAAAATGTTATAGCAAAAATAGCACAACAATATACATTATGACAATCTATACTATGTCTGATTATGTTGCAAAAATGTGAAAACTAACCAAACAATTTCAACAGGTTTCTACTTTTGCATCTCCATATACAACTAAAGATTTTCAAATTTTAATACCCTTAAACTATTTGCATAGAAATATATTTTATTTTATTTTATTTTATTTTATTTTACTGTTTAATTTGAATTTGGTTCAATATTAAGTTATTCTATCTTGAAGGCATGTAGTGTTTGTTAAAGTTTGTGCTTCTGCACAGTTAACAAAAGTGGAGCTGGTATTACAAGCACATTAACTCTAAGAAGCTTGAATAAAAAATCTGTTACTAACTCTTTTGCTAAAACTGAGTAGTCAGTACAGAAAAGTAATGCACTTTCCCACAGAAGATTGTGAGCATCTATTGTAACAGTAAACTATTATATTTAGTATAAAACCTTAATAATGTACCTGAAGTAAAATGAATGTCTGTACAACAATTGCATAAGGATAACTTGTGCTGTAAAAGATTTGGTTCCTACCGTACTGTAAACAAACTGACATAATCTGTGTTTTAAGTTTTTGTTATTGAAAACAGGAGGAATGTAAAACAAACATGAAAAATTTGTAGTTTGTTAACTAATTTACACAATTTCAGGTTGATCCCACAAACCAAAGCAACCAGAAGAGATCAACATGCAGTAAAGAAAACCCCAAGTATCAAAAAAAGAAATACTTTAAAACTAACAAACTGGTCTGGTAGGCACCTCATTATACTGTGTATGGACAATTAGCTGGGGTAAAAACCATAATCTGGACCAAGTTAATTGCTCATTTATTTTGAATTTGACTACTGTGAAAAAGCAGCTGTATTATTGCTGTGCACCATTTACAATATGTGCAGTATTGCTAAAATGTTTCACCAACACATAGGTAAAATTTGAACAAATTAATGGCAGCAAAGAACATAAAAGTAATGAAGAAACAAAGTGGTTCAAAATACAAACAAACCAACTCCCCCCCATTAAGCAACCTAGCCCCAATCTGTACTTGCTGCACTTTTTGGCAGCAGTCAACAGGAGATATGCAAGGTACTTAAAATACCTCATGATGACTTACTAAGGACTCCCTACACACTACCCCAAACCGACTGGAAATGCCTTCTAGTCAGCTTACCGATACTCCATTTCTGGTGCTGAAATTTCTAGGGACTATTCTGGATCAATTGAGTGTGTCTACACAGACATCTCAATCAAATACAGAAGATCACACTGACAGTGGTGATTTTTACCGCTGTAAGTACACACTTAGCCCTTGTATAACTAAGAATCATAGAAGCATAGAATATTAGAGCTGGAAGGGACCTCATGAGGTCATCTAGCCCAGCCCCTTCTAAAAGCAGGACTACTCCCCCTAAATCATCCTAGCCAGGATTTTATCCAATTGGGTATTAAAAGTTTCCAAAGACAGATATTGCATCACCTCCCTAGACAACCCATTCCAGTGCTTCACCAATCTCTTAGTAAGAAAGTTTTTCCAAAGATCCAACCTAGACCAACCCAACTGCAGCTTGAAACCATTACTCCTTGTTCTGTCCTCTGTCACCACTGAGAATAACCTAGCTCCCTCCATCCCTTCAAGTTGTTGAAGGTAGTTATCAAATCCTCACTCAGTCTTCTCTTCTGCAGACTAAATAAGCCTAGTGTGACACTGTCTGGGTCCAGGGGACTGTTAATTATTTTTTATATTAATATTTCATATTTACAATAATCCATGTGAGTTGCCATGTCTGGTATCAATAGAATGGCTGTAATCTGCTAGGAATGATTATATGATTTATCTGTAGGTATCTTATTTGTGTTAGAAATTAGGAGTCTTGTTTGTTTTATGTGTGTTCCAAGTTGTTTGAGCTGAGGCAATCCCAGACTGGGTGTCTGCAAACTATTGTCAGATTAATGGTCCACTGGGAGGGGTCCCAGCTGGAATGGTCCTAAGAAGAAACCTGTTTGACCAGTCACCCAGACTGACTATGTGGCCCAACTCCATTTTGATCTGGCAAGGACTCTGAGATAAAAGGCAGGGGACCCATCTCCATTTTGTCTTTAGCCTTCAGTCTGCAACCTGCAATCAACACCCTCCTCTGGAACTATCCTTCTGGGTCTGAACAAAGGACTGAGACTGATCCTGCTGCGGCTGCTGCTGGGTGCACACCAGAGGAGTGGGATTAACCTGAAAACTACAGGATCTTCAAGGATTTGCTCTCTTCGGACTCTAAATTATTTGTATGTATGTGATTCACTTTGACCATTTAGTTGTAGTTACTAAAGAACTGGCTAGCAGTGTGGTAATTTAGGTAAGATCCAAGCCTATAGTGTTCTGGGTGATGTGGCTGTTCCTTTGAGGTCAGGAGAACCTATTTCTTTAAGAGACCCAGTAGCTAGAGGGAACCACAGGAGCTGATGTGCAATAAAGGGAGCTGTTTCTGCTTTGTTATGCTTGGTGATGACCAGAGTGGGGAATCAGAAGCATGTTTGGTTACTGATTGGGAGACTGGTTTAAGTATCAGTCAGTGGTTTGGGGGTTTGGCCCCTGGTTTTGCAGCTTGCCCTGATTTTGGCACATTGAGAAGGTTATCCCAGGGGGCCCGGGCCACACCTAGTTTCTTCAGTCTCTCCTTGTAAGTCATGTGCCCAGCCCTCTAATAATTTTCATCGCCTTCCACTCCACTGGACTCTTTCTAATTTGTCCACAACCTTTCTGTAGTGGGGAGGCCAAAACTGGACACAATATTCCAGATGCAGCTCACCAGTGCTGAATAGAGGGGAACAATCCTATCCCTCGATCTGCTGGCAACCCTCCTACTGATGCAGCCCAATACACCGTTGGCCTTTTTAGCTACACGAGCACATTGTTGAGTCACATCCAGCTTCCCAGCCACAATAACTCCCAGGTTCTTTTCTACAGAGGTGCTACGTAGTCGGTCAGTCCACAGCCTGTAGCAGTACATGAGATTTTATTGTCTGAAATGCAGGACTTTGTACTTGTCCATGTTGAACCTCATTAGATTTTGTTTGGCCCAATGTTCCAATTTGTCAAGGTCTCCCTGAATCATATCCCTGCCCTCTGGCATATCTACCATTGCCTCCAGCTTGGTGTCATCTGCAAACTTACTGAGTGTGCAATCTATTCCATCATCCAGATCATTAATGAAGGTGTTGAACACACACACACACACACAAACTTATTACAGATTGTGTAAACAACCCCCCCTCTTAGTACTATTCACAGTTTGGGGTCAGTAACACTGCATCCTAACTGAGTTATATGTTATTCAAAACAATCTTGTTGAGTGTCCAGGTACTCATAGTAAATCCTTTATAATTTGGTTACTGTCCCGTCTGTGGGCTATCTGGGAAACAGCTTCTATAAGAAACAACTGGATCTATGTGAACTACTGGTGATTCTCAGAGCAATGCAACCAATGAAGCTAGCCATTCCTGTCTCATGTCCAGCAAAACTTACCAGCGAGTGACAACCTGAAGTAAGGATAACCTATAATGTGGATGGAGAGCACAGAGTAGTAACTAATCACAAGGGTTCCATATATAAAGGCCTTATTTGCAATGCTACTGCTTCAAATTTCTGTTTTACTTCCTATGTAGTAAGCATTGTGGGAAACACTGTAATAATAAATATCCCAGTATTTCAAAAATGCTTAGTGTTTCACTAATGATAATAAAATTGGTAACTCTGTTTGCCCTAATAGATGTAAGTTGCTGTCTCTGCTATCAAAATGAAAGGCTTGAATTATAACACTACATTGAAAAAGGAAATATAAACTGGTGTTATATGTACACATACACACTACACATATATTCCCCTAAAACAAACAAGGAATCCTGTGACGCTTAAAGACTAACAAATATACTTATTGATTGAGCTTTTGTGGGAGAAAAATCCCACACACAGATATATGCACACACCTTATCTATATACATTTGTTATCTGAAAGTGGCCCTAAGGTTCATCAAACAAAGTCCTGGAGCTAATATTCCAAGATCCACAATAAGGGACTAAAAATAATTGGGAAATAAAACCAGTCCATCCATCATATGCAGGAATGTGCTGACCAAGGGACAGATGGGGCATGAATGTGTGGATGGTAATAAAGTGGTTAAACTCCAGTATTTAGCCCACTGGGTCACTTTCAGGCCATGCACAAAGATTTTCTGGGGGTGTGGGTAAACATCCCTATCCATAAAAAGACAAAATGTGGGGGAATGTAGTAGAAAGAGAGAGCCTGAGACATGAGGCTTACTATAACAGGCTGATTTGAGGCCTGAGCTAAAGTAATAGTCAAGCCCTGCTGTTAGAAAGCAACTTTAGCAGTAGTCAGGCTGTGAATGCTGGAAGACTCTCAATAACTGCCAAGACAAGAAATGGTATTACACATTCTTAAAGAAGGGTTAGATCCAGAGCACTCACACAAAGACATTCCAGGAAGGTGCTACCAGAACATCCCAATACTTCAAAGATAATCTTGGTAACTGACCCCTCACAGTAACAATACCATGGCTAGAGATGTTTAGGCCAAACCATCCAGTACAACCTAAAGGGTGATAGCATACCACATCATGGTATCTTACCATGTCAGAAAGGCAATGATACTCAACTTGTTTGTATCAGTGTATAAAGAAGGATGTAAGGGAGGCATCTTTTTGGCTATGTCTACACTGGCAAATTAGTCTGGACTAAGGAGGCTTAGTCTGGACTAATTTAGTGCATGGCCACACTAGGCTTTCCCTAGTTCAAACTAAAAAATTTCTTAATTCAAACTAGGAACACTTAGTTTGAACTAATAAGTACTGGCACTTAGGCTGGACTTAAGCGCTTAGTTTGAACTTTAGTTCAAACTAGGCATGATGCGGAGCAGGGCTAACTCTTAGTTTGGACTTCAGAAGTCCAAACTAAGCCGGCTAGCTGAAACTAACTGTGTGTTCTAATTCAAACTAAGTGTTAGTTTGAACTAGAACATGCAGTTAGTTTGAACTTCTAAGCACGAGGTTAATTCAAACTAACATTGGGTTAGTTTGAACTAAGCTCAACCTTCCTAGTTTGGCCTAACAAGTCCAAACTAAGCTTGGCTGATGTAGACATAGCCTATCTGGCTGAGGGAAGAATGGAAAGTCCCACCATTTATCGAGCTGCATCATTTTGAAGGGGACACATGTATTAAGTGTAGCACCTGTAGCACATATAAGATGATTTTTACTGTGTTGATGGGCAATAAATCGGGTCTGGGACATGCATTACTGGTCCTGATGTGGATATCTGGTCCTATTGAATGATCCACTACTAGTTTGGTGTCTTCATTATCTGAGCAGAGTTAGGGGACCATACACACTGGAAGAACAGACATGCATCCAATAACAAACAGCAGGTTACATCACATAATGAGTAGGTCTGTCATTTCATAGCTGAGCTCCTTTAAAACTCCTGGGTGAATCCCATCTGGTCCTGGGCACCTAATAGTGTTGAATTGATCAGTTTGATCTAAACCCTGTTCCTCTGGCACCTTCATAGGGGATAATACTTCAGATCTGTGCTGGGAATCTCCATTATACCCTCCAGAGTGCAGGTGGATGCAAAACTTTGATTTAGCATCTCTGCAATGGCCTTGTCTTCTCTCAGTGCTCCTTTAATGCCTTAGGGTATGTCTACAGAGTAACTGTTATTTCAAAATAACTCATTTTGAAATACAATCCTTATTTCGAAATAAGTTCATTCGAATTAACAGTTTGTTAATTCGAATTAAGGGAAAGCCTGCTTTCGAAACAGCTGTTATTTCAAAATGGTTATTTCGAAATAAGGCCATTTGGGCATGTTGTTTTGAAACAGCTGACCTCCTGGTAGACAAATAGAGGACAGAACAATTTTTAAGCCCTGGCTTTCATTTTCCTTTCATTCTCTGGTTGTTTCATTCTAGCCACATTTCAGACCATAATATCAGAGAAGCAGTTTATCTGCCTATATCCTTCATCTAATTCTGAGCTCAACATTTTGAAAAAAAAAAGTGATTTGGTGCCAAAAAGAGCTACAAAAATTATCTGGAATTAGAGAATTAAAGAGCTGGATCTGTTAATTTATCTAAAACCAGAGAAAGAGATGACTTAATGGCAATATCATGGGGACAAAACACTGAGCACTTCTTGGTAAAATGGATGCAGAAGAGCTGCAGCAAATGAAGAAATGCTCTCAAATTTCTCCATTGGCTAGACACTGGATCCCACTGAAAACTAACACCAAAGAGCCCCTACACTCTGACCCTGTTTCTAACCCATCTCTTCACATGTGCTACCTGTCTGTCTTGGAGCTGGTCCCCAGAGGTTTTTTGAGTCTGTCAGATGGAGGAGCTGAGCTGGGATTTTGAAAGAAGTCTTTTGGAGTTAAGCATCATAATTCCACAAGAGATCCCCTAACTACCTTAAGGCCCCTTTCCCAATCCCAGGCATAGTCCTCCTGCAGTAGCAGCACTTGGAAATTGTTGCCAGTGGATTTTATGTATTGCACAGTGGACTCAGTTTGTGCTGGATGGATGGCCACCCAACTCCCCTACAGGAGCTGGGGATAGAATCTAGGAGTCCTGACTAAAACAGATTCTATTCAAAATTGGAAAGAGATCCCCTTTCTTGGGGTGGGGGTAGAGGTGCTGCTCTGGCTTGCTGGACTCCAATCTAATTTCAGGGCTGCAGCTAAAATGCAGGTGCTCTGGCTCCCAGACCTACTGCGCTAACTCCCTGGACTCCCATCTCATCCAAGAGTTAGCTCTAGAACTCAAAAATACTGACTCCCAGATGCCCCTATTCTAATCTCCAGACCCCACTCTTCTCCCATGGCTGAGAACAAGAAAGTGCTCCACTACCAAGTTGCACTGGCCCCAGCCACAGGGCATTTTGCATCCCAAAGCCAACTGGCTGAGCCATCTCCTCTGTCCAAATCTGTGGAATCTCCAGTTTGAAGATTCAGATGAGATCAGAAACCAACCGTGCTATGATGTGCTCCTGATCAAAATCCGGGTTCCTCCACTCCTGTCCCTTTGGGGAATAGATGAGCTGCAAGCAGAGCAGACGCTGTCTCCCCATCACTGCCTATTATATAGATCCAGTAGAGCACGAGGGGCTTCCAGGCTCAGCTAAAAGTGCAAAACAAGCAGCATTATGCAACCAACACCAGTAAAGTCAATGTCCTGGACAACTGCACTAAACAAACAGACCTTGGAGAGGCCGCAAACCCTGTTTATGTCCATCCGGGTCCCATAGCACAGAGAGGATTTAACACAAGCAAACCACAGAACCAAAGGAATTGCCATCAACTCAAGATCGCTGGTGTGGAGAGAGAGAAACAGATGTGTTTTTTTTTATTATTCAGGATGGCTGAGATATTTAAAGAGACCTAAGGGAAGGAGGTGCCCATCTCCCATGGACAATCCCTGGAGGTTAGATTCACAAAGTGGATTAGGCATCTAAAGAGGTGAAATGCAGACGAGGAGGTAGGATCCTGTAGAGGCTCCTAATCTCCACTGATAGAGCCTTGCACTGATATGTGAATCGGTATCTGATCTGCATCCACAAGAAATGGTCTGTGGATATCCGTGTTGTATCTGTGGATGCACATATAATGTAGATATCTGTGGATATCCACATATTTGCATGGCTCTAGCTCTGTGAAGATAAAAATACATGGACCTGTATCCGATCTGCATCTGCAAGAAATGGCCCACGGATATCTGTGTTGTATCTGCGGATGCAGATACAATGCGGATATCCGCAGATATCTGCATATTTGCAGGGTTCTATCCATTGATTTCATTGGGAGCTTCACTCCTTGGAGAGCTGCAATCCTTAGTCCTAGGATCAGGTATTCACAAAACCTTGCTCATCTAATACAGCAACCTGTAGGCTCCTAAATTACTTGGAGGGTTTCCAGTAAAATTTCCCTGTGTGTCTACCTTTCTATCCCTAGACATCTGCACTCACCTGATCCACAGAGCCATGTCAAAAATGGGGAAGAGGGGAAAGTGTCCTTCGCAGCAGTTTTCTGTATGGCCTGGTCTGGTAGGGCCATCTTACTCCACCCAAAACATACTGCGAAGCTGAGACCTAGTGAGGGAGGGAGGGTTTAGATCCCCAAGGATTGTTGCTGCCCCGGGGAGGGATCCAGGACATGGCCCCAGGCCCCGACCCTGGCCTACAGGCCACGCCCCCTGACTGCAGGCCACACCCCCTGGCCGGGAACAGGGCTGGAAGCCGCCGTGTGCAGCCGTGGACAGCTGAGCCCTGCATCCCCAGCCGGGGACAAGGCCGGAACTGGCCACGGGTGGCTGGGCCCCGGATCCCCCACTGGGGATGGGGCTGCTGCGGCTGTGGCTGCGGGCAGCTGGGCCCTGGATCCCCAGCTGGGGATGGGGCCAGGACCGGCCTCCACGGTCGAGTCCTGGATCCCTAGCTGGGGATGGGGCTGCCGTGGCCACAGGTAGCTGGGCCCCAGATCTTTGTCCCGATCCCAGGCGAGGGCAGCCCACCAGACCCAGGGCACCAGCGCTGTGATTTGGGGCATGGGCCCCAGGTGCCCAGCACCAGCGACGCCCTTGCAGATCCCTGTACTCTCTGTCCCCAGCTCTACCTGTACTGACTCCAATCTGAAAAGCTGGGCCCCAGAGGAACCGTGGTTTGCCCCCAACACTGAAGGTGACCTTCAGTCCTGACCTGTACCCCACTGCTATCCTAGGGCAGGGTTTCACTTCTCCTCCCCACCATCTCCTCACTCTGATGATTCCCATTATATTTGACCAGCTGCATCCCTGTTATTCCACCCCTGGAACTCCATCACAGGGATTAGATTTTTCTTTTATTTTCTTCTCTTCTGAATGATTTAATTTTTGCTTTGATGATGATGATGATAAAGAAGAAGAAGAAGAGGAAAAGAAATTGACCTCCGGGATATTTGGCCTTACTGACAAATCAAATCTGCATAATGAGTAACTATTCAGAGACAACAATTCTGTTTCTAAGTTTATCTGTGCACTTCATGCAGAGTTCACAACAACAATTTCAACATCAGACATTCAGATTGTCATGGGGTACACACCCATGCAGGCCTATGGTTATGATCTATATGATTTTTCTGTTCACTTATGCACTGATTGTGTGATTTTATGTCAGTTAGGCCATGCAACATTCCTTCATGAAAGTTCATAACATATTTTACATGATTATTAGAGTATCATGTTTCCTATCACATCATTTCTGTCCAAAGGGGGGTGGATACAGTCTTGGCTGTCTACCAGCAGCAAGTAAACAATCAAAGCTGCCAGCAAGCAAGTACCTGGAGAGGGTAACAAAGAATATGTGGATTCAGGTCCCTGGCTCAGATGGGAGGAAGAAATGACACAAGGCAACACAGAAAGAGAGGGGCTGAAGTGGGATTGGAAACAAGGAGAGACTTGAAAGAGCTTCAGGCTTTTTGCCTGGGAAACTCCATGCTGAAACATCTACAATAAGGATTGTACTCTACCTTGAAAGAGGCAGACAATGGCTATAAGTCATCACAGCCAGGTTTGAGGGGTTAAATGAGCATGTTTCTAATAGTGCTGTTAGTTTAATATTCATGTTTTATCTTTTATTTCCCTGTGGTCACTCCTGACTCTAAATATTATGATTCTGCCTTAATTAGCCATTTTCTCCCTTGAAATTGCACCCTGATCAATAAACTAGTAATTGTTTTTACCTAAACCTGTGTGAACTTTAGCTGGGCATGATCCATTTCCTTGTTAAATAGATGGACTTTAGACCAGAGTGACTGGGAGTGGGTGCCAGTCTGTGCAAGATAGTGCCTCCCCATGTAGGAATGGGGTTGAGGGTGCTCACTATGGGACCATCCCTCGAGTTGCCAGAGGGCCTACACCCATTGCTTGGAACCAATTACATGCAAGAGGCTGGTGTGGACCAAATTAGGAGTGAGTGGTCATCTTGCAAAACAGGGTGAATCAGGTTTCAGCTGTGTGAATCTGGAGGTCAGAGCAACACACCAGACCAGATCTGGGGAGCAGCTGGTCACATAGATTTCTTCTGTTTCCCAGAACAGAGTAAACCATGATCACAGTTTTCCATTTCTTCATTAAATATAAATCTCTTACTTATGTGCAGAAATGGAAACAGAATTCTGAAACGATGCTATTGAGTGCTAGAAGCCTCCTACTTTTGAAACAGTCTGTCCTCTGTGAATTGTGTTTCCCAACTTTAGCAAAGCATCCCTTTTGTTGCACATTCACTGGCTACTACTTTGAGCGTAAACCCAGTTCAGGCCTTATTTTAGCCTGGCATCCTACAACTAAGTCCCACTGATGTGCCTGAAACAGCTTACATCTTGATCTTCACTAGAGAGTTAGGGTGACACAAGAACAGGTACACAAAAATGCCTCTCCCATCACCACAATTTACCTGCTAGGCTGACTTAATAATTCCACCTCTGTGAGAGGAATAGCACTTAGATGGATGTAGTCAGGTTGATACTGTGTCAGTGTAGACATTAGAGCACTTAGGTTGACTTTAGCAGACTCTGGAAAGTGTCCCACAATGCCCTCCTGTGACTGTTCTCATACCATTGCGGAATCCCTTGCCCAGCAGCCCAGTACACTCCTCCCCCTTGCAAAGCCCTGTGATGTTTTATATTCCTTTTTTTGGTTTTGATGTTCATTTTCTTGTTTGCTTTGTCTGGGGAACTCACCTAGCAACTGCCCAGCAGACCTGTGTGGCTCTACAAAGCAGAAACACTCTGGAGTGTCTGGGATACCCCAAAGCACTCCCACTACACTTGTGTCCCGAATGTGCTGCAGAGTTCCCCAAGCCACCACAATAAATGGCCTTCCTTGTCCCATGGTGTGCCTGGGAGCTCAGCTGGGGACAGTTGGGGTGGGGCTTTTTAAAATTTTCTGTCTTGAAGCAAGGCTAGGCACACACCCCAGGACACGAGAACAGTAGCGAGAAATTTAATCCCATATCCCCATGGCCCCGGCCCAGAAAGCACATTGTGGCAACACTGTGTCTGGTGGCTGTGGGTTCCCTCTTCAGCTCCAGGACCAACAGTGAAACATCATGAGTAACCTTCAGCCTGTGCCTGTTGCCAGGTCAGGTGCAGGGAGGAAGGGGAGCTGGGTGAAGTGTGGGGAGAAGGGTAGCCTGTAGAAAGTTGGTGGGAGGTACTGGAAATGGGGTAGTGGGTTTCTGGAGGCATCCCTGGGTGGCTGGAGCAGAACCACAGCCTCAGTCATGAGCTGGAGTGAAGGGTGAGACGGAGCAGAGCTGCAGTTCCTGATCTGGGACATTGGGTGGGCCTAGGAGAGATGGTTGGGAGCTGCAGCCTGGCCCTGGGCAAGTAATGGGGTCTTGGGATAGGGAAGCCAGGCAAGGTGGCCCAGGGCAAATAGTCAGAGTGGGAGTGGGGAAGCTGGGTGGTAACTGCAAGGAAATGCCAGAGGGGAGTTGTCGGTCTGTGCTCCTATGAAGGAACACCCTGACCCAGATGTTGGATCTGCTTGGTCTGTGAAGAGAAGAGGCAGTGCAGGGACATCTCATATCCAGCCACAGATTTGCCATTAACTATGAGCAGATTGCTCAAGATAAGGGAGAGAAGGACTATAAGAGGGATCCAGAGCAGCACCACATGAAAGCTAAGTATCTGAAACAAGGACACCAGAAAGCAAGATAATCTAACAGTTGCTTTTATGCAGATCTGCAAGTGTGCTGCTTTTCCAAGAGCTGTATGACTTCCTTGGTGGAGTCCTGAGGGTTGTGTGGATTCTTTAGGGGAGCTGGAGCCACAGCCCTTCAGAGGCAACATTGAGGAGGAATTCTCAGAGGACGAAAAGGAGGATGAGTATGGGGAACAGGCTACTGGAGGATTCAGTGGTGCAATGAGTCAAGACCTTTTTTTGACTCCAGAGCAGTTAAGGCAGTCCCTACAGATTAGTATGGGTGAGCCTGAAGTAAGGGAAGGAACCTCTGGTTAGTATGTTCTTTGCTGTGATGTTGCAGGGACTCGTCTGTTTGTTGACTCTTTTTCAATTCTGCTAGAAGTGGTAGTGAAATAACCCACAGAGGTAGAGTCACTGTCTGCTTCTTATTCCCCTGCACAACTAAGCAGAGGGGTTCCTGCAGAATATATTTTTTATTCACCAAGGTGGCCTGTGAATCCTTCATAAAAATTGCCATGAAATTTTCCTGGAGGCATTCTTCAGTCCTCTGCTGAAGGTATCTGGTGAGCACTGTCTTATTGCTTCCATGAGGGTAGGACATTCTCTGACCTCCCATGCCACTCAACGATTACCACAGCAGGCACCATTTCAATACATAGGCAAATAATATAAATACCTGCTCTGCAGTTGGATGCATACAGGAACTGTTCCCTTCCAGCCTCCATGGCTATATCTACACTGCCAAATGAGTTCAAACAAAGCAAGCTTAGTCCAGATAAATTTGGCCCATGCCGACACTAGGCTTCGCCTAGTCTGAACTAAGAAATTTCTTAATTCGGGCTAGGCAAAGCTTAGTTCAGACTAGTAAGACCCCTTGCTTAGTATGGACTAGCCAGCTTAGTTTGAACTTTAGTTTGAAATGAGCACATGCAAGATCTAAAATAATGGCTAGTTTGAACTTAAAAAGTTTGAACTAAGCCTTTAGTTTGAATGACCCATGCATTCTAGTTCAAGCTAAGAAGTTAGTTCAAACTAGGACGTGCAGCTAGATCAAACTAAAAAGCCATGGTTAGTCCAAACTAGCCTGAGGCTAACCTCAGACTTTTTAAATTTGGACTAACAAGTTCGAACAAAAAAAGTAGATATAGACATAGCCCATGACTCTCTGGCATGCAATATGCACTAAAATAACTGCCACATGTTGAAAACAGTGCCAGTATTCAGTTCAGTTGCTCTATCTTTGTATTCTCATGCCCAGGAACTATCCTCCTTATTGCCCCAACTCCCCACAGAACCATCCTTACCACAGCTGGTATAACCACCATGCTCCATGAATGTCAAAATGAAGTGAGAATGTAGGGCTTGTAACTAGTGTGGATCAATGGGAGTGAGTTCTGTCTACCAAGTTTCCACTTCTGTTCTGACTACACCCAATAGTTCCTCTCTTTGCACTGTATCTTTCGCAGTAGGGTCTTGAGGGCCTGTCCATCCACAATACAAGAGTGGTTTATCCAGATAAGCAAAAGAAGAAACAGGATGCAGGATGAAATGTTCCCAGAGATCCTCTACTACTTGGGCTACCTAGGACAGGTCTCAGAGGCAGAAGGGCCAGGGACAGAGCAAAGAGGAGAAAAGTGTTGGAGAAGAAAAGAGATATGCAGTAGGTGATGGTGGTGCTTCTCAGATGACAAACAGACATGCTGGGGACACTAGCTGACCTTCAGGCTCAACAGTCCCATGCTCACCTCCCTCTGTAGCCCAAAAAGAACTGCATCCCTACACCTCATTCCATGTGGCATCGGGGATCACCACACTACCACTACCAATTCACCCTGGGCAGAGTACAGATAATCACATCCACTCCCCCATTGACCTGTGAGAGACACAGTTGATGGACATGTTTGGAAACTGAAAATGACTGTTCTTTCCCCTTCAAAGATTCTTTTACCTGTATTTATGAAGTTTCTTTCAGTTACAAGTTGGTCTATTTACCTGGGTTTGGCATAAAAGTCTAGTTAGGGAAATGTAAACTATCCTTATTCCTTTACAAACGCCACTGGCTTGGACTGACTTATTCACAGGAAATAGCAATAGGTACTTTTGTAGTGTTGTAGTACTACACTGGGGATCAGCAACGCCGGCTCAGTGAGCCACCTGTGGCTCGCTGAGCATCCCCTTCTGGCTCCCTGGCAATCTCTTCCAGGGAGCCAGGTATGCTCTGGGGATCCCCAGCTGTCCCCAGCACTGTGGCCAAATCAGGGCCACTGGGATCACCCCCACCCTCCCATCCCAACCGCACAATCTGGAAGCAGCCCAGCAGCTGTGTTGCAGCCCCAGCATTGGCAGGGGGTGTTCAGGCAGTGTGTGCTCCCTCCCTCCGCTGGCAGGGCAGAGCAGTGCTGTCCTGCCTACACCCAGCTAGCTATCCCTTCCAAGAGCAGTTGGCAGAGAGCTTCAGCTTGTGAAGGTGGGGACCTGGAATGGCCCACTCTGCAAAGCTCAGGCTGCTTCGACCTGACCACTCCAGGCCTGAACAGAGGCTGCCTCACCCCCTAGGCCGTGGATTACACCCATTCAGCCCTGGTACTGCCAGGTTGAAGCAGCCTGAACTCTACCGAGTGGGCCATTCCAGGGCTCTGCCTTCACAAGCTGCAGCTCTTTGTCAGCCACTCTTGGGATGGGCAGCCGGCTGGGAGTAGGCAGTGCAATGCTGCTGTGCCTGCCAGTGTAAGGAGGGATGGAGGCAGTGTGCAACACCTGCACACCCTGCCTGCCAGTGCTAGAGGCCCGTGGCATGGCTGCTGGGCTAGCTTGGGCTCATGCAATTGTGGTCGGCTGGTAGGGGGAAATGCCTCTTCTGCTCTTTTGGGCTGTATTCACACACAGATGGTTATTTCGAAACAAGTTGTGTCGAAACAACTTGTTTTGAAATAACGCCTTATTTCAAAATGACTTAATTCGAATTAGCAAAAAGTCATTTCGCAATAGGCTAAAAGCGGGAAATGAAATAGCAAGTTCACAGTGTGAACATGCTATTTCGTTAGGTGCCGCAGGGGACACGGTGTCGGGGGTGCAGCCCGGGCTGCGGGCTGAGCCCGGCTCCCCCGACCCGCCGGCGGGGTTGGGGGTGCAGCCTGGGCTGTGCTCCCCTGACCCGCCAGCGGTGTCAGGGGTGCAGCCCGGCTGCGGGATGAAGCAGCCGGCAGGGGAATCACCCCCCCACCGGGGGCTGAGGGACAGCCCTCAGCATCCTGGCCAGGGTCCTGAGGGTTCCCTGGCCAGGGTGCTGATGATCCAATGTTGTTTCGGAACACTTGGTTCCGAAACAACATGTTCACACTTGTTGTTTCGAAACAACGGTTCCCAAACAACCTTGTTTCGCCCAGAAACAACTCTGTTGTTTCGAAACAAGGGCTTTTTTTGTTTCGAAACAATGATGTTGTTTTGAAACAAAAGTGCTGTGTGAACACAGCCTTGGGTTGCCGAGCCCTGTACTACACAGAGAGCACTCGTGTAAAGATTCATACCCTGATGTAAAAGCACAGTGCCCAGTAGAACATACTACAGCAGCACACACTACTCTGCCTCACTATTAAAATGGTCTTTCAAAGCCTCCCTGTGCCACACAGCTCCCCCATGAGATCTTCCTTTAGCCATGGTATCTGGCTGCTCAAAAGCAGCAGGCTGCCATTTCACATCCACCCCAGCAGAAATTACTCTTCCTTTCTTGCACAGATATTATGAAGCACACAGCAGATAATTACTGTGATATTTATTTCACTGAGTTCTAATCTTTTGAGTAGACAGCACCACCAACTTTTCAAATGGCCAAAGGCCCATTCAGCTGTCATTCTCCATTTGCTGAGACAGTAGCTGATGCTTTCCTTGCTGTTGTGGAGGTGGCCAGTATACACCTTCATGAGCCACTGGAATAAGGAATAGGCTGGGTCTCCAGCGTTGGCATTCTCAACATCTTCAGTGCAGTCCTCTAGCCTGGAAAGAAAGTTCCTGCTTGCACCTTTCTGAACATGCATTCTGCAGAGATGTTGGCAAAATGTTCCTCGTGGTTCACCAACACATGCAATACCATAGAAGAGTAACCCTTTCTCTCAAAATAGTCTGTGGCAAGGACATGTGGAATGGGCCAACACATTTGCTTCACAGCATTCCCATGGTGGATTTCCCAACTCCAAATTGATTCTTGACTGCTTAGCAGCAACCTGACATGGCCAGAGTCCACATGATTGCCACATGCATTTCTTCTGCAAGGGCACCTTCCATTTTGGTGGTCTTTGCATCGGCAGGAGGGGGTGAACGCTTCACTCATTTGCATTGTAAAGTTCTGCAGCCACTGCTCACTGTCCCAGACTCACATCACGATGCAATCCCACCTGTCAGTGTTTGTTCCTTGGAACTAGAATTGATGCTCCATTATTGGCAGCTGTTCCACAACTGCTGACACCCAACTCAAATATTTTCTTCCTATATGCCTGTGAAAGCCTCTTCCCCAGATCCAGTCCAGTGTGCCACTGTGACACCTGGATTCCCACTGCTGAACCCTGATTCATCTTGCTTTGCCAGGTGACCACTCACTACTGAGTCTGTCCACTCCAGCCTCTCACGTGTAATTGGTTCCAAGCAGAGGGTATATGCCCTCTGGCTACTAAAGGGACAGTCCCCAAGTGAGTATTCCCAGCCCCAGTTACCACACCAAGAGCCACTGTCTCACAGGATTGGCACCCACTCCCAATCAACCTGGTCTCAAGTCTCCTCACTTAACAGTGAGGTGGATCATACCCAGACTTCTTCACTCATACCTTCTAAAGTCCACACACCTGTAGATAAAGCAATTACTAATTTATATATCAGGTTACAATTTTAAGTGAAAAAATGGCCACTCAAGGCAAGATCATAACATAAATGAATCAGGAGCGACCACAGAGAAATAAAAGAAAAAACATGCATACAAAACATAACTATTACAAATATGCTCATCTCTCCCCTCAGGTCTGGCTGTGATGGTTTATAATCATTCTCTGCCTCTTTTGAGTCAGGGCTCCGTCCTTATTGTGGATGTTTCAGGATGGAGTTTCCCAGGCAAAAAGCCTCAAGCCCCTATAAGTGTCTCTCTTTGTTTCCAAACCCCCATGACTCCTCCCTTTCTGGGCAGAGGTGATTTCTTTTGTCCTGTCTGAGCCAGGAACCTCAATTTGCATATTCTTTGTTCCCTTCTCCAGGTACTTGCTTGCTCACAGCTTTGGTTATTTTTAAGTTGCCGGTAGAGAGTTCAGTCTGTCTCCCACCTCGCTGAGCTGTGCAAACCTGCTACACATCTGTGCACATACATGATGCTGCAGGAAACCTGATACCATAGTAATTATGCAGAATAGATCATAAGCCTTCATAAAGGAGCCTTGCATGGCCTAAATGGCATAAAATCACACAATTACATTGTAAAACTGAATGAAAAAGTTACATGGATCATGCCCTCGGGTGCAGAGATGTGCATCCTGTGACAGAACAACAGCGAGTTAGCCTCCCAGGAATCATTGCTCTCCCTGCAGCTCCTCTGGTGGTTCAGCAGATATTGCAGAATAAAGTTCATTGTGCTAGCAGTGCTCACCCTAGGCATGTCGAGCTGCAGAGAATCCAGGCTTCTCAAAGAGGTGCTGGACGCATGGCTTCGCAGGATATTTGTAAACAGGTGAAAAATATCATGGGATGCAGGTAAAATTACGGAATGGAGAAATGTGCATCATGGAATTTTTAAACCATGTTCCCAGGAACCCATCTCTGATTCATTTGCACTCATGACCCACAGTCACTTGCTACCCCAGTTCTGGGCTTCTCCACACCTCCTTACCCTCACACCACTCTGCTGATGTCCCTTAAACCTGATCACCTGCCTCCTTGCTTTTCCAGCCCTGAGACCCACCCCATATATTGGATATTTCTTTTCTTCTTCTCTTCTGCATGCTTTAATTTTTGCTTTTCTTTTATTATTATTATTATTATTATTATTATTATTATTATTGCTTCTATTACTAATGCCCACGAGGCATTTGGCACCACACAACAAGGAAGTTTTCGGAGCCAATGGTTCTGTGTTTAATTCTGTCCTGCAGGCAAATTTCTCAACAATAGTCTCGGCATCAAACATTCATTCAGATTTCTCATGTTCCCCAGATCACACTGAACCTTAATCATGTTTTCCATTTCTGTGGTAAACATAAATCTCTTGCTTGTGCACTGAAAGAGAAACGTCATCCTGAGTCAGTATTGAGGTGGGAATCTCCTACTTTTAAAACTCTTGCTTTTTTGAGTTGTGTTTCCCAACTTTAGCACCATCTCCAGTTTGTCTCACATTCACCAGCTACTGCTTCAAGTGTAAACTCAGTTTAGGCCAGATTTTAACCTGAAATCCTATGAGACACTCCCACTGAAATGCCACAGACAGTTTATGTTTAGCACGATGTACCAAGCATTGAGATAGAGAGATGGGTTTGGACAGGCATAAAGTAAACGAATATAGAGGACAAGGGCAGAGTCCTACATGTAGAAAGGAAGACTCCCATGCACTGCTACAAACTGGGAATTGATTGGCAGCAGTTCTACAGGAAAGGCCCTGGGGGTTACAGTGTACCAGAAGCTGGCTATGAGTCAACAGTATACCCTTATTGCCAAGATGCCTAAAGGCATATTGGACTGCATTAGTAGGAATATTGCCTGGGGATGGAGGTAGATGATTATTCCCTTCTATTTGGGATGGGTAATGATAGATTTGGAGTCCTGTGTTCAGTTTTGGGTCCCTCATAACACAAAAGATGTGGGTAAATTGGAGAGAGTTCCTGAGAGGCCAGCACAAATGATTGTGGAGCTGGAGGACCACATGTCTTATGAGGAGAAGATGAGGGAACTGGTCTTGTTTATTCTACGGAAAAGAAGAGAGAGGGGGGATTGGAGAAATGCCTTCAATTACTTAAAGGGGGGTGTGGTTCCAGAGAGGATAGAGCTAGGCTGCTCTTAGTGAAGTAGATGACAGAACTGGAAGCAAATGGTCTCAAGTTACAGTGTGGGGGGGCAGTGGGTGGGAGGGCCAAGCTGGATATTAGAAAAATACTTTTTTCCTAAGAGCGCGTTGAAGCACTGGAGTGGATTACCTAGGGAAGTGATGGAATATCCATCCTCAGAAGTTTTTAAGGCCTTGTTTGACAAAGCCCTGTGTGGGGTGATTTAGTTGGGGTTGGTCTTGCTTTGAGCAGGAGTTTGGACTAGATACCTCTTGAGCTCCCTTCCATCCCTAATCATTTATGTTGTCAAAATGCTGTGAATATCTCTGTAATTAAAGAATAGCCTGAATATTCTAATATAGTGACTCTTTTTGTGCGTGTCTGTCTGCCTGCTTGTTGCTGGCTTTAGTAATTACGCTGACTTTTGAAGCTAAGCTAAAGCCATTGATCCTTTTGCATACAGTGGAAGGACCATTGCTGCTGGGAACAACATTCCCAAATGGCAACTGCAGAGCACAGGAGTATTTCTTTGGGCCCAGCTAGTGAGATGTGATCAGTTTTAAAATTCATTACATACAGCATGAGGGGCTGGTCCTATCTAGTGAAGCGTGCCACACATATGCTCATACATGCATACACACATGTGCCTGCCACCATTTCCTCACATGCACCCTGGAAGGAGCAGGCACATGCTATACTGGTGTCTGGCAAAGTGATTTCCAGGCCCCACACCTAACTGATGTTGTGGCCTGCAGGGTACACTCCCCTAATGAAAAACTTATTGCACTTCCTAGGTAGGGGAGCCAGGGCTGTAAGAAAAGGCACAGGAGCCAGCTTGCAACAATCAAATGAGGATGATGGGGAAAAAAGTCTAAGGAAACTGAGTGACTTACTGGTGAACAGATAAAACCTGGAGTAGTCTAATGATCCCAGCAGTTAACTCTCAGAGAATTTCTGCGGAAAAGGAATGTGTCCCTAGAGAGATTAGAATGCATAATCAACTGATTTTTAAGGCCAGGGCTTTAACCCAGGAGCTGTGGAACTGCATACAGCCTATAAGTGGTGATATAAAGAATGGTCGAGGGTGGATGGGCACTGCCGGACCAAAGGTAAGACAAAAATTCCTGGGAAATAATATTTTAACTTGACTTGGCACCATGCCAGGGCTCTCCTTGACACATGTTCAAGTCTGGGCCTGGGCTGCCAGGTCAGCTGCTTTGCCTTTGGCTGGTGTGGATAGGTGACAAAGGGCAGGAGCTACCAGATACAAGCTGTGACATGCTGTACCCCACAAATTCTCTTATGGTGTGATTTGGTTATCATTCATGTTCACCCATAGTGTAACTGTATGTTGTCTGATCCAACATACCATGGATCGTGTAACACAGTGGTTTTCAAACTATTGGTTGCAACTCAATACTAGATCACAGACCCTCAGGTACTGAGTCACAGCATCTCTATTGTCACCACAAAAAGACTGTAATGCATTGCTGAAAGATGCAGTTGTTGAGTTGTGGGCATAAATGATTTTTTTTACAACTTGATCCTGAGAAAAAAATCTTTGAAAACCACTGATGTAAGGTCCTATTGGAATGCTCATGACATGCCAAACATTACTGTTATGGTATCATGTTTGCTGTAATGTCATACAAAGGTGCAGGTGTGGCACTACCATGTCATGTCCCTGATCGTGCGCTTCAAATCGCTTGAATAGATGCAGACAAGCACAAAGCTGTGGCTCCACTCTCAGCAGAATCATGCATACAGGAACAATGGACTGGCCTGAGCACTTGGGCTCAAGGGGATGGAATCACACTCATTACCATACAGGGTCAAACAGCTGACCCTACATGGTGTTGGGGAAACTTGGCTTTGTTGCATGGTTTTTCATGCCAGCTGATGGATCAGTGCATGTTGATCCTGGAGGTGGCCCACATAAGGGCTCTAGCCTTGGCTTGAGGAGAGACGCCAAGAGGCACATGACCCCTCCCTACTGCAGGATAACAGAAGGGCCATGGGAATTGCAGCCCAGTGGCTGCCAGGGAGGCTGGAAGCAGCTTGGCAGAAGCTGCTCCATAGCTCACTGGGAAGAAGCTGCAAGGACCTTGTGGTAAGAGCATATCAGGGACTGGGAAGTGCCTCATTGTGCAGGGACAGTAGGGGGTGGTCCAGGGAAACAGGGCCTCTGGGCTTGAATGTGGAAAATTGACGTAGGTTTCTCTATCTTCTGCAATCTTAGGGTATGTCTTCACTGATGCCAGCAAACTTGATGTCATCTGATTTATTTTCTAGGAACAGCTGAGTGAACTGGAGACCCATTCAATCAATCTGAAAATCAGTTTAATCAATTCATCCTTGAAAAAGGAGTAACTCTGTGTCGATGGGGTGGCAAATGTTTCAAGATGGAGTTTCTTTGGCAAAAATCTCTCCAAGAGTTCTAAGTGTGTGTACTTCTTTTTCCAAACTCCCCTCCCATGCCCACCCCCCACACTTCTGGGGTCTGTCCACCCCCAAACACACAATATGGATAGACAGGTGGGCACAGTAACAAACAGATGCATCGGGGGACTGGATGTGTTTGAGGTTTGGTACCCAGAGTCCTTGGCTTATTCAGGACCATGGCAAACACACTATTAAAAATCCTTACACTATTTTATAAGGATTGAGAAATCCAGGACACACAGTTCAACATTTTGAGTGGTAAAGTTGGAAGGTTTTTATTTTAACAGCCTCCATTCTACCATTTCCTGGTCATTGGGGAGAGGTTCTGAAAGGAAGAGCTTGACATGAAACAACCATTTCAGTTGTTTCCAAAATTGTAAGACTTCTGCTGTCAGAACACAAAGACATTCACTGTGATGGGATGAAGACGCAATTTTGTTAAAGTCCTGTCGTCTATCCCAGAAGACAAGACACAGGCAACACACACAAACAGGGAGATAGAAGAGTGGAACAGAGAAAATGCAACTTTTGTCTCTGCGGTTGACTCTACTTTGTAGTCTCAGCACTCAAGAAACCCAGGACTGACCCACAATCTCACTAGCTGCACTGAGACTGAGCTATAATTCGTTGGGTCTTCTTTATTCCTCTTTCTAAAAATAGAGACCAACATTACACTTCTCTATTTTTTTGTGAGATTGGAAAGGACCCGGGTTAAATTCCCCAAGGTTTATTTACTTTCACTATTAAATGTTTATGATTTATTTGCTCCATATATGTTTTCTTTGTCTACTTCAGTGATTGTGAACCCCTTACTGCTTGGGGCCCAATCAGCATGAAGCTGCAAGCTATGTGACATCCTGAGGACCATACAGGCAATTTGTGTATTGTATGAATGTGGTGCACATATACTGAGAGAGCTATATTTGCAACTCACAATGCTAAATACTTAGAGAAACACTGGTTCAGCTTCAACTTCCATCCACTGGCTCTTGTTAGATCTGCCCTGCTAGATAGAAAAGTTCATTATCAAATATTTGTTGCTCAGGTAGATGATACTTCACTGCAGTCAAATTAAGATTGATTAGCATCTTATTGGTAATATGAATAAGTGGCACTCCTTTAGCGTATCATTAAGCTGTTTGTTTTCTAATCTTTTAATCACTCCTGCAGCCTATCACTGAATACTCTCCACTCCAATAATGTCTTTCTTGGATTGTGCAAACCAGATCTTATCACATATTCTGGCAGTGGCTGTACCATTGCCATATTCAGAAATAAAATTAACTCTTTAGCTCTGCAAAAAAAGCAAGGAGTCATGTTGCACTTTAAGGGTATGTCCACACAAGGCTTTTATTTCGAAACAACACTGGCTGTTTCAAAATAAAAGTCCCTATGTCCAAACGACGCTTTCTTGTTTCAAAAGGAGGGAGCTCCTCCTTTAGAAACAAGAGCCCTCCTTTTGAAACAGCTTAAACCACTTTGCTTTCAAAAGGAAGGTTATTTTGAAACCAGTTGTTTTGAAATAATACCATTTGGACATGTTATTTTGAAACAAGGATTGTTTTGAAATAACAAGGACCTTCCTTCCAGGGTGCATATCACCCTGGGGGGAAGTTCCCACCCCCCCATCACCCTGGCCAGGGATCAGCACCCTGGCCAGGGTACTGAGTGGAGTGCAGGAAGTCTGAGGGTGCCCCAGCCGGCTTCCCCCCTGCTTCCCTTTGCTGGGAGCAGGGGGGAGGGGTGCCTCAGCCCCCTTTGTCCCCCCTACCCCTGGCAAAGGGAAGCAGGGGGAAAGAGGCTGGGGCACCCCCAGGGCTCTGCCCCACGGCCGGGCTGCCGGGGAGCTGCCTGGCCAGCAGCCCAGTCAGGAGGACTGCAGCCCCGGCGGGGTGGCCACTTCAGGGACGGCTGACCCTGCTGCTGGGGCTGCCTCCACGCCTGCGGTGCCCACCCCCAGGGTTCACTGGCGCCCACCTCCTGCTCCTGCTGGGGACGGGGGGCTTCCCCTGCCCCCCCCCGCCGCTCCTGCTGGAGGCAGGGTGGCTTCCCCAACTCCCCCGCCTGCAGCAGGAGTGGCGGGGCAGCAGGGGAATCCCGGGGGCATGGTGCCCCAGCCCAGCACAAGCCTCCCTGCCCCTCTCCTCCCCTCCCCTATCTCGAAATAGTATGTCCACTGTGTGGACGTGCTATTTCGATTCCCACTTTTTTCTTATTTCGAAATAGCTTTTTTTTGTTATTTCGAAATAAAGCATTTTGAAATAAGGCATTATTTCGAAACAGCTTATTTTGAAACAGCTTGTTTTGAAACAAGGGCTTGTGTGTGGAGATAGCCTAAGATTAACAGATTTATTTTTCGCATGAGCTTTCATGGGAGAAAATCTCACTTTGTCAGATGTTTCGAAGATGGGTGAACTTTCAGAATGGAATGAAAATAAATGCATGGTGGTGTAAAACATTGGATCAGGTCATACAGTAGCAGCAAATCAGAGCAGTTGTCATGCAAAAAATATATCTGTTAGTCTTAAAGTGCCACACGACTCATTGGTTTTTTTGCTGGACTAGACTAACACAGCCATCTCTTTAGCTCTGCTCAGCATCCAGGGTCATGGTACCCATTTTGGTCACAGTGCCACATTGGAGCCGCATTTTCATCTGATTATCCACCATGAAGTGTGCCCCTGCCATGTCACCACATTGTTCTATCTGGGCAAAGCCATTTAGCTTTAATGACTTTTGGTTGGACTGCTTCCACACAGACTGTGGGAGATACAAGACCTGTCCTTGCAAGCCAGTTCCTGACTTGTTGAACAGCGAGGGTGGCAATGGTAGTGAAGGTCATATAATCTGTGAGCATTCGTAACATTTGCCTAGACAGCTTCCACAAAGTGTTACCTGAGAATTGGGAATAGCTTTTCTCTCAAGGGAAGTTCTCTGGTGTTCAAGCAATGCTGCATCCTTTAAAGCCAGCTTGACAAGTTTAGGGTTAGGATGGCTTCCCTGTGCCAACACGAACCAACCCTGTTCATTTCCCCGCAGTCTCTGGGGCCCAAGGTGCTTACACCAATGAAAGGATGCAACAGCCATCAAGTATTAGTGTAGGGCAAGATTTACTGGAAGGGGTCATTAATTAACTAACCAATTAACACACACATTAGATACTCAATTGACATTCCTGAATGGAGCTGGCCCAGGATCTTTCACCACCTCCTTATTCTGCAGTGTTCAGTAGCTTGTGCTCTTTCCATTCCCCATTGAACACAACAAACCAATTATTTCTTTGCAGATGCCAGATTTAATGAGTTTTAGGGGACAGAGCACATGGAAGCAGGAGGGAAGGGTTCAGAAACTGTGAGAACAATGAGAAAACCCAGATAATGGTGATGATGACAAGCACTTTCAATTCTTTGAATGAACACATTGAGTACCAGAAGGGATAATTCTTAATTGCCAGTTTGTCAGATGGCCTCTCAATGGCAGCAGAGAGCAGAATATAGATGAGGTCAGCAGTATTATATGAGGGGATACCTAAACTAGCTAATAGTGATAGCAGAGGATGGGGACGGGGAAGGGACAGTTATATTGTGCAGTGGTCACTATCAGAAGCAGAAGGTGGAGAGTTGAAAGAATGTGAACTATCTGAGCAGTGCTCAGAGGTGGATGAGGAGTCAGAAGCTGTGTATTGGTTGGAAGGAACAGACCAGGATTTAAGGGATTCAAGGGGTTCCCCATCTGCCCTCCATCCCCAGGGTGAGCCCCTCATGCACTCCTGAATATCTACTGGGAATCCATTCCGGCACAGGACAAGAATTCTTTTGAACAATGATACCCCACGGTAACAGTAATCTGGGTACTTCAAGGTGCACCTGGTGATTTGGAAGGGATATTTGCTCTCAACCCAGCCATTCTGATAGGGATGGCAGACTTTTTTGACCTTCCAGATGGGTTCATGGAGGAAGATGTATTTTGGCTTCCCAAAAATTCCCTTCTTACACATCATGATGTTACAAAAGGCATTTGGGTTCAGGGTTGGAGTCTTTGGGAAGTCCACATTTAGCAACTGGAAGTGTTTGGATTCTGGGCTGCAGAACTGCCCACTGGCCAGATCCAGCGAGGCAACAACCATGACAAGGATCAGCAGGAGTGTGAGGCAGGGTCCTTTCAGACTCATGGCCATATCTGTTGCTGGATCAACCTGCAGTGGGAAGAAAGGGGAAGATGAATGGAGAAAGCACAGGGAAGGGATCTGTCCCCTCCTATGTGACAGCCCATACCCTTTGTTCCCCCTCTTATTCAAATTGTGGTAGGTTTTGTAACAGTGAGGCATTGTGAGGTGTCATTCGAACATGCATATTCTACTACACATCATTGTCTTGATAAAATACATGGAACAAAACTGTATGAAGAGTTATAAGGTACTATTGAGGGCATAGGCCAAGTTGAGAAAAGTAGGCACACACTATTTTCTCAGAGAAAAATACAGTGAGTGACTTCTCCAGTGTCATCCATGTAACTGTGACTACAAGTGATCATCTCTAGAAAGAGGATGTAAACTAAAATCGGCATCCTGACGACAGAACAAGAAGTGATAGGTTCCTTGTTCACTCAAACTTTCTGGAGATGTTTCTTACACAGCAGAAGCTGATTCTGACCCTTGTTGAAGAGAGGGGGCTATAAAGGTAGAAAACAATGGTCCCAGATGGCCTCTTCTCCCTTTTCTCTTTGCTCAATACCTCACCAATGCCTGAAAGAAAACTTATTGAGCTCTGAGCTGTGGGAAGGGGCAAGACTGAAAGGGGTGCAGTCAGCAAGACTACCAGCATATATGGTGAGAGAAAGCTTTGTTTTGAATTCATTTGCCTTGCTAAATTGAGGTATTAGATTGTATTTTACTTTTTTTGTCTTTGCAACCAATTCTAATTTCCATGCATCATTAGCTGCAGTCATTTACAATCTCTTCTGCCTGAGTGAATAAACACACTTTACCATCTCACCTAAAGCCAAGTCCCAGAATTAAATGTCTGAATGTCTCTTCGTGCATAACATTTTATGTGTCATATTCCACTGATGACATGATGCTTTTTGAGGCTCTTTCTCTGCACAATGAGCCAGCCAGGTTGTATGAGACATGCACTGCAGGGAAACAAAGCTTGCCCTGGGAGATTAGTGGATTTCACGCTGCGTGGCCTATGTGATTGAATGGTCAGAGATTTTGCATGATGAAGTTTGTGGGCAACTTATTCTCAAAAGAAAGCAGAGCAAAAGGCAACCTATGTTAAAGAATTAAAGTGCTAGACCAGCCCTGACTGTATCTTGGAGAATGTCAAAAACATTCTCGCCAATCCCTGCTTATCCCACAGCTACTCTGTGCCAGGTGCTTCTCACACTCACAGAGATGGGAGGGCCTTCTCCCACACACCACCTCCAAGAAACAGACAGAAAATCCAGATCTCCCTCTCCAGCCAAGTGGGGGCCTGCCTTTGGGCTAGATTTCACATGGACCCCAACTGAGATCAGCCCCACACACCCTACTGGTCCTCAGTGCCCACCCAGACCTAGTAACTGTACCCAAGAGTCCTGACTCCCAGAATGCACCGGTGCTAAGCTAGATAACACTGCCCCCCAGAACCAAGCCCCACTGCTGCCTCCCCACTCAACACTTACCTCTCCTCTCTTCCAGCTAGTGGAGTCTCCTTGGACTCACCCAAGTCCTTGTTCCTTTGCTGTCTCAGGAACAATGAGTTACAGTATCTGCTCAGCTGCACCTCACCCTGATTCTGCTCCCCGACTTGGAGGGTGTTATATAGGGCCCCTGCCAGATGTGCATGGAGAGGAGTGGGAGGGGAAATTCCATAAACAGTTGGGTCAATATGTTTCCGCAGAAGCTGGCAATTAAAAGCAATGGCCATTAGGCAGGGCAGTGGTGAGGAAAAACAGGACCTGTCGTGCTAGATACCTGGGAGTCACAGAAAGATCTCTATGTGTGTTTACCCTGCAAGAAAGGGTGTGATCATTACATAGGTAAATGGTGCCATGCTAGCTTTCATCTACCCAGGGTGTGTAATAATAGCTGATAGCATTGATTTTGTCATGAGCTACCTAGGCCCTGGATTCTACCCAAGGTAGTCTACGTGCTGCAGCCCAGGCCAGCCTGTCACCCTGCTATTGTCTTCCTAAAGTTTGGATTAAAAGCCTACCTGTATTATGGTCACACCTTCCTCTGGGTGGTTGATGTAGCCTGAGTCCTGACCCATGGCATGTTTCTAATCCAGTCCTAGCCTAGAAACTCGAAGTTCGGCTAGTGCCCCACATGCCTACTAACAGTCCCCAGCTATTCCATCTCTGGGCTGTCTTGCAGCCATTCTGATGAAATGCATGGGCCCAGAGGGTTAATGGTGTGAATGAGACACTATCACTGCCCCCGACTCAACAGATTTTAACACCACTTGGGGTTTGGTACCCAGTGCCCTCAACCTTGTTGGTGCAATGAAGACAAATGCTTCCATTATTTTATAAAGGTAGACAAACCCAGTACAAAGAACTCGACTCTTTGAACTTTTAATTCAAATACTTTTATTTTAACAGCCTCCATTTCTCCCTTTCCTAGTCAGTGGGGAGAGGTTCTGGAAAGAAGTCCTCTCCATGAAACAGTCCTTTCAATAGTTTCCAAGATGGTTACAGCTGTGCTGCCGGAGCTCAGAGAAGACATTCACTGCGATGGGCTGGAGATGCAATTGTTGTTAAAGTCCCATCTTGAACCCAAGAAGGCAAGATACGACACCCACCCTTGAGAGGAGAGAAAGAAAAGCAGGACAAAGACGACGCAGCTTTTGTCTATGGCCTTGATGTTCCTTTCCAGCCTCAGCCCTGGAGAAATTTAGGCTTGGCCCATGATCTCACCAGCTGCCCTAAGACCTGATGATTTGCACTTATTGGATGTATTAAGAGCATTGCTTTGAAGTCCTTTTTTAATAAAAGATTTATAACAGAGCTGTAGAATATCCAGTATTTGCTGGCTAAACCAGACTCTTACTGGATGGAAGGAAAAAGGAGAGGGGTTAATAGATAAAGAAAAGAAGAAGGGAAGGAAAAAGACACCAGGAGAATGAGGAGACAAATTTTCCATTCCAGATGGTACCTGGGATTTAACAGAGGCTGGTAAAGGCAGCCACATCAGCCAGGATCCTCTTTGGCCCAGCCATCTCTCAGTATTAGGATGATGAAGGCCCAGGATTGTCATGCTGGATCTTGTTCTCCCAACACATGGCCTGGAAACATCCTGGCAATTCACTCCTTCCCCTTCATTCAGTCAGTAATTGCTAGCTTCGCTTCATCTCCTGTGACATGTTTCTCTCACACTCGCCCTTTCTAGAGGCTCCCCAAAGGGAGACAGGAGGGAAAGAGGCCCTCCCCTAGCCCTAATTTTCCTCACAACAATTCTGACCCATTGATTTCCTGCCCTGCACTTCACTTTTTACCAGCAATGATTGAGATATAGGCCTTGAGTCATCAGTCTGTTAGTAGTCTGGGCTAGCACAATTTCTACTTCACTTTCACAAATTTCCCCATCCAAATTTGCTATTGTTTTAGATGAACATTCTTTGAACATTTACTGTTTAGAAAATGGTTTGCTACTAAATAGGAAATCACCGGATGGAGGAAACATGATTGGAAAGGATCTGGCAGGTAGAGTGAACCACAGACTGAATATGAACAGCTTAGGGAAGAATTTCATTTTATTTTTCCATGACCTGGATGAATAACATCAATGAATATTTTTAATCAGTTTTTCTCCATTTTCAGCAGTTTACATTTTCACAGCAGTGAGAAATTCTGAGGCAATGACAGAAAGGAAAGAATATTTTCCTAATATCAGCAGACATTGAGATTTCATAAGTTAAAAGTTTATAACCATTGAATCACAAATTGTCATCATCGCAAAATAGACAAGTTAAATGTCCTCAGATCACACATTAATAAGATTTCAGGCAAGATATTTTCTAATTTTCAACGAAGCTGGCTCCAAATAGATGTCTTGTGTCCAACTGCAGCCATTAGGGTGAAAATGGAAGAAAAGGAAGGGTTAATTAAGGAGCTAGGGAGATTTGAATTCATAACACTTAAGATGACATAACAACAATAAGACAAAGACTTGAGCACCTGAGCTACAGTACAGTAAGTCTATGACTTCCCGCTGAAGTCAGCTGGATCCTGCCCATGCACACAATGCTCCACTTTCGCATGCAGGAGGGACTCTCATGCCCAGACAACTGTAGGACAGGAAAAAGAACCCAGGAATTCTGACTCCAATGTCTCTGTGTAAACATAAATCCATTCCCCTCTGAGGGTCTGGCTCCAATATAGAAGTCCCAACTTCCAGCTTGCCCGCTCTTAGCCATCAGGCCCACCCAAAGGGAGAGAACTAAGAAGTCCTGGCTCACAGACCCATCTGTCAGGTCACAAATTCCCAAGGGACGCTAACTTGACAAATTTTAACTGAAGAAGAATGGTAATTATGTGGAAGTACAGACCTGTCAGCCTCACTTCTGCCCTGGAAAAATCATGGAGCAGGTCCTCAAAGAATCCATCGTGAAACACTGGGACTGTGTCCACACATCTTTTTTATTTTGAAATAATACAAGATATTTTGAAATAAAAAGATTACGTCCAGACGACGTTTTCTTACTTTGATACGATGGACTCCATCATTTTGAAATAAGAGGTGTTCTTTCAGAACACCTTAAACCTGCTTTCCTATTGAAATGGCCCTTATTTCAAAACCATTGATTCAAAACAAGGCCATTAGGACATGTTGTTTCAGAACAAACAGTTCCAAAACAACATTTGACCTTACTCCCAGGGTGCTTAGCACCCTGGGAGGAAGGGCCACCTCCTCAGCACCCTGGCCAGGGAGCCCTCAGCACCCTTGCCAGGGTGCTGAGGGGAGACCCGTGGCAGGCTATGGGGGGGCTGCCCCCAAGCCCTGCAGGCAGCCCTGCGGAGGGGTGCTGGGCGCCCGGCTCTCTCCACCGCTGGGGCTACTCCCAAGCCCCATGGAGAGGGTGCGGAGGCACCCAGCTCTCCCCCCCAGCGGGGGCTCATGGCAACCCCCACACCCTGCCTCCGGGGCTGCTGCCATAGGGAGCCAGTCGGACCCAGCTCCCCAGTGGCCCGGGGGCTGAACGGCTGCAGCCTCAGGAAGCCAGGTCCCACTGGCTCCCCAGGCTCCCGGGCTCAGCCGCAGCAGCAGCTGGGAGCCCCACGGCTCACCCCGCCGCCAGCTTTGTGGGGATCCAGCCCTTGCGGGGTGCTGCAGCCCGGGCGGCTCACCCCGCGGGGGCTGGAGCCCCTGAAGCCAGCGGCGGGGTGAACCACCAGAGCTGCGGTCACCCCACAGGGGTTCCAGCCCCCCCTGGAACCAGTGATGCAGTATGCCACTGGAGCTGCGGCCACCCCGGGGGTGCTGGAGTCCCCCCGAGCAGGGGCTGCAGCCCCCCGAGCAGGGCGCAGGGTGAGCCATTGGGGCTGCGGCCACCCCGCACCCCTTGCAGCTCCCCTGACCTGGGCAGCGGAGCCTGGGGGTGCCACACCTCCCAGGGTGCACCTCTCCTGAAGTGAAATAGCAGGTGCACACATAGGACCTGCTATTTCACTTTCAGGTTTTCCCTTATTTTGAACTTAGTTTATTTTTAGTTTGAAATAAGCCCTTTTGAAATAACGGTTTTATTTCAAAATAAGTCATTTTGGAATGACTTATTTCGAAGTAAAACCTTTTGTATAGACATAGCCTTGGAGGAAAATAGTGATCAGGAACAGTCAGCATGGATTCACCAAGGGTAAATCATGCCTGACCAACATCATTGCCTTCTACAATGAGATGACTGGATTTGTGGATGTAGGAAGAGCTGCTGACATGTTATACCTCAAATTTAGCAAGGCTTTTGATACAGTTTCCCACACCATTCTCCTCAGCAAGTTAAGGAAGTATGGGTTGGATGTGTGGACAGTAAACTGGATAGAAAAATGACTAGATCAATGGTTTCAGTGAGTAGGAATCAATGGCTCCATGTCTAGTTGGCAACCAGTAATGAGTGGTGTGCCCCAGGGGTTGGTTCTCAGGTCGGTTCTCTTAAATATTTGCATTAATGATAGGGATGATGGGATAGGTTGCACACTCAGTGGGTATGTCTACATAGCACTTTTCTTTCGGAATAACACTGGTTATTTTGAAATAAAAGATATTTGGTCCACATGATGTTTTCTTATTTCGAAAGGACAGATCCTATCCTTTCGAAATAAGAACTGCTGTTATTGGTTATTTCGAAATAAGGCCGTTTGGGCATGTTGTTTTGAAACAACACCATTGTTTCAAAACAACTGTTTCAGAACAACATATCCAAACAGCTTTATTTTGAAATAACCATTTCGCAATAACAGCCATTTCAATAGCAGACTTTCCCTTAATTCGAATTAACATTTTGTTAATTTGAATTAACTTATTTTGAAATAAGGACTTTATTTCAAAAAAACTCATTTTGACAGCCTTCTTTCAAAATAACGATGTGTGTGTAGACATAGCCAGTAAGTTTGCAGATGACATCCAGCTGGGGGAATGGTAGAAATGCTGGAGGACAGGGACAGGATTCAGGGAGACAGACAAACTGAAGAACTGAGCCAAAAGAAATCTCATGAGGTTCCACAAGGATAAATGCAAAGTTCTGCACTTAGGATGAAAAAACCTCAGGCACTGCTACAGGCTGGGGACCGATCAGCTAAGTAGCAGCACTGTAGAAAAGGACCTGGAGGTCATGGTGGATGGGAAGCTAGATATGAGTCAACAGTGTGCTCTTGTTGCCAAAAAGGCCAATGGCATACTGGGCTGCATCAGTAGAAGTGTTGCCAGCAGATTGAAGCATGCGATTGTTCCCCTCTGTTCAGCACTGGGGAGGCCACACCTGAAGTACTGTGTCCAGTTTTGGGCTCTCCACTACAAAAAGGATATGGACAAATTAGAAGGACTCCAGGCGAGGGCAACAAAAATGATCATGGGGCTAGAGCACAAGAATTACAAAGAGAGACAGAAGGAACTAGACTTATTTAGCCTGCAGAAGAGAAGACTGAGAGGGGATTTGGTAGCAACTTTCAACTACTTGAAGGAGTGCACTCCAAGGAGGATGGAGCTCAGCTGTTCTCAGTAGTAACAGAGGACAGAACAAGGAGCAATGGTTTCAAGTTACAGCTGAGGAGGTCGAGGTTGGATATTAGGAAAAACTTTCTTAGGAAAAACTTTCTTACTAGGAGGCTGGTAAAGTATTGGAATGGGTTACCTAGGGAAGTGAAGGACTTTCTCTCTTTGGAGATATTTAAAGCTTGCTTAGACAAAAGCCTTGCTGGGATTATTTAGTGAGAGTGGTCCTGCTGTTTTGGGAGGGGGTTGGACTAGATGACCTCATGAGGTCCCTTCTAAACCTATGATTCTATGATTCCATGATAATAGGGAACAACAAGTTTGCGTGCATGTAACTAGGACATTAGTTAATTCAGATGCTTTTATGCTTCTGATTTGCATTGTAATAACAGCTGGGTGTCCATCTGCAACTTGGTGTCTCTTTGATTTACACCAGTCAGGAAGGCTCATGGCAATAACAACCTCCAGTGTTCCTGGAGCTGCTGCCAGGATTCAGAGACTGTGAGAACTGGAAGTGCAAAATATAAGGAAAGTAAGATGGATGGTTGGGTAGAGAGAGAATAAAATGAGTGTGTCTGAGGATGGATAGCAAGACAGCAGTTTTCGTACAAATTTCCAGTACAACTAATAATGTGGTTTACATACACCAGCATAGTTGTGGATCAAAGAAGTGTAATTTAGTCCTTTCTATTCATGGTGATTAGCTTTTTCCTGGTCTTCCATGCCCTGAAATGTCATCCACAAACTCTTTTGTTTTGTAGATCACATCTTCCCATGTTTCAGGCGAGGGCACATATGTATATTTGAATCTCTTGCTTAGGGGAGTATTAAGTGACTCATGTTCTGTTTCTTGTGTGTCTTTGAATTTTGTGGATATGGGTGCTTTGCTTGTGTAAGCCAGAGACCCAGTTGTCTGGAGTTATTCCTGTGTGTCTTTAGGTCTTATGTGTGCATTAGAGTATATTCCTCTGAGGGTACGTCTTCACTGAGAGCAGCAAAGTCACCACCATCATTCTGACTTTCCAGGAATGCTTAGTAGCGAATATGTACTTGCTGCTGTGCTCCAGAAGCTCAGAGCTGGAAGTCCTGCCCTCTAGAAGATGTAGGGCAAAGCTGACTGCAAGCCATTTGCAGTCATCTTCCCCAAGTGTGTCCCAGCAGCTTAGCAAGTCGCCGGCAGTTATGCAAAGCATTTTACGTGCCTTGAATAAGTACCAGTCAACTGCCACCAAAAAGCACCCAAGTGCGGACTAGGTCTGAGAGTCTCTCTTCACACAATACTTTCTAAAGCCAGCTGCAATTTTCCTGCAGTGTTGATTTGGTCAGGTATGTTAAGCATTAGCAAATCCGCTGTTGTTGACTCAATGTCAGGAACTTTGTTCTAATGCTACCTTTCTTCTAACCCCATAAGTCCCATGATCTTTGAGAGAACAATTTCATCTAAAAAGAACTCCCTTTTTTATTCATGAGCTGGATGTGGCGTCATGTTGGCAATAAAAGGCAAATCCAGTGTTCCTAGTATGTCCTGAAGCAATGGAAGCAAATTTGCAAATAAAATCAATTTCAGTGGCTTCTCTTTGAAGCCTTGATTTAGTATTCATCTCTCTGAGCACAGCACTTAGCATATCATTAATAGAACGCTCATGAAGATTGAAATACTGACCCACAGGTTTTAGAGTGTTGTGATTTCTGATATCAGATTTGTGCCCATTTATTCTTTTGCATAGGCACTATCCTGTTTGTCCAATATATAAGGGAGAGGGGCACTTCTGGAACATGATAGCATAAATCATATTGGTGGATGAGCAGGTGAATGAGCCTTTGATGGAATAACTGGTTTTATTATGTCCTCTATCAGTGTCTTTTGTGCAGATATGTCGGCAAAGTTGGCAGCATGGTTTGTTTCAGGTGTGTGTGCCTGCTTTAATGGTTCTGCTGTTAGGTCTGTTTAAGGTTGGGGGGCTGTCTGTAAGTGAGGAGAGGTCTGTTTCCCAAGGGTTGAGAGAAAGAGTGAGGGATCATCTTGTAGACTAGTCTGTAAATCCTTGAATATGTATTGTAGAAGTCTTACTCGGGGGCTGTAGGTAATGACTAGAGGTCTTTTGTTGTTTAGTTTCTTGGGCTTCTCTTGTAGTAGTTGAAGTAGTTATAGTAATTTTTCTCTCATTAGAACAGGTGATTTGACCTCATCTCCCTCTGTATGCTGTTCCTCAGTGTTTGAACCTTTACAATAGCTTTGATTTGCTATTACAGTGTGACCTGTTCTCATGACTTATACTTCCCTGCATTTACTTCCTCCCAATTCTGTAAGTTCCCCCATTTTCATAGTGTCTGCTGAAGTGGGATTTTCTCCCTTGAAAGCTCATACAACAAATATACCTGTTAGTTTTTAAGTGCCACAGGATTCCTTGTTTGTTTGTTTTCAGTTATGTAGCTGTGATTTTGATTTTTTTTCCTTAGAAATTGAAAGACTTAATTGAAAAAAATTCTGTTCATTTCAGATAAATTTTGTAATTTGTCACAGTCATTTTGGAGTCTAGTCCTGTCCTCCAAAATCCTTTCAAACTCTCTCAGGTGGGATCAGAAATAGACTTTAAGAACATTCTTTCTACTCTATTATTCAAGTCATTAGTGAAAATATTGAATAGTGGCAGACCTAGGACCATCTCTTTCAACACTCTATTAGAGGTGACCCCCCAGTTTGAAAGCAAATGATTGATAACTGCATTTTAAATATGGGCTGTGAACTAGTTATGCAAAGACATTATAGTAATTTCGTCCATATTTTAGCTTCTAATTTTGCTTATGAAAGGGTCAGGTGGGATTGTTAGGAGCTGGAAAACAAGCTATATCATGCCTAATGCCTCCCCCTGTATCCACTAGCCAGATAAGTCTGTCAAAGAAGGAAAGTATGTGCTTTGATATGATTTGTTCTTGATAAATACAAAAGCATAAATAGTATGTTGACAATTCCTTGGGTCTTCTTTATTCCCCTTGCTAAAAATAGAAACCAATGTTGCTCATCTCCATTTTTTCTGAGATTGGATTGGACCTAAGTTAAGTGCTCCAAAGGTTAATTACTTTTACTATTATATATTTATGTGTTATTTCCCTGCATTTATTTTCATCCCGTTCTGTAAGCTCCCCTCTTCAAAGCGTCTGACGAAGTGGGATTTTCTCCCATGAAAGTTCTTGTGATAAATAAATCTGTTAGTTTTTAAGTGCCACAAGACTCCTTGCTTTTTTTGCTTAACTAGATTAAGACAGCTGCCACTTTGGAACTTGCTCCATATATGTTTCATTTGCTTAACTCAGTATTTGTTAACCCTTTGGCTACTTGTGGCCCAATCAGCATGAAGCTGCAGGGCATGTGACACCCTGAGGGTCATACAGGCATTACATATATTGTGTGGATGTGGCCCACATAGCATAGAGAGAGAGCTGTATATGCAACTCACAGTTCTGAAGACTCAGAGAGCAATTGGATCAGCTTCAAAGCACCCACTGGCTCTTGTCAGACCTGTTCTGCTAGACAGAGAAGTCCATTATCAATTATTTATTCCTCAGGTAGGTGCTACTTCACTGCAGTCAAATCAAGATTGATTAGAATCTTTTTGGCAAGCTAGATTAGTGACATCCCTTTAGAATATCATTATACATGTTTTCTAATTCTTTAATCACTACTGCAGCCTGTGTCTGAACTCTCTTGATTTCATTAGTTTTTCTTGGACTGCAAAAACAGATCTTATCACATATTCTAGCAGTGGTTGCACCACTACAAAATTCAGAGATAAAATTACCTCTCTAGCCCTACTCAGCAGTCCTCTCCTTAAACCTTCCAGGGTTACAGTAGCTGTTTTGGTCACAATGCCACACTGGAGCTTCATGTTCAGCTGATTATTCTCCATGAAGTGTCCCCCTGCCATGGTTCACACATTTAACCTTACTGACTTTTGCTTGTCCTGATTCCATGTAGACTGTGGGAGATACGAGCTGTTCTGATTAGCTAGTGCCTGATTCATTGAACAAGGAGGGTTGCAGCTGGCCATGAAGTTCATATAATCTGTGAGAATTCATAACGTTTACTTAGATGGCTTCCACTAATTGTTTCCTAAGAATTGGGAATAACTTTTCTGTCAGGGGAAGTTCTCTGGCATTCAAGCAATGCTGCAACCTTTAAAGCCAGCTTGACATGTTTAATCGTAGTGTGGCTTGCTGTGCCAAGAGCAACCAACTCTAGGGCATTTGAGCAGCATATAGTGCATGTCTTCTGCTGTGAAGATTGGTGACTGTTTTCGTCTTGCACTTCCTACAACTCTTCTGCAGCAGCACTGCTAACTACAGGACACTGACTGGTTCAAGACTATGTACTGTAACAGGGTCATACTGGAGTGCTTCCAGAGAGTTCAAAAAACCAATATATTAGCCTCAGGGTTAGTGGGTCCTTTTCCCCATTGTAACTGAGCAGTAATTTCTTCAGGTTATTTGGCACACCTTGCCTCATCTCACACACTCCCATAGCCCTTCTCACTCTCAAACTCCAGCTATCCCATTTCTTTGGTGAGAGGGCTTTTTAACAAGTCCTTGATGAGTCCAGGTGTGGTTGGAAGGCAGATATGGAGAAGGATCAGAACACTGGTCAGAAAGAGCCCCATAAGCACAAAGACTGGGGGTAACAAAAAAAAAAAACCCTTCCCAAAGAGGTGAAAAAGACCTTTTCTGGGCTTGGAGCCCTAAGGGAAAGAAACCCCTTTCTAGAGGCAATTACAGCACCCGCCAAGATAGAGGAAGAACTTTATCATAATATTATCATGGGAAGGATCTGTCAGCTCAGTGGACCAAGCAAACACACACATAGGAGAAAAAAGAAAAAGAAAAGGATTTAGGTGTTTAAGATATTTTTCTTGCTGGAACATTCATCATAATGGAGGATGTGGTGAGGGCAGTAGTTCAGGCCACAGCTTCCCAACAAAGGCCACCAGTGCCCAGATGACCAACCAGGAGGAATCAATGTAGCAGCGACAAGAAGCCCAATGCCCTAGTACTGAGGAGCCAAAGCAATGTAATTTAGGGAACTGTGTAGACCCTTGTACGCTGATCCACCTTGTGGGGGTTGCAATGACTCCACATAACTATATGATGTCCATAAAGATGAATGAGGTGGAAACCACATTGCTTTTGGACTCTGGGAGTGCCATTATGTTAGCCTCAGCAAAATTAGTCAAGCAGAATCATTTGATGCAGGCAAAATGAATAGGTATAGCCTGTGTGCATGGGACTGTTAACTATCACCCGACTATTCTAGTAGAAATTGGGGTTCACGGAAATATTACCTGGGTTACTGCAGGAGTAGGCCTTAAGTTCCTATACCCTGTCCTCAGAGGAAGCTGGGATTTCCCAAGATTTGGGACCTTACTCCCACCAGAGGGGTTGGAATAAAAGGGGGGTCCAGATATACATGAATCCTTCTCACAGAAAGGTCTTCCCCCATGTTCACTGAGATAGGTTGGAATCTACTCCCCATTCTGGGAAAGTCCAGAAAAACTAAGTGGGAAAGGAGGGCTGCTAAAATTTTAGGCACCTGGATTTTGACCCAGGACTAGAAGGCTGCCCTTGTAGGCCTACAGACATGGACAGCACCTCAGGAGACTTCCCAGGGAGAACAGGTATCTGAGGCTGGTCCTAGGCCTGACCATACAGTGCAAGATGATGGGGAAAATGAGACAAGCACAAATGAGCTTGGCAAGCTCTGTCCTATGAGGGAGAGTTTTGGGTGAGACCAAGCAGAGGACCCAGCTATGATAAAGCCAGGAAGGAGGTTATAGAAATAGATGTGGTGCCCATGGAAGTAAAAACCTGAGGATGAGGGCCCCACTTTATAATCAAGAGGGATCTATTATACCAGCTCACAGTGATGCAAGGCCAGGAGGTGCAATATTTCCTAGTGCCCCAGAAGCATCAGAAGGTAGTGTTGAATCTTGCCACAATCACTTTTATTGGGAGAGACCTAGGAACGGAGAAAACCCTTGCATGTATCCTAAGGGCTGTGTTCACACAGCCTCCTTATTTTGAAACAACGGAGGTTGTTTCAAAATAAGGTTTTGGCTGTTCACACGACGCACAGTTGTTTCAAAACAAGTTAAACCTAGTCTGTGGGCGAAACAACATTGTTTTGCAACGGTTGTTTCGAAACAATGCCGTGCGAACATGTTGTTTGGAAACAACGGTGGTTTTGAAACAACTTGTTTCGAAACAAATGTCATCTGAACATGTTGTTTTGAAACGACGGTGAGTCGTTTTTGAAATAACTGTTGTCCAGAATTGCTATTTTGATTCCGGCTTTTCTCCTTATTTCGAAGTGACTTTTTTGCTAATTCGAAATAAGTCATTTCGAAATAAGGCGTTATTTTGATACAAGTTGTTTCAAAACAACTGTATTGAAATAACCCCCTCTGTGTGAACACAGCCAAGGAGATCTTTCTAGCCAGGAGTACGGGACGAGGCTCTTTCATGGCAAACAACAGTAAAGGTGAAGGGGAAAGATGCAACAGTGATAGAGGGACTTAATTAGCCTGTTTCTGGATCATAGCTGATAGCGAAGAGAAGTGTGAGACCAGAAATCAATGGATCAGAATTAGTGTGAGGGAAATTAAGTCTAAGTAATGAGCAAAAGAAGGAGACAAGGAACTCTCCCCCTCCTTCCTCCCACTGTGGTCCTGTAGAAAGGACTAGTTTGGGAGAAAAAATAATGCAGGGGAGGAAACAAATGTAACAATTCATGATGGAATGCAGGGAGAGGAGTGAACTCCTTGGGCATTACGCCAGCTGTCTGCAGAGACCAGAGGATCCAGCATGAAACTCCTGGGCCCCCTTCATCCCTATTATGAATGATGTTCAGGCCAGAGAGGAACTCATCTGATGTAGCCACCTCCAGGTAAATTCTAGCTACCACCTAGCACGGAAGATTAATCTCCCTTAGCTCCATGAGAGATTTAATGAATGTTTACTCTACACAGTTACGGTAAAAATTAGAGCAGATCTGTAGTGTCTGTGACACTGTCTGGGGCTAGGGGACTGGTTATGATTATTTTTCATATTAATATTTCATATTTGTAATAATCCTTATGTGATATCCCATGTTTGGTATCAGTAGGAAGGCTGTAATCTGCTAAGAATGATTATATGGTTAATATCTAGGTATCATGCCTGTATTAGAAATTAGAAATGTATTTGTTTTTATGTGTGTTCCAAGTGATTTGATTTTAAGGCATTGCCAGACTGCAAAAATATTGTCCTCCTGATTGCATCAAGGGAATTTCCAGTTGAAGTGGGCCTAGGAGAAAACCTTTTCGGCTAGTCACACTGTTCCCTTTAGGGTGTGCATGCTCACACTCGCGCACAACTTTTCCGACCCTGGCGCACACACAGTGGCCAGCAGCACACGGGACTAGGGTTCAGCAGCTAAGCTCCAAGTGGCTGGCTAGCAGAGACGCAGTAGCTGGGGGGCCATAGGAGATGATATGCAGTAAAGGAGACCTTTTCTATTTTGTTATGCTTGGTGATGACCAGAGTGGGGAATCAGAAACACATTTTGTTACGGACTGGGAGACTATTTTAAATATCACCCATCAGTGGTTTTGGGGTTTGTCCCCTGGTTTTGCAGCTTGCCCTGATTTTGGCACATTCAGAAGGTTATTCCAGAGGCCCGGGTCACAGGCCACATTATTACAACAGCTGCCTATCTCCCACTGCTGTTTCAGCGCTCCTCGGTGCTCTACCCAATCCAGCTCTGGCCTCCCTCATCACCCACAGCCCCACTGGTGTCCCTCAGCCCTGACCTTCAGCCCCCTGCAAGATGCCAAAAAGTTGTGAAGGCTATGGAAAAAAGTAAGAATCTGTACATCTAAATGACTAAATCACTTTGATTATTTGAAGGTGAGAGTCAAAAGCCCATGGGCAGCTGAGCTGTAAGTACAACAGGAATGGCTGGCACATCACTCAGCCCAGAGTCCTCCAGGGAGACTTGACCTCACACCACCTGAGTGTTTGAGTTCTTGGGTAATGGAGCTATCTGAATCTGCCACTAATGAAACAGAATGTCAAGCAGGAAATGGCCTGACATGCTGCACATTGTGGCATCTAAATGATGTGTGAATGACATGGGCACCCTGGCATAACCTCCTGAATGTGACAAAATAAGGAAAAGCTTCAAAACCAGGGGCCAACATCTCTAACCACTGACAGGTGGTACTTAAACCAGTCTCCCAGTCAGTAGCAAAACATGCTTCTGATTCCCCACTCTGGTCATCACCAAGTATAACAAAATAGAACCTGCCCCATTTCCTGCACATAACCTCCTCCAGTTCCCTGCTAGCCACTGGGTCTCTTGAAGAAATAGGTTCCCCTGACCCCAAAGGTACAGCCACATCACCCAGAAAATATAGGCTTGGATCTTGCCCAAAATACCATGCTGCCAGCCAGTCCTTTAGTAACTACAACTAAAGGATTAATATAAAAAAGAAAACAAACAAAATATGAGAGACGTTAAAGGGTCAAAGTGAATCAGATATATACAAATGATTAAGAATCCATAGAAAGCAGGTCCTTGAAGAAACTGTAGTTTGCAGCTTAGTCCAATTCCCCTGGTGTGCACCCAGTATATGGGTGGGTCTCAGTCCTTTGTTCAGTCCCAGAAGAATAGTTCCAGAGGGGGGTTTTGGTTGAAGACAGACTGAAAACAAAGGGGAGATGGGGTTGTTGCCTTTTATTCCCTGTGACCTTCCCTAAGCTCTCAGAGTCCTTGCCAAATCAAAATGGACATGAGTTACATGATCAGTCTGGGTGACTCATCAGACAGGTTTCTCACTAGGCCCGCTGTAGCTCGGAGCTCCCTTAATTGGTCATTAAGAGGACAATGTTTTTGTAGACACCCAGTCTGGGACTGCCTTAGAATCAAATAACTTGGAGTACAAATAAAACAAATATGTTCCAAATTTCTAATACAGATAGGATACTTACATATAAACCATATAATAATTTCTAGCAGATCACAACCTTTTTATGGTATCAAACATGACATGTCACATATGGATTATTGCAAATATGGAATATTAATATGAATAATAATCATAAGCAGTTTCGTAGACTCAGACTGCATCACAGCATGATACTGTCCCGGCACCCCCAGTCTCCAGGGCATGAGTGAGCCCAGAATTAGAGGTTCACAGAGCAGGGCAGGATAGGTCAGGACCTAGGACTGAAGAATTAGGAGACACAGCTGCATACCAGTCTGGATTGCCCTGGGGGAATGTCAGAAGCACACAGTATTGCTGCAGAAGACATCTACTCTAAGATGGTAATGCTTATGCTTCATGCCTCCCGATGAGAAAGCTTCTGCCATCTGTCTGGATAACAGTGACCCCAGGTGTGCGGATGGAGTTGACTTTGACTAGCTATGGGGAGGTAAAATCTGTCTAGACTTTTTCCCCAGTTGGGGGTGGGGGGGGAGAGGGAGAGAGAGAGAGAGGGAGAGAGAGAGAATATGTATTCAGCTGTAGGGGGGGTCTTCTGTGCCCTGAGACAACAGAGACAGATATGGGGGGGGACAAAGACAAATGGAGGTGTAAAACTGCACAAGTAACATTCACTAGGCTCTTCACACGCATGCCTCAAACACATAAAGAAATCAGCTCTAATGTGCACTCAGCTGCCTTGGAGAATTAGCATGTTTTGTGTCAATATTTGCAGCATTTCCTAAAGGTTGTGTTTGCATCTGTGTGTGTCTGTGGGCATGGGTCTAAGGTAAGTGTGGCTGAGTAGATCTTAAATCTAGGAGCTTCTCTGAATCCTATTTATCCAATGACTTTTTAGCTAAGGCATAACTCAAACCTCTAATTGCACCATGTACAGATGGACACATGCTCATGGACAAACAAACAGCTGTCACATGCAGCTACACTCACACAGAGACACAAAGATACATAGCACTGAGCCAAAGATCTGGATAAAGCTCAAAACCGGGGTTGGGGAGGAGGGGAAGTAATACAGGAGGGTTTGGAGTGATAGATGTAGGATTCCTGGGTCCCTTCCCTGGTTTGGGGAGGGGAATGGGATCTGTGGGTTACAGATGGGAGATTGGGTGTCAGGACTCTAGGGTTCTTTCCTGTATATAGAATGGGATGAGGGTCCTGTGTAGAGCAAAGGCAGCTGGGTAGCAGGACTCCTAGGTTCCATTCCTAGCCGAAGGGGAGACGGATGAGTCACAGCCTTTGGAAATGACAAGGATCAGGCTCAGGATTCTTGGTATTGCTCACACCCTATTTGTGCTTTGTTTAACGGTGACTAGTCCCAGTGACTTTGACATAGGCCTAGGCAGAGAAGGAAGATCAGTGTAATCCTCTTTGAAAGGTTTCCAAAAATGTTGTTACACATCCACAGAACTGCCACCATCTGTGGTTAACAATGCTGTTGCTATAAGCTCAGGTTTGAAGGGGGAAGCTTCATCCTCCCCACCACCGCCTCGGCATCATGCAGACAAAGAGGAAATGTTTCTGCATGAAACTGGCATCTCAACATCAATGTCTGTATGTTTCTACATCTGTCCATCCCCTAGACATATCCATCTGTCAAGGCATCCATTTAATTTTCTGCCTGGGGATGGGCAGGTATTTGGAGGAATGGGCACAGTAATAGACTGATGTGCCCCCTCCTTTCATGGGATGCACACCCCCTGCACCTCTGTGGTATGGACTGTGTAACTTTTCTGTTCACCTTTGCAATGTGATTGTACCGTTTACTACAAAATATGTCATTTAAAGTTATTATTAAAATGCTCACAACATGTTCTGTATTATTGCAATTGTATCACATTTCCTGCAGCTTCATATGTGTTTATTGATGTGAAACATATCAACATGTATTTCACAGGCCTGAAGGGGATGAAGAACTGAAAAACAGAGCTTTCTCCCATCATGTAAACAGGGATGGTTGCAAACGTACATCCAGCGAAATATGAATGACAATAGACTAGCTAAAGATCTTTAGTACCTTGGATAGACAGGGGACATCTCCTGCTCTTTGTGAACAAAGAGAATGACCTGGCAGCAAAGAGGAGGAGTGAAGGAGCTTTTGGAAAGAAGTGACTTGGAACCGATTGAGACTTTTTGCCAGAGAAACTCCTTCTTGAAATATCTTCACCTACATGAGGACAACTGGACCTGTCCACATAGCCAGGAATGCCAATCTGTAAGACCAGCAGCACCCTGCCATGTGGGTAAGATAGAAATGGCCTAGAACAGTTAACTTTAGGCTAGAATGCATGGTTTCTTTGTTCGGTAGTGGTCAGCTCCCAACTGCTTGATTAATTAATTGTGCATTGATTTGCTATATGCCCACTTAAAATAAGGTTTTAATCAATAAATTAGTGTATGACTTATCTAAAGCTGTGTGGATTTTATTGAGTCTGAGAGATCAAAAGTTGATTGTATTTCAGTTTTTTTGTTATACTGACAGACCAGTGTATATAAGCTTACAGCTATCTTGGAAGGATCCCAGTCCCAGAAGGATGGAAGTTCCCAATGTGACATATGGTGGCAGGGGTTGTTCTTTTGGGGACCATCCCCTGAGTGGTAGGGGAGCACCCACCCCCTACCTGAGATGAACTACACTCAGAAGGCTGGTATGAGCAAAGCCAGGAGTGCAGACCCACCTAGCGAGGTGGGTTAAGTCAGGGTCTAGGAGGTGCAGCAGCACACAAGACCAGAGAGCAGGCAGGGAATGGTACACTTCCCTATCAATCCCTTTCACTGTCCCTACTTAAACCCTTCTATTTCTGCTTCTCTCTCTCTCTGTCTACTACCAGGAACATTTTGTCTCCCACCTGTGTGACTGAGCTTGCTGCCCAGACCCTACCATATTCTCCCCTCAGTCAACTTCTCCAGTGCTCAAGCTGAAAGGTGATTTTAGCTCCTTTGTTCTGGGTGGGTGTTTGGGCACAGAGGGATTGATCCTACACTGCTCCCAGGAAGGAGACACTAGGGGGAAGGCTGGCTTTCTGCTTACAGGAGTTTGGTGTGAGTGAAGGAAATGGGCCAGTTGATGGAATAGTATGAGGTGGTTCCAGAACCTGCCCACATTAGGGCTCCAGCCCTGCCTTGAGAGAAGATGCTGAGGGGTGCATGAGCCCCAACCTCAGCTGCAGGAGGGGCAAAAAGATTATGGGAAATGAAGCCTAGTGGCTGCCATGCAGGCTGGAAAGAAGCTACAAGAACATTTCAGTAAAGGCAGGTTGGGGTTTGGGAGAAGGTCCTTTTGGCCAGGGTCTTGTAAGGGTGACCCAAGAAAATAGGGCTACTGGTCTAATAGGTGGAGGATGGTGCCTCAGTTCCCCCACACTCTTGAAGTGCCGTGGAGAAGGGCAGGCTACTGGCACACCAACAACAAGGCATCCAGCTCATGAGACATGATGTTTCCCTTCGGTAGAAACAGAATTCTGGTTCACTCCAAAAGTACCAGCATTGTCTGTGGGGCGGTGCCGAAAGAGTCAGTCCCTTTGCTTTGTAGGTACCTCCCCATGAGTCCTGGAGGAGCTATCTATCTCTCTGCAGGCTCTGGGGCCCAGGGTACTAATGCCAACTAAAGGCTGCAACAGTCATACAGTTGTAGTGTAGGACAAGCTTTACATGAAAGGGTCATTAACTAACTAGTCAATTAACTCACTTATTAGTGACTCAATTGACTTTCTTGAAGGGAGCTGGCTGAGGGTCTTTTCTCATGCCCTTATTCATGAATGCACAGAAAATAAGAACACATTTCCAGCATACTTCTGAATTGTTCAGTAGCTTGTGTTCTCTCCATCCCCCAGTGCACACAACAAATCAGTTATTACTTTGCAGATGCCAGATTTAATGAGGTTTAGGGAACACAGCACATGGTAGCAGGAGGGGAGGGGTTTCAGAAACTGTGAGAACAATGAGAAAACCCAGATAATGATGATGGTGATGAGCACTTTCAATTCTTTGAATGAACACACAGAGTACCAGAAGGGAAGCTTCGTAACTGACTGTTTTTAGATGGCCTCTCAATGGTAGCAGGGAGCAGAAGATAGGTGAGGTCAGCAATATTATATAATGGAATACCTAAACTAGATAACAGTGATAGCAGAGGATTGGGATAGGGACAGGAGAGCAAGCTATATTGCGTAGTGGTCACTAGAGGCAGCAGAGGGTGGAGAGTTTAAAACATCTGATCTATCTAAGCAGTGCTCAGAGGTGGATGAGGAGTCGGGAGCTGTGTACTGGTTGGAAGAAACAGATGAAGAATCAAGGGATTCGAGAGATTCAAGGGATTCGAGAGGTTGCCCATCTGCCCTCCATCCCCAGGGTGAGCCCTTCATGCACTCCTTAATATCCACTGGGAACCCATACTTGCACAGGAGAACAATTCTTTTGAACATTGGTATCCCAATGTAATAATCATATGGGTACTTCAAGATGCATTTGGTGACTTTGAAGAAATTTTTGCTCACAACCCAGCCATTCTTATGGGGATAGCAGACATCTTTGACCATACAGATGGGTGCATGGATGAAGATGTGTTTTGGCTTCCCAAAAATTCCCTTCTTTGACATCATCATGTTACAATAGGCATCTGGGTTGGGGGCTGGAGTCTTTGGAAAGTCTACGTGCATCCACAGGAAGTGTTTTGACGGTGGGAAGCAGAACTGCCCACTGGCCAGAGCCAGCCAGGCTACAAGCATGCCAAGGGTTAGCAGGAGTGTGGGGCAGGGTCTTCTCAGAGGCAGAGCCATAGCCGTGTCTGTTGCTGGATCAACCTGCAGTGGGAAGAAAAGAGGAGAAGGATGGAGGCAGCATAGGGAAGGGTTCTGCCCCCTCCTCTGTGACTGCCCATATCCCTTGTTCATCCCTTATTAAAATTGTGACACCTTTTGTATCAGTAAAGCCTGGTGAGGTGTCATTTGAACATGCATAATCTGCTGAGCATCATTGGCCTGGTAAAATACATGGAACAAGATTGTATGAAGAGTTATAAGGTACAGATGAGGGCAGCGACCATCTAGAGAAAAGTAGGCACACACTATTTTCTTAGCAAAAAATACAGCCAGTGCCTTTGCCAGGTGGCATCCAGGTGACTGAGTCTACAAGTGGTCCTGTCTGGAAAGAGTTTGTGGACTAAAATCCACAACCTGGCAAAGGAACATGAGGTGGTAGATCCCCCCCCCCCCAACTTTCTGGAGATGTTTCTTACACATCAGAAACTCATTCTGACCCGTGTGCAAGGGAGGGGGCTATAAAGGTAGAAAACAATGGTCCCAGATGGCCTCTTATCCCTTTTCTCTATGCTCAAGAGTTTGCCAGCACCTGAAAAAAGAGTAATTGAGCACTGGATTGTGGGAAGGGACCACAGTGAAAGGTTTCAGTCAGCAAGACTGCCAGTATGTATGGTGAAAGACAACCTTGTTTTGAATGATTTAGCTTGCTATACTGAGACATTAGATTGTGTTTTCCTTTTATTCTCTATGCAACCAATTCTAACCTCCAAGCCTCACTAGCTGCAGTCATTTACAATTTCTCTTGTCTGAGTTAATAAACCTATTTTACCATTTCATCAAAAGCCAAGTGCCAGAATTAAAATGTTTGGAAGGCTTTTTCTTAGTGGGCAACATTTTGACATGTCATATTCCAGTGATTAGATGATGGCTTTTGGATGCTCTTGCTCTTCACAATGAACCAGTCAGGCTATATAAGACATGCACATCAAGAAAACAAGGCTTGCCTTGGGGGATTAGGGGTTTCACCCTGGGTGGCCTTTGTGATCAAATGGTCAGAGAGATTTTGCATGCTCAGGGTTGGGGATGCCTTATTCTCAAAGGAAATCAGAGCAAAAAGCAGCCCAAATTAGAGAATTAAAGGGCCAGGGCAGCCCCAATTATACCGTGAAGAATGTCACAACAACCCCCACCAATCCCTATTTGTCCAACAGCCACAGTGATTAGGCATAAACCAGGTATTTCACACACTCATGGAGATGGGAGGCCATCCTCCTACCAGCCACCACCCAGAAATAGAGAGAAATTCCAGATCTTCCATAACAAACAAGTGGGGGCCTGCCTTTAGACCAAATATCACATAAATCCCAACACTGGTCAGTGCCACACATCATTGGTCCTCACTGACAGCTGGAGACTGAACCCAAGAATCTTGACTTCCAGCATGCATGGGTGTTATGCTAGATCACGCTGCCTCCCAGAACCAAGTCCCACTGCTGCATCCCCACTCCACACTTATTGCTCTTCTCTCCAAGCTAGTGGACTCTCCTGGAACTTACCCAAGTCCTTGTTCCTTTGCTGTCTCCAGAGCAATGAATCCCAGCGTCTGCTGAGCTGCACCTCACCCTGATTCTGCTCCCTGCCTTGGAGGGTGTTATATAAAGCCCCTGCTGGATGTGGATGGAGAGGAGTGGGAGGGAAAATTCCATAAACAGTTGGGTCAGCATAGGTCTGTGGCAACTGTGAATTAAACACAATGGCCAGCAGGCAGGGAAGTGGTGAGGAACAAACAGCACCTGTCCTGCTAGAGACCTGGGAGCCATAAAAATGTCTCCATGTGTGTTTACCCTGCAAGCGAAGGTGTGATCGTTGAACAGGTAGATGGTGCCATGCTCGCTTTCATCTACCCAGGGAGTGTAATAATAGGTGGTAGCACTGATTTTGCTACAGCCTACTTGGGTCCTCAGTTCCTACCCAAGGTATTCTGTGTGCCACAGCACAGACCAGCATGTCCCCCATGCTATTGCTTCCCTTGCTTGCAAGATTAAAGTGTGAATAAATGCCCACTCGTATTATACTCACACTTTCCTTTGAACTGTAGATGTAGCCTGAGTCCTGGCTCATGGCATATTCATATTCCAGTCCTAGCCTAGAAACTCAAAGCTCTGGAACTGGCCCACAAACCTGTAGTAACCCTTGGAAAGGAAGGGATTAACACTCTGGTCAGTGAGTCCAAGGCCAGCCAATAGAAACAAAGCACAGCTTTTTGAATTGGAGCAGCAGCCTTGCCTGTTCCTGTTTGGATGCAGCAGAGCTCCTGGGAAGATGAGGAGGAGGCCAGAGGGGCCTGAGGAAGAATCTAGCAACATTGTTACCAAAGATAAGTTAAGTTTCTTACTGATCAGGCATGAGTAGAACAGGAAAAGTTTACTTAGACGCCATCAGGATATTTTCTTTGTTTTTGGTTTGTTTTTGGATTTCTCTGTGCTGAGCACATGTACCCCCTCTCACTACCCTGTAAGTACCTAAGTTAATTCCCATAGAAGCAACTCTCTGTGTTTTTATCTGTTCTTTTTGATTAAAGACTTTACCTTTTAAGTAAGCTCTGGTTCTGTGTCCTGAAAAGCAAGAGGTTTGTGTGCATATGCCTCAGACTGCACAGCCAGCTACTAAACAGGGACTCTGTTCCAGTTCCAGCTCATATCGTAGCTAGGGTTCAGTCACTTTTCTGAGGGAGGAATAAAACTGATTGCAAGTACCTCCCAGGAAGGAATTCCCAAGTGTGCCTTCCTGGGTTTTCAAGAGGTTTTTTGCATTTGGGTGGTGGCAGCGATACCACTCCAAGGCCAGGAATTGGAGGCCTTGTAGAGTTTTAAGAGCAGGCTTTAAGGCCAGTGGCTTTTCAGGCCTGTTGTGGGCCCCCATCTTCTGCACTCAGAGTGCCAGAGTGGGGAAACAGCCTTGACAATACCAACCAATAGTCCCTGGATATCCCAGCTCTGGGCTGTCTTGCAGCCATTCTGATGGAATGTCTGGGCCCAGAGAGTTAATGGTGTGAATGTGACAGTGTTTCTGCCCAAGACCAAACAGATTTTACCACCATTTGGGGTTTGGTACCTGAAAGCCTCAGACTTGTTAGTGCAATGACAATAAATCCTTTTTTTTTTTTTTTTTTTTTTTTGGTAAGGGTAGAGAAACCCAGGACAAACAGCTCAACTCCTTGAACATTGAAGTTGGAAGACTTTTATTTTAACAGCCTGCATTCCTCACTTTCCCTGTCACTAGGCAGAGGTTTTGGAAACATATTCTTTCCATGAAACAGTCCTTTCTGTAGTTTCCAAGATGGTTACAGCTGTGCTGTTGGAGTTCAGAGAAGACATTTATTGTGATGGGCTGGGGAAACAATAGTTGTTTAAGCCTGTCTTTTATTCAAAATAGGTGTGAGAGACACAAACAAGAGGGGAGAGAGAAGGGCAGGACAGAGACAATGCAGCTTCTGTCTCTGGTGTTGATGCTCCTTTTGCAACCTCAGCACCAGACAAATTCATGCCTGACCCATGATCTCACCAGCTGCCCTGAGACTTGATGGCTATGTCCACACGTAGATGCTTATTTCAAAATAAGTTAATTCGAACTAACTTAATTCAAAATAAAATTGTTATTTTGAATTAACTTAAATCAAAATAAACAAAAACCTCAAATCAAAATATCAAGTCCAGACACAGGACTTGCTATTTAGAATCAGGAGAAAAGGCAGCATGGGAGGTGTGGCAACATGGCTTCCTGACAGAGACATGTTGCCAGCCAATATACAGAAAAAGGAACACACCCACGGAAGGAGAAGGGCAAAAATGTTAAATCAAAATAATGGTTATTTCAAAATAACACATCTGAACGGCGTTATTTCGAAACAACCATTTTGAAATAATGGCTATTTCGATTTCAGCCTAGGTTTTATCATTTCGAAATAAGGTTTGTTATTTCAAAATTACGGGGCTCATCATTTGGAAATAACAAAAGGTCGTTCGGACATGACAACTTTTAAATCGAAACAACAGTCATTGTTTCAATTTAAAAGCCTTGTGTGGATGTAGCCTTGATGATTTGCACTAATCGGGCATATTTAAGGCACTGTTTTGAAGTGCCTTGTTGATAACACATTTAAAACATGGCTGTAGAATATCCAGTATTGGCCAGCTAAATGAGACTCTTACTAGACAGAAGAATAAAGGTGAGGGGGCAAGAGTGAAAGAAAAGAAGGTGGGAAAGAAAAAGAAAAACTGGGAGAGGAAAGAGACACATTTCCCATGCCAGATGACAACTGAGATTTAACAGGGGCTCGTGGAGGCAACCACATCAGCCAGGTCCCTCTCTGACTCAGACACGTCTCTGTATTAGGATGACGGAGGCCCAGGGTTGTCATGCTGGATCTCGTACTCCCAGCACATGGCCTATCAGCAACCTGACGGTTCACTCATTCCCTTGTGTTCAGTCAGAAATTGCTACCTTTGCTTCATCTATTCAATTAATTTTTCTCACACTCGCCTTCTTTTAGAGGACCCCCAAAAGGAGGGAGGAGGAGAAGAGGCCCTCCCATAGTCCTAATATTCCACACAAGAATTCTGATCCTTCGATTTCCTGCACACACTTTTCTTTATTACACGGAATGATCAAGACATAGGCCTTCAGAGATACCAAGGAGTCTGTTAGTCTGGGCTAGTCCAGCCTTTATCCCTCAATCACATGTTTCCCCATCCAGCTTTGCTATTGTTTGTAGATGAAGATTCTGTGACTAATTACTGTGTGGAAGATGGTTTGTTACCATATGGGAAATCACAGGATGGAAGAAACACTACTGGAAACAATCTGGAGATTAGAGTGGACCACAGACTGAATATGAATAGCTTAGGGAAGAATTTCATTTTACTTTTCTATAATTTGAACGAAGAACACCAATTAATATTTTTAAGCAATTTTTTTTTTAGTTTCCATCAGTTTAAATTTCACAGGAATAGGAAATACTGAGGCAATGACAGACAAAAGGAAAGAGTATTTCTCTGTCAGCAGACTCTGAAATTTCAAAAGTTGAAACGTCTTAACCATTAAATTGAAAATTGTCGTAGTCACAACATAGACAAATTAACATCCTCAAATCACACACTAAAGAGTTCTCAGGCACATATTTTCTTATTTTCAATGAAGCTGACCCCAAACAAATGTTTTCTGTCCAACTGCAGCCATTAGGGTGAAAATGGAAGAAATGGTAATCAAAGGCATAGAGAGATTTTAGTTCATAACACTTCAGCCATAAGAGCAGGACTTGACCTCCTGAGCTACAATACGATAAGTCTGTGCTTTCCCACTGAAGTCAGCTCTAAGCCATCAGGCCCTCCCAGGGGAGAGAACTAAGAAGTCCTGTCTCCCATTCCCATTGCTGAAGTCCCAAATTCCCAAGGGAAGCTAAGTGGACAAATTGTAACTGAAGAAGAATGGTAATAGGGACCAACAAGTTTGCATGCATGAAAGTAGGACACTACCTAATTTAGATGCTTTCAGCTTCCTGATCTGCACTGTAATAACAGCTGGGTGTCCACCCCCAGCTTGGTGTTTCCATCAATTACACCAGCCAGGAAGGCTTGGGGTAATAACAAGCTCCAATATTCCTGGAGCTGCTGCCAGGATTCAGAGACTGTGACAAATGGAAGGCCGTAAATATAATAAGAGTAAGGAGGAGGATGCAGTAGAGGCAGAGAGTAAAATGAGTGTGCCTGGGGATAGATAGCAAGAGAGCATATTTTTTACTAATTTTCAGTACAACTACTACTGTGGGTTCATGTACACCAGCACAGCAATGGATCAAAGAAGTGTAATTTAGTCCTCTCTATTCATGGTGACTAGCTTTGCTATTACATGCATCTTTATTCCTTACCCCAAAATGACATCCCCAAACTGTTTGGTTTTGTGGATCACATCTTCCCATGTTTCAGGCAAGGGCACATGTGTATATTTGAATCCCTTGCTTAAGTGAGTCTCAAGTATTTTGGTTTATTTTTCTCCTGTATGTGTTTATGACTGGTGGGGGCTTTGCACATTTTCTTGTGGAGGTCAGAGACTCATCTGACTTTGATGTTATTCCTGTGCATCTTTGTGTCTTGTGTCTGTATCAGAGCACAATCCTATAAATGTTTTCTTTACTCACTACTACTTACAGCCATGTGAAATTGTAAAACAGTTGGTATTTGGTCAGATTTGTTAAACATTAGCAAATCCCTTGAGGATGACCCATTTTCAGGAATTTTGCTCTAATCCCATTTTTTTTTCTACCTCTATACATCCCTTTGGGTACGTCTACACGTCTCCTTTATTTCCAAATAATCCTGGCTATTTCAAAATAAAAGAAATTAGGTTCACATGATGTTTTCTTATTTTGAAATGACGGGGTCCGTCATTTCGAAATAAGAACCGTCATTTTGAAACAGCTTAAACCCCATTCATTTAGAAACGGCTATTATTTTTAAATAAGGTCGTTTGGACATGTTGTTTTAAAAAATCATGCAAACGGCCTTATTTTGAAATAACCATTTCGAAATAACAGCCATTTCGATAGCAGGCTTTCCCTTAATTCAAATTAACATTTTCTTAATTCGAATTAACTTATTTTGAAATAAGGACTTTATTTCGAAATAACTCATTTCAAAATACTTATTTTGAAATAGCAATGTGTGTGTAGACATAGCCTTTGAGAAAAGAATTTTATCTGAAGAGAACTCTGTTTTTGATTCCTGAGCTAGATGTGACCATATGTGGGCAAAAGAAGGTACCTATCCCTCAACAGATATCTCCTTTCTAATAGCAAGCCATTGCATTGAAGGAACAGGAAAGAGAAAGTTGCTCAACACCCTAGAGAAATTCAAACAATAATGTATTATCTACAACAGCAGGTTTGACTCACTGAACTAATTACCAACAACTTTATTCCTTCCCTCTGAAATCAATTGGACCTAGCCCTGTATTCTTTTCTTGATACCAGTATTGTGGAGGAAAACCTCCACATACAACCTCAACAACAGCTGGAGAACAAACAAAACTGCCCTAGCTACTATTGCCCATACAAAAAGGACACAAATCACTCCCTCTTGAGCCTCAAACACAACCACCTCATGCTGACCTACTAGATAACACTCCTTTTTACAGCAGGGGAGAGAATGCAGGAGTCTTGACTCTTAGCCTCCTTGTTCCAATCCCAAATCTGCAAGGGAAGTTGAGTGTTGAATATAAACTGAAGAGGAGAAAGAGGGACCATGATGAGAACTAGCTGTTTTGTGACCATCTGCCTCTTGGTTCTGTGAATCAGAGACTCATCTGTCTCTGGGGTTATTTCCTGTGTGTATTTATATTGTGTGTGTGTATCTCTGTGAGTTCCCCTGAGCATCTCTTTCCATGTACTACCTTCCTTCTCATATGTAGACCTGGTCCTTCCTTCAATGTGAAAATCACCAGACCACACACCTATCCCACCAAAGTAGCACAGACACTCAATGGCATTCAATCAGAGATCTTCTTCCATCAGAGAATCACTCTTAACCCGCAAGGAAAGAAGAATGCCATTTAGACACCAGAAGGATGTGTCAGCCCCTCACCACTTGTCCTGTTTTTCCACTGACAGCAGCTTCACCTGGCTTCATGTCTCCCTGGACCATGCACGTGTGGTGGTGATCACATGTAACTTCATTTGCTTCTGGGGCCACTTTTAACTGGTGCTGGAGGAGTTTGATTTACTAGAAGCTGGCTAATATCTCTGTTCTTGTGGTGATGGCACTACAGTCCAGCACATACAAGTGCTCAATCAGTCACCTTCAAACTACCCAAGTCATTCAGATGGTTTCAGTGCCTCTTTAATTTTCATGGCATCCAATTCCTGTGGGCACCTTACACAGGAAAGTGATAGAGGACTGAGGGGTCATGGGGATGTTCTGTGGAACCAGGTAGCTGTTGTGATCATTGAGCTTACAGATCACCAGCACACAGACAGTAGATAGAGTATGAGACAGGTAAGACTCATACAGGCTAGGGAAATATGCACAACACACATGTAAGCTTTAGCATGAGATATCAAAAATAGGATAAAGTAAAAGTTTGGGTCAGTGAATTCCAGTAGGCAGTTGAATGTACTGGTGTAGCTTGTTGCTGTCAAAGTGCAGGGTGAGAGGGATAAATTACAGTTCTTTAAGGCATAGCCATCCTGTTACATAAGGCACCCAGACATTTATTGGTACTGGAAATTTATACAAAGAACTGCTTTATCCTTATTCATGCATCCATCCAATCCCAGACACACTCATTTTATTCTCTACTTCTATCCATCCATCCCCATCTCTTGCCTTATATTTGTACCCATCAAATTTTTTCAGTCTCTAAATCTTGGCAGTTGTTCCAGGAACATGGGATGTTGTTATTGCCAAGAGCCTTTCTGGCTGATGTAATTGATGGAGATGCCAAGCTGGAGATGAGCATCCAGCAATTAATAAAATGCAAATTGGGAAAATTAAAAGCTTCTTAACTAGCTAATGTCCTGATTTCATCCAGGTGCTTGCTTTGATCCTTATTACCATCCTGCTCTTCTTTAGTTTATATTTGTCCACTCAGATACCATTGGGAATTTGGAACCCAAGTAATGGGACTGGGATTAGGTCCTCTCCTCTACTGCAGGAGGGTCAAGTGAGTCAAAGCTTATTGGCTAGAAGTTGGGACTCCTTATTTTGAGCCAAAGTCTCAGAAGGCAGTGAATCTATGTTTACATGGGGAAATGGGGTCCAGGACTCCTGGGTTCCTTTTCCTGTGCTACGTCTATGTGGATATTGAGGTCTCAGTTTGAAATGGTCCCTCCAGAATACCTGAGTTGAGCATTATGAATACAGGTTAGATCCAGCTGACTTCAGATGGAAGGTATAAAATTGTTGGCAAGTACCGCAGTGGGTCTAACCCTACTCTTGCAGATACTATGTTATGAGTTCAAATGTCTCTAGGGTTTGAGTAACCCTTTCTTTCCTGCTACCTTCAGCCCAGTGACTTGCAGTTGGACATGAGACATCTGCTCCAGAGTAGGTACCTTTTGTTGCCCATAGGAGGTGACAGCCAGCTATCAGGCATCATAGACAACACTGTTTTGAGTTGAGCTTCCTTTCTCGAAGGCCTTGGGGTACTGGAGGCAAAAGAAAGGTGGGACTGAAGCAAAGTTCCTCAAAGTGTCTTACCTTTACTGTAGTAACTGATGCTTAACAAACCTGAGCCAATCCCAGCTGCAGTACAATTGCACATGACTCCAGTCATAGACATTGAAAAATACAGGTAGGAGGAAAAGAAGAAGAAAAATGTTTCCTGAGAACTGATTAGCTTGATTTAAGGACATTTACTTCATCTATTTTAACTCTTGATTCATGGCTTTGATTTAACAGTTATAAACATTTAATTTTGGGAATCTCAACATTATTTGATATTAGAACATTATTGTCTCACCCCTCTTGTGTAATTGCCCATAATTTCCCATCACTGTGAAAAACTAAATTGATGAAAATTGAAAAATTGCTTAAAAACATGCATAAATATTGGCTGTCAAAATTTTAGAAAAATGAGAATGAAATGCCATGCTATCCAATTCAGGGTCAAAGTATGATCCACTCTAACTGCCAGATACTTTCTAGTAGTACTAACACATAGCCACTGATTTCCCATTATGTAGCTGTGATTTTGATTTTTTTTTCTTATAAACTGAAATACTTGAGATGTGTCTTCATTGAAGATCAACATTTTGATTTCTAAGAAATTCTCTAATTTGTCACAGTCACTTTGATGTCTACTCCTTCCTCCAAAGTCTCTTCAACTCCTTCCAGCTTGCCATCAGACACAGATTTTAGGAAAATACTTTTCTTGATCATCCAAATCATTAGCGAAAATAATAAACAGTTGCAGACCTAGGACCACCCCTTGCAAGACTTTACTCTATGTGTCCTCCCAGTTTGACAGCAAACCATGGATAACTGGACTTTGATTATGGACTTTCAACCAGTTGTGCAACCACATTATAATAATTTCATCCAGACCTCAGCTTCTGATTTTGCTTATCAGAGTCACATGTGGGGCTGTGTCAGAAGCCAAACTAAAATCAAGTTATATCATGACTACTGCTTCCGCCTGTATCCACTAGCCTAATAAGTCTGTCAAAGAATGAAATTATGTGCTTTAATATTGTTTGCTCTTGACAAATTCAGCAGGTTATTATTTCTACTCAATTAACCTCTAGTGATTTATACATTTGTTGTTTAATAATTTGTTTCAGTATCTTTCCAGGTATAAAAGGTATGCAGACTTGCCTATAATTCCTTGGGTCTTCTTTATTCCTCTTTCTGAAGATAGATATGAACACTGCCTGTGGGATAGGAATGGACCCAGCTTGTATTCCTACAATGGTTAATTACTTCACTATTAAATATTATTGCTCATGTGTTCCTTATGTGCCTCATTAATCTAGCTCAGTTGTTCTCAACTCCCATGGCCCACGGGCTTCTTGTGGCCCAGTCAGCACAAAATGCAGGCCTTGTGACATTCTGAGTGTCATATAATTATTACATATAGTGTAACTCCAGGGATAGAAGAGAGGGTAGTTGGAACATGTGGGGGGAATCAAATAACCTTCTTAGAAGCTCTAATGAAGCCCTAATGCCTGAGGCAGGTGGGGGAGGTCAACACCAAAAGAAAATGCAGGGAAGTAGATACAATAGAATTGAAAATCAAAATGGGAAAGTAGGGCAATCAGCCGGGTATCTTAGGTGCCTATACACAAATGCAAGGAGCCTGGGAAACAAGCAGGAGGAATTGGTAGTCCTGGCGCAGACAAAGAACTATGACATGATTGGGATAAGAGAGACATGGTGGGATAGTTTGCATGACTGGAGCTCTGCAATAGATGGGTATAGACTGTTCAGGAAGGACAGGCAGGGAAGGAAAGGGGGAAGAGTAGCACTATATGTAAAGGAGCTCTATGACTGCTCAGTAAAATTGTTGAAGAGGAGTTCAGTGGCTTCAGCCTTGCTCTTATAGCTAATGTGTTGTGAGCTGAAATCTCTTTAGGGATTTCAGTAACACTCTTTTTGCAACTATATTCTATCCACTAGCTTACAGTGGAACAGGAGACTTTTGCTTAGTGGTAGGTGCCTTTTATTGCCCACAGGCAGTCAGATCCAGGTCTCAGAGATCATAGACAAACTTGTTTTGAGGCCACCTTCCTTTTCTCGAAAGCCATTCAGCACATTGAAGTAGAAGAAAGGTGGGAGTGGAGTAAAATTCCTCAAATCTTCTCAATCTCAGAGGGGCTGCTGATATTCAGTAAAGAAAAACGTTGCCTGAGAACTAGTAAGAATTTACTTTACGATATTGACTTTGTCTGCTTTGAGTCATGATGTTGACAATTTGTGATTAAATGATTATAAACTTTTAAATTTGTAATTTCAACATCTACTAATATTAGAGAATATTGTCTCACTTCACTTGCTCTATCATCACCCCATAATTCCCCACCAGTATGAAAATTTAAAGAGCTGAAAATAGAAAAATTGCTTAAAATAAATGTAGCTACAATACATACAAAATTAGCCAAATAAAAATTAAATTCTGCCTTATGCTATTCAGAGTCAAAGTGTAATCCTTTGTAACCCAGATCTTTACTAGCAGGACTACTATGTAGCCAATGATTCCCCATTTTGTAATTGTGCTTTTGATTTTTTTTCCTTAAAATTGAAATACTAGACACTTGTCTTCTTTGCAAATCATCATGCTGACTTCAGACAAATTCTTTGTCACAGTCACTTTGATGTTTAGTCCTGTCCTCTGAAGTCTTTTCAACACCCCCCCCCAGCTTGCCATAAGCACAGAATTTAGGAACATATTTACCACTCTATTATCCAAGTCATTAGTGAAAATATTGAACAGTGGCAGACCTTGGATCATCCCTTGCATGACTCCACTAGATGTGTCCTCCCAGTCTGACAGCAAACCATTGATAACTATGCTTTGGTTATGGGCTTTTACCAGTTGTGCACCTAGCTTATATTAATTTTTTGTTATGCAACCCTTCTGACAGGGTGAGATGGCAGAACAAGGGCTGTATTCTATATCTAAGGGTTTCCAAATAATGTTACACCACCAACCAGCTCGAGTCCCCCCCCCCCCAGTTTTCTGGCAAATCATTAACTATTCCCTGGATACCCCAAAGGGGTAATGCTTCCCCCCTTGCAAACATGAGTCTGATTGTAGTATACAGAACTTTTAATAGTAAGAAAACAGAATGTAACAGGCCTAACAACAAAAATCAGCACTGATCTGGAAAATCAGTGCAGAGCAAGGTTCCCAACAACCCACACCATATAACAGAACATACAAAACTCAATAGCAAAACCGGCACTGATCTGGAGAATCAGTGTTAAACAGGCTCCTAACAAACCCCAGGGTAAGTAGGAAGTATCATTCATGCCCACTGTCTGCTGGCACCAAACACTGATCACTCACTCTGTCCACTAGCACCATCCCTTGCCTCTGTCCATCAGGTCCGCCTGCTGATCGCTCATGCCATCCAGTCCGCTGCTGGCTGTTCTCACCTTCTGCTGGCTCCATCCGCTGGTTACTTGCTCCATCTGCTGCTCCTGTTCAGTGATTTAGCTCAGAGAGAGGATTTTTCTCTCTTAGTGATTTCAGCTCAGATGGAGGGTTTGCCTTTCTCAGTGATTTCAGCTCTTAAACCTCAAGTAGCTGCAAACAGCTTTGTCCATTAAAATAATACAGAAAGGCCTCATAAGAACCCTAGCTAAATCTACCATTGGACAGTGAGACCAGGGGGTGAGGCAAATGCCTCAAGCATAGCTTCAGACTGATCTATGCAACCCCTCACCCCATCTTTTCTTTTCCAGGCTGAAACAGGCAGCAGCCTCTCTTACAAATTTCTTTTTTGCTAAAAGTAGCTTTTACCCTTTAACTAGCCCAAATAGATTTAACAATCAAGAGAGTAGTATATCACAAAGGACAATATTTTATGTTTCCCTTCAGTAGAATTACAGATATTGACAGTTATTGACAAATAAATCCAAATACCATTACCCATATTGCCCTGCACCCATAGGCTATGTCCACACACAAGTGCTTGTTTTGAAACAAGCCATTTCGAAACAAGCCATTTTGAAATAACAACTGATTTTCAAACGCCTTATTTCAAAATAACAAAAAGTTATTTCGAAATAAGGAAAAAAGCGGGAATCGAAACAGAATGTTCACCTGTGGACTTGCTATTTTGATTTGGGGCAGGGCACCGCTCGTTTTGAAACAACTTAACCATTGTTTCGAAACAATATGTCCAGACAACGGTTGTTTCAAAACAACTTGTTTCAAAACAACTGTTGTTTCAAAATGGCATGTCCCAACGGGGTTGTTTCAAAACAACTTGTTTTGAAACAACCGTTGTTTTGCAACAGGAGGGGTTTAAGCCATTTTGAAACAATGGCTCTTGTTTCGAAACAACAGAACCTGTTGTTTTGAAACGAGAGAACATCGTTTGGACATGCCATTGCTTATTTCGAAACAGCCTCTGTTGTTTCGAAATAAGAAGTGTGTGTGGACATACCCATAGTGTGACTAAGCTAATATATGTTCTTTCTGCTCATGCAAATACAAAACTCAAGCAGATTAGTTCCCCCCCCCCCGAAGCTGTTAGCACATCTTCTAAGCCTGCCTTACAGTTATGGGTTTCATGTGGAACTGCATCAAAAACCTTACTAAAATCAAGCATATCACATTTACCACTTCCCAATGTATCTACTAGCCTAATAAATATGTCAAAGAAGGAAATTAGGTGGCTTGATTTGATTTGTTTTTGACAAATTCAGGTTGGCTATTCCTTCTATATCTATTATCTTTTAAGAAATCTTGTGGCAGCTTTAAAAAAACTACAGATTTATTTATCACATAAGATTTTATGAGAGAAAATCTCACTTTCTCACCCATGAAGCTCAAGCAAAACATAAATTTGTCAGTCATTAAAAGTGCCATGGGAATCCTTGCTTGTTTTGCTGAACTAGGCTTCCACAGCTTCCACTTCATATACTATCCTTCAAGAGTTGCAGGTTTATTGTTTAATAAATTATTCCAGCATCTTTCCATGTATAACAAACAAGGAGTCCTGTGACACTTAAAGACTATCAAATTTATTTTTTGCATGAGCTTTCACAGGAGAAAATGCCCCTCTGCCTTATATATTGGACAAACAGGATAATCTCTGGGAAAAACAACAAATGGGCACAATTCCGACATCAGAAATCACAACATTCTAAAACCAGTGGGTGATCATTTCAATCTTCCTGATCAGTCCAGTGATGATTCACTAATTGCAGTGCTCAGACAGAAGAATACCAGACCAAGGCTTCAAAGAGTACCTGCTGAGATTGATTTTATCTGCAAATTTGATTGCATGACTTCAGGGCTTAATAGGGACTTTGGATTTTTCTATCATTATAACAGGTGATTTGACCTTGTCTTCCTCTATATGCTGTTGCCCAGTGTTTGAATCTTTAAAACTGCTTTGATTTGCTGTTACAGTGTGACCTGTTCCCATGACTTGCACTTCCCTGTATTTATTTCCTCCCATTCTGTAAGCTCCTCCATCTTCAAAACATCTGCCGAAGTGGGATTTTCTCCCACGAAGCTCATGTAATAAATAAATTTGTTCGTGTTTGCATGCCACAGAACTCCTTGTTTGTTTTACTGAATGAGATTAACATGGCTGCCCCTTTGGAACTTTCCAAGTGTGAAACTTTCCTATGTTGATAGGCCTATAATTGCTTAAATCTTCTTTGTTCCGTTTTGTAAAAATAGATGCCTCCATTACCCTTCTCCATTCGTCTCAGACTGGAATGGACCTGGGTTAACTGCTCCAAAGGTTAATTACTCTCACTATTAAACATTTATGCCCTATATTTTCCAGATATCTGTCATTTGTCTAGGCCAGTGGTTGTCAACCCATGGTTGCTTGTGGCCGAATCAGCATGAAGATGCAGGCCATGTAACATTCTGGGAACCATACAGGCAGTATTTATATTGTCTGGATGTAGCCATATAACATAAAGAGAGAGCTTCATATGCTTCTCATGGTGGTAAATATGCTGAGAACCCACTTGCTTTTGTTAGCCCTGCCCTCCTAGATAGAAAAGCTCATTATCAAAAATGTATTCCTCAGGTGGGTGCTACTTCACTGCTGTCAAATCAAGATTGCTTAGAATTTTTTTGGTAATTTAGATAAGTGGCATTTCTTTAGTATATCATTATGCAGCTTATTTTCTAATCCTTTAATCACTCCTGCAGCCTGTCTCTGAATAGTCTCCACTTCATTCGTGTCTTTCTTGGATTGTGGAAACCAGATCTTAACACATATTCTTGTAGTAGTTGCACCATTGCCAAATTCAGATATAAAATTACCTCCTTATCCTTGTTCAGCAGTTCTCACCCTATGCATGACAGCGTCACAGTACCTGTTTTGGTGACAGTGCCACACTGGAGCCTCACACTCACCTGATTATCCACTATGAAGTGTTCCCCTGCCCTAGCTTACACATTGTTCTAGCTGGGCAAAGTCATTCAGTCTTAATGACTTTTGGTTGTACTACTTCCATGCAGACTGTGGGAGATACGGGACCTGTCTTTGCTAGCTAGTGCCTGACTCATTGAACAGAAAGGATTGCAGCTGGCAGTGAAGGTCATATAATTTGTGAGAATTCATAATGTTTGCCTAGACCGGGCGCAGCCAGACTGTGGCTTGCGAGCCACATGAGGCTCTTCAAAGAAAAAGTGCAGCTCATGGGCAGGTAGCTGCTTCAGGTTGCGGGAGTTAAAATCTCTGGCCTGTCAGGTAGCTCTGTAGCCAGCAGCTCAGATGAGGGGTGGAGTGGAGGAGCAAGCTGGCAGAGGAGAGTTCAGAGGAGGGCTGGGGGCTGGGGCAAGGGAGAAGGGAGCGGGCAGCAGCAGCTCACAGCTCAGGGTGGGGGGCATGGAGCACAGGGCAGCAGCCAGGAGCTTTGAGAAGCAGTGGAGGAGCATGGAGCAGCAGCCCTGGCTCAGAGGAGGGTGCGGAAGGAGGTAGCTAGCAGCTCCGGGAAGCGATGGGAGGGGTCGGGGGGGGGTCTCAGGACAGATGAGAGCTTCAGGGAATGGAAGCAATTAGGGAAGTGACTGAGGCACTCAGGGAGGAGACGAACTGTAAAGGATTTAAAGACTAAAATTATTTTTAGTTATTTTCTGTTTTATGGATTTCACTGTGGATTTTATTTTGCTTTGCGTTATTTATTTTTGTGTATTTTGTATTTTTTAATTTTCTTTTGGTCTGGTTGGTTTGGGTGGGTTTGTTTATTTGTTTCTTTCACATGTGCCTTATACCACATGCCATGGCAGTCTCAGTTCTGTCCACAGCACTTTATAAACTGAGGGGTACCTCATGCACTTCCTTTACAAGTATGATAGTCAGGAAAACAGGTTAAAAAGTCTTCCATTGTATCAGCAGGAGAAGGAATAAGCCAACAAAGAATCCTGCTCCTTCTTGCCAGCTCTACAGAAACCTGTAGATCAAGCTCTGGACAGCTAAATGAGGAGATTTCAAATCAAATCAAATCATAGGGCTGGAAGGGACCTCATGAGATCATTGAGTCCAACCCCCTGGGAATTGAACCCAGGACCTTCAGATTTGTGAAACTTCGAAAGACTAACACATTTACTTATCACATGTTTCCCATGAAAGTTCATGCAATCAATAAACGTGTTAGTTTTTAAACGTATTGCAGGACTTTTTGTCTGTTTTGCTGAACTAGACAAACATAGCTACCTCTTTGGAGCTCTGGACAGTTGAGGCTTTTCATAGACCCTGAGGAATTGGCACTAGGGATGAGCTGTTTTCCATGGCATCCTTCCCCTTCAGAATTATTTTATGTAGAATCCTATTCCACAAAACCAAGCCTATTTTGAAAGACAAGCTTTGGGCCATGTATGGTGTAGGACAGTTGAGTTGTCATTGGAAACAGGAACAATGTTCCTTCTAAGCTAATGATGCAGCTTACCAAGTTATGGATGCACTTGTGGAGCTGATGAGAAGGGGCCTGGCACTGGGTTGGGGAACTGGGAGGGAACTTGCTCAGCTGCATCCAAAAATTGCTCAGCTGCATCATCAGTTTAGAGGGAACATTGCAGGGAAGGGTGGCATGGTGGGATACAGGGGGGCGAAGTGAACAATGGTTAGGGACAGCAGAGAAGCAGCAGCATGGTAAGAGACAGCAGGGAAGCGGCAGCATGGTCAGGGCTGGCAGGGAAGCCACAGCATGCTCAGGGACTGTAGGGAAACTGCAGCATGATTGGGAACAGAGGGAGAACTGTGATGTGGTCAGGGAGAGCAGAGAAGCAGCAGCGTGATAAGAGACAGCAGGCATGTGGCAATGGAGGGTGGGGGGAGAGAAGCACAGCATGGTCAGGGAAGACACTGCATGTTTAGATTTTCTCATAGGCCCTAATGAAGTTTATGTGTGGTTAAAATAAAATGATGTTTCACAAGTCCTAAACATGACGTGAAATACTAAGAAATGAAAATACAAAGGAGAAAAGTTGAAAACTGAATGTAGATTACTTTCAATTTTTAGTACAACTTACTGCCGTGAAGCATTGTATTCCACAATGAAATTTGTTAAATCAAAACATTGTGCAATACTTAGAGATCAGCACTTGTGAGAGTTTTATGTACTGCATTGACAAGTTATTGCTCAGATTTTAAAAATCTTGCCACTAGCCTGCAGTATTCTACATCCAGCAACAGCTAAGTTTTTCTGTATAGGCCTAGTTTTCAAGGTAACCTTAAGTAATTATTAGAATCTGACATTAGTAGGATCATTATTTGCCCTGTTTTTATGATAAAATTAATGTGCATAATGAAATTTTAAGCTTAGCACTTTTGGAGTAGGTAAAAGTACATGGTTATATGCCTCAGTGCAGGTCTCAAAGGTTTAATAATTGACTTGTGTGGCTCTTGAGTTCCATAAATTTGGCCACCCTGGCCTAGATGGCTTCCACTAATTGTCACCTGAGAAGAAGGAATAACTTTTCCCTCAGGGGAAGTTATTTCACATTCGATCAGTGCTGCAACCTTTAAAGCCAACGTGACAAGTTTAGGGGTAGGGTGACTTTCTTTGCAAAGAGCATCTAACACCAGGGCATTTGAGACAGCATGTAGTCCATGTCTTCTGTTGTGGAGATGGGTCGTTCTTTTCATCTTGCAGTTCTCACAGATCTTCTCCATCAGCACTTCAGACTTCTAGGCCATGGCTATGTATCAAAAATCCATAGCTAACCATGTGTACTTTCCTCACATTTATTCACTACAGATACAGAGAGAGATGCTGGACACTTCTTGTTCTCTTATTATTATAGGCTGTTATGACTTGAACGCAGAGCCAAAGGAGAGAGAAAGACCTCTTTCCAAGCACACACAAACACCCAAATTTTGCCAGGTGTTTTAATAATTCAGATGCTATAAACATTAATGAGAAGCTGGGCATCTAAATCTCTTTGGATATTTGAAGGTGGCAGCCCCAGCCCATATATCTATTTCTTGTGTGTCGTGCTGTCAGGGGAAAATGAGATTATGCATCTTCTAGCAACTCAGACTCTCAGCAAAAATAAGGAATGATCAGGAGAGCTTTAGCTACCATTTCATGTAATGCAGGAAACAGGGGTCATCCAATGAAATGAATAGACTTTAAAAAAGGAGAAGGAAATACTTCTTTATACAGCGCAGTCAGCCTGTGAAATTCCTGGGCAGATGATATTGAGGAGACTACAAGAATAGAAGGAATGACAAATAAATTGATATGTTCAGGGAGGACAGGCCTATCAAAGGCCATTTGCCAAAAGGGAACCTGCATTCTGGGAGTCCCTAAATCTCCAGCTGGTGTAAAAGTTAGCAATAATTGTCCTTGTGGGGAAGAAAAAAGAAAAGAGTTGTGATGGGCTGCTGTCGTTGTTGCTCTTCTAGTCATTATCTAGTCCTGTTCCTCAGGTTTGGTCTTAGTGATTCCAGGATCCTGGGTAAAAGTCAAGGATGGGACCCCCACACTGCATGGGGTGCCGCATCCTTGAGTTTTGCCTCTCTGCATTTCCAGGGCACCCACCAGACCCCTGGCCTCTCTGAAAGCCTGCCAATGCCCCCCCCCCCGCCAGCCTTGCCACTGGGGCCCCTTCTGGCCTTCCCGCCCTGTCACTGCTCCCCCCGGTGCCACTGCCAACTCCATAGTCCTGCTGCCAGGGCCCCTGCTACTCTCCCAGCCCTGCCACCGGCCTTACTTGGGCCCCTGCCAGCCCACCAGAGTCCCTGACAGCTTCTTTGCGCCTCCTCTGACCTCACAGTCCTACCAGCCACTTCACTGGCCTCACTGGAGTCCCTGCTGGGTTCTCCACCAGGGGCTGGCTCCGCCATCTTTCTAGCAAGGGCTGTGGGACCAGTGGGGGCCCTGGTGGGGCTTGAGGTGAAGCCAGGAGGCTGGCAGGTATCCCAGCCCAGCCAGGAGTAGAGTCAGGGGGTTGCAGGGCCCCTGACAATGATGGAGAAGGTGGGGATACTGGGAGGTCATCAGGAACCCTGGAGAGTCCAATGCGGTGGCACTAGAAGAGGCCATTTCCTGCCTTCCCCAGCCCCACTAGGACCACCTAGGCTGCTCCTAGAAGACAAGAGGCAACAGAAATATGCAAGAGTGGGGGAAGAGAATTAGTAGCACACCAAAAAAATACAGATTCTGTCTCTTGTGTTGACCTTCCGTGCAACGTCACCAAAGAAAAATGCAGACCTGGTCCCCACCCATTATGAGACTTGTAAACTCACACTAGCCGGGCATATTTAGGGCACTGCTCTTAAGCTCATGGCAGGCTAGAAAAGTGAAGACTTGGCTGGCTAATATGCAGGCTTTTCCTCAAAGAAAAGAAAGAAGAGATGGAATAAGACAGAAAGAAAAGAAGAAGGGAAAGAAAAATACACTAGGAGAAAGGGGAGATGAATCTGCCATGCCAAGTGGTGGCTGGAATTTTCCTGGTGTCATTGGAAGTGGCAACATCAGCTGGCCTGGACACCTACTGGGATGAAGGAGGCCCGGGGGTGCCATGCTGGATCCTGTGCTTCCAGCAGATGTCCTGTGTAACAGCCAGGCAGTTCACTTCTTCCACTGTCTTCACTCATCAATTGTCACCTTTGTTTCCTCTCCTTTAACATTTCTCCCAAACTTGCCCTTTCAAAAGCACACCAAAGGGAAGGAGGAGTGGAACAGTCCTTCCTTTCCTTGTTTTGCTCACCACTTAGGCCTAATGTCCCAAACACCAATTCTGATCCATTGATTTCCAGTCTCACACTTTTCTTCTGTACCAAGTATGATATTAACACAGGTCGTGGGTGACACGAGGGAGTCTGGGCTAACTCATTCTCCGTCTCACCTTTGTACCCTTTCCCTTTGCCTTTACTATTGTTTGTCATGATAGATTTCATGTTTTTTTTTATTCTGCACAGTTCATCTTAAAATCAGATTAGATTTATAGCCCCCATTATTACAATAGCTGCCCATCTCCCTCAGTTCTGTCAGTGTGCCTCAGTCCCCATCCCTGTTCCAGCCCTGGCTTCTCCCATCACCCACTGCTCCACTGGTTGCCCTCCATCCTGACCTGCAAGATGCTGACAAATAATGTAGGCATTGGAAATAAGTAAGAATCTGGGCATCTAAATCAGTTTGCTTATTTGAGGTGAGAGCCAAAAGCCCATGGGCAGCTGAGCTGTCAGTACAGGAAGAGTGGCTGCCATATCACTTTGTACAGGCCAAAGCCCTCCAGCAGGTCTCACCCTCATATCACCTGAGTTCTTTGCATTCCCAGGTAATAGACTTATTTGTATCTGCAACAATGAAACAGAATAACAAATGGGAGATAGGCTGACATACACTGAGCATCCTGGTATCTAAGTGATGTGTGATCCTTTTCCTGCAGAAAGAAGAGTTCCCTGTTGGGTGTCTGCCCTATATGTGAGGAGCAGAAAGATGCCATTGGAATTTTAATAATAAAAAAAGGAGGGAGAGATGAGGAAAGACAAAATGAGAGAGAGAGATTGAGAAAATAATTGTGTAAATTACATCCTCTTGGAACTGAACCTTGTCTGGACTTTTGAAAAGGAACAGGTTTGGGCTGGGCTGGAGTTTTGCTTTGCCCCATCCTTTCCTCTAGGCAACAGAAGTAAGGTGGTATGTGGAGATGCACAATACAAAGACACTCAGAGAACTAACCCAGAGACAAACAGGATACTGAACAACCCAACCAAGCCTGAAGCATGATTGCACCAAACAGAAAGGTAACAAGAAAAGACACTAACACACCTGAGAAAAAAAGACAAGATCACCCATTATTTGGTATTAGATGTCATTGGCAAAACATCTCTAATTATTTCAAAGAGACATTTCCATCCATTACAATGTCTTCTGAGGACATCAGGTGGTCCTTATTATTGCTCTGGAGTTAGGATGCCCTGACTATACATATCTATATCTGATATGTATTTTTAGGCTCTAGTATTCCATATTGTTTTGGAAATATTAGAATTTGCAGTCTCATTTTTATTTCTTGCAAATTCATGTGCCAGTTTCTGTGGGGTTATAAATTCACAGCCTGACCTGCTAACTTGACTTTGCAACAGACTTGACCACTTTTTCAACTTAGATCTTTTGTCTTGGGCTGCTCCACAAGGACTTAGGCCTCATTATTGTCCTGTTATAATAGACCTCTTGCCCCAAGCCCTTTCTACTACATTAATATTAGAAGGAGCGAGAGATGGGGAAGGATACAATGAGAGAGGTAGTGGTGAACAGGTGAGGGGTGTAAAGTATTTTCTTTTGCGAACAAAGCCAATTCTAGAGTTTGGGAAAGGAACATTTCTTCTGGAGTATATCCTGCCTCCCACATCTGCTCTACACAAGGGAAGGAAAGCGGCATGTGGAAAAATATGCTCAGAGGAATGCATGGGGATACACACACACAATACAAATCTTTACAGGAAGCAACCCCAGAGAGAGATGACTTTCAGACTTTCAACAGAAAGAGACCCAGACCCACAAAATATAAATACACACACAAGAAATAGAACATGGGACAAGCAAGACTCACAGAAGCAAGAAATTGTAATATACGTGAGCACTACTGTAAGACATGGGATGATGCAACTCAGAAGAGCAGAAGTGTGGAGTTTTCCTCTTTGGGTAATGAATACCTGTAAGAAGATGCATCTATTGTCATAGGTTGTTGCCATCAACAGAAGGGAGTAGATTACACTTCTTTAACAATGGTTATAATGCTATATAGGAATCCACACTGGGAGTTATCCTAGAAATTTGTACAAAACATGCTGTCTTGCTAGTCATCCAACCATCCATCCCCAGACACAGTCATTTGGCTCTCTGGCTCTACCCATCCATCTGTCCCCCATTCTTCTGCCTCTCTCCCTATATTTGTACTCATCCAACTGTCATAGTCCCTGAACACTCATAACTGCAACAGGAATCTTGAAGGTTTTTAATGCCATGTATGTTTCTGACTGGTGTAACTGATAGAGTGGCCAACTGAGATTGCCCCCCCAACACACCCATGTTATTACCATGCAAATCTAAGAGCCTTATAAACATGAAAACTAGCTAAAATTCTAGTTTCACACACACAAACTTGTCGGTCCCTCTTTCCATCTCCACTTCTTCAGTTAACAGTCGTCCACTCAGCTTCTCTCAGGGATTTGGGACTTGTGAGTCAGGACTCCTAGATTCTCTTCCTTACTCAACAAGAGTCTAGTGGGCCAGGGTGGAGGGCAGAAGTCAGGACTCCTGGGTTGGAGTCTCAGAGAGGAGTGAATCTACTTAGACTCACAGGCTATGTCCACACTCAGGGATTTAAATCAATTTAGCTTGAAGCGATTCAAGCTAAATCAATATAATAACCACTAAACTGATTTAAATTAAATCGATTTGCCAGGTCCCCACAAATTGAACTAGCATATCCGGGGAAGGACTTGCTAATTTGATTTAGGAGAGGAGCACCCTGGGAGGTGCGGCAACAGAGCCAGTGGCATGGGAATAAAAGTCCCCGGGGACACAGATGGTGCTGCCTCTCTTTCCCGCCCCTGGCCGGGCAGCTGGGAAATGATCAGGGCATCCCTCTTCCCCGCCGCTTTCCCGACAGCAGGGCAAAGAATGGGGCGCCCTGCATCCTCGCCACTGGCTCGTTGGCAGGGCAGAGATTGAGGCGCCCTGCATCCCCACCGCTGACCAGGGGGATAGGGGAAGGATCAGGAGCACCCTGCATTCCCGCTGCTGGCTGGGTGGTGGGGCAGGGATTGGGGGTGCCCCTCTTCCTGCTACTTCCTTGCCACCAGGGTCCCAGAGCACTGAGATCCCTGCCCCTGTTGCCTGGGATGCAGCAGTGATGCTGGGCACCCCCAGTCTCTACCCCAGTGGCCTGGAAGCAGCAGGGAAGAGGAGCGCCCCCAAACCCTGTGGGCAACAGGGACACAGGGTGCCCTGATCTCTGCTACCCTGACTGGCTAGTGGAGGGGAAGAGGGGTGCCCTGATTTCAGGCCCCCCCCCCCGCCTGGCCAGCAGCAGGCAAGAGAGGCACTCTCATTTCTGCCCTGCCACCCTGCCAGCAGTGAGGATGCAGGGCACCCCCCGATCCCCCCCCCCCACCAGGCAAGCAGCAGGGAAGAGAGGCACCCCAATCATTTCCCTGCCACAGGGAAAGCATAGGAGAAGAGGGGCACCCCGATCATTTCTCTGCCACCAGAAAAGCAGTGGGGAAGTGGGGCTCCTTGATCCCTTCTCCGCGCAACTGGGAAACAGCAAGGAAGAGGGGCATCCTGAGCTCCATTCCCCGCTGCGGGTCCAGCTGCTTGGGAAGTGGGCCACCGGATCCCTCCCCTGCCCTGCTTGCACCCTTCTGCCCTGACAAGGGCGCTGAAGTGGGGGGGGCCTTCCTTCCAGGGTGCCATGCCCCCTGGGAGGAAGGTCAAGCCATTGATGCAAAACATTGTTGTTTCAAAACAGGACATCGCAATGTGGTTGTTTCAAAACAACCATTTCACTTCAATTGTTGTTTTGATTACTTACCAGGTTTTAGTGTTGCAGTTTAGGTTTTGTCCCCTGCAGGGGACTGCAGACCCCGGCAGGATGAGGCTCCCGGCTACACTCACCCCACCGGGATCTGCAGTCCCCTAGTTATTGGGGGGGCCCACACATGCGATGTAGTTTACCAAACTCTTGGCCAAGAGCCTTCCCCTCCCATCCACCCCCGGTTAAGCTTCTTCCCCACCCACTTCCCCGAGCCCTGGGCGCAATCCCAGCCAACCCTCACCACCACCCTTTGCCCCGCTCCACACTCCAACCCCCACTAAGGCCACCCTTTCTCCTTGCCTGGCTCCCAGAGCTGCTCCCTGGCCACAGGCTACTGCTGCCTCCAGCATGATTAGGGTGGGAAATCTTAAACTGCCCTAGCCTGATGCAGCTCCCTGCCAGCAGAAAGATTGTGTCTTCCAGCTGGCTCGGGTCCATGGCTGCTGGCTGTGTGCTGCCAGCAGTGATTTGTTCACTGGTGAGTGATTGTTGCTGCGCGGGCACACGCACACAGTTTACAGGGAACATTGCTCAGAACTGCGCTGACCCACTGTTTCTTGCATTTTCCCTCTCACTCCTCTCCATCCACATCAACAGGGGCTCTAGATAACACTTTTCAAGATTAGGGTGAGACACAACTCAACAGACACTGAGATACGTAGCTATGGTGACAGCAAAGGAACAAACAAGGAGTCCCATGGCACTTTTAAAGACTTAAACATATATTTAACACATCATCTTTCACTGGAAAATATCCCACTTTGTCAGACCCTTGACCAAATGAGATTTTTCTCCCATGAAAGCTCATGCGATAAATAAATGTATTAGTCTTTAAGTGCCACAGGACTCCTTGTTTTCTTTGCTGAACTAGACTAACATGGCTACCACTGTATAACTAACAAAGCAACAGGGACTTGGGTGGCATTTCCAACAGCTGGAAGAGAGGAGAGAACAGTGCTGAGTGTGGTGGCAGAAGTGGAACTTCTTCTGTGAGGCTGTGTGATCTAGTGATTAGAGCAAGGGCAGACTGGGATCCAGGATTCCTGGGTTCAGTTTCAAGCTTTGGGTGGGGACTGCGGACCAGTGGGTTGTGTGTGGCTGATTTCAGTTGTGGTCTGTGCTTTGCCTGATCCAGAAGGAGTCCCCCCACCTCACAAACGCACTTGATTGGAGAAGGAAAACTGCTTTCTGTGTCTGTTTATGGGAGTTGTCTGGTTGGAGAAGGGCCTACATCTTTGTGAGTGTGTGAAGCACCTTGCACGTGACTGGTATAAATAGAGATTGGTGGGGAAGGGTTGTGACATTCTCCAGGGTGCAATTGGGGCTGCACTGTCCCCTGAACTCTCTATCTTTGGTGGCCTTTTGCTCTGTTTTCTGGTGATAACAAGCCATTCACAGTCCTTAGCATGTAAAATTGCTCTGGCCAGTTGATCATAAAGGCCACACAGAGTGACACCAGACAGTTTCCCAGGGCTACCCTTGTTCTTCTCATATATGCCTCTTGCACTGCTCAGCCACTCATATGCAGAGTAAGCAGCTCTAAGAGCCATCATTTCATCACTGGAAAATGATGAACCCAAATCTTGCCAGCTCAGAAAAAGGCTCCCAAACATTTCAGTTCTGTCATTTGGCTTTAGATGAAACAGGACAACATGATTATTAACTCCAGCAAGAGAAATTTTAAGTGACTGCAACCAATGATTCATGAAAGTAAGAATGGGTTGCAAAGAGAACAAAAGGAAAACACAATCTAGTACCTCAATTTGGCAAGTTAAATGAGTTCGAAGCGAGGTTTTCTTTCACAGTATGTGTTGGCAGTCTTGCTGACTGCACACTTTTCACTCAGGTACCTTCCCCAACTTCAGTGCTCAGTTACTTCTCTGTCAGATGTTGGTGAGCTTGTGAGCAGTCAGAAAGGGAAGAGGAAGAAGTCATCTGGAACCGCTGATTTCTACCTTGATAGCCCCCTCTCTTACAGTAGGGTTAGAACAAGCTTCCTCTGTGCAATAAACATTTCCAGAAAGTCTAAGTGAGGAATAAATACCCTCAAACCCCATTTACTTTTTGAGGTTACAGATTTTTGTCCACATCTTCTTTCCAGAGATGTTCACTTGACTAAACGTCAGTCTATACTGTTTTGATGACAGCTGTGATAGGCATCGTCTGGGTTTCCCTCTGAGAAACTCATGTACGACTGCTTTTATCAGCTTGGCATATGTCCCCAGCAATATATTATAACTCTTCATAAAATGTTGTCCCATGTATTTTACCCTGACTATGATGCTTATTGGATTATGCACATTCATGGCACACCTGGTACAAAAAGTATCATGATTCTAATAAGGGGGTGCATATAGGTACAGTTGTCATGGATGTTCCATGGAGACAGGAGATACTTGCCTCACTCTATCTCCATTCATGTCCATGGCTATGTCTATACTACAAAATCTAAGTCGACTTTATTAAATCGATTTAATAAAGTCTATTTAAAGTCAAATTTTAGTAGACCTTATTGGGTGTGTCCACACAGGGCTTTTATTTCAAAACAACACTGGTTGCTTCGATATACAAGTTCTTGTTTCGAAAGGGGGGGGCTCCTCATTTTGAAACAAGAGCCCTCCTTTCGAAACAGCTTAAACCACTTTGCTTTCGAAAGGAGGCTTATTTCAAAACCATTTGTTTTAAAATAAGCCGTTTGGACATGTTATTTCGAAACAAGAATTGTTTTGAAAAAGCAGGGACCTTCCCCCCTGGCTGCATAGCACCCCGGGGGGAAGGTCCCCCCCCCCCAACACCCTGGCCAGGGATCAGCACCCTGGCTAGGGTGCAGAGTGGAGTGCAGGGGGTCGGAGGGTGCCCCAGCCGGCTTCAGCCCCGCTTCCCCTTGCTTGGAGCAGGGGGGGACGAGTGCCTCAGCCCCTTTCACCCCTCCCACCCCCGGAAAGGGGAAGCAGGGGAAGCCTGGGGTAGGGGGGGCGGCTGGCGCTTTTGCCGGGGTAGGAGGGCTTCCCCTGCTCCCCTGCGGCTCCTCCCAGGGGCGGGGGCAGGGGAAGCTGCCTGCCACTCCTGCAGGAGCGGCGGGGGGGGGGGGGGGGGGGGAACCCCCCCCCCCCCGTAGAAGGGGGGGGGGGGGGGGGGGGGGGCAGGGGAAGCCCCCCACCCCTGTAGAAGCGGCAGGGGGAGAGGCAGGGGAATCCAAGGGGCGAGGCCTCCCCAGCCCAGCACAGGCCTCCATGCACCTCCCCTCTCCTATTTCAAAATAGCACCTCACAGTGGACATGCTATTTCAGTCCCTCTTTTTCCCTTATATCAAAATAGCTTTTTGTTATTTTGAAATAAGGTGTTTTGAAATAAGGCTTTTATTTTGAAACAGCTTGTTTCGAAACAAGGGCTTGTGTGTGGACATAGCCATTAAGTCGACTTAGTGAGGCCACATTGCATCAAGTGGACTTTATAAAGTTGACTTAACCCTTAAAGTTGACTTTAAGGGCAGGAGTTATTAAGTTGACTTACTGAAGCTCTTAAGTCTGTGTAACAAACTCCAAATGTGGCCAGGGCTTTGCTTAAGTCAACTTAAGCCCCCTTAAGTCTACTTAAGCTCATAGTGTAGACATACCCCATCTCTCTCCCCTCTTCAGGTCAATCCAGCAACACATATGGCCATGGCTCTGAGTGGATCCTGCCCTTTGCTCCTGTTCACCCTCAACCTGCTTGTGGCCTGGCTTACTCCACCCAGCAAGCATTTTTGTTTTCCACCATTCAAACCCTTCCAGTGTGACTATGAAAGACTCTAGCGCCTAACTTGAACACCTATTGTGACATGATGATGTGGAAGAAAGGATTTTTTTGGGAAGCCAAAGCACACATTCATTCACAAACCCAGCATGAAGATCAAAGTTGTCTGTCCTCCGCAAGTTGAGTAGCTTGTTTGTGAGCAGCAATTTCTTCTATGTCACCAAATCTATCTTGAAGTACTTGTGGCACCATTACAGCAGGGTAGAGGTGTCCAAGAAAATTGTTGTCCTATGTAAGCACAAGTTCCCAGCAGATATTTAGGAATGCATGAGGGTCTCAGCCTGCCAATGAAGGCAATGAAGGTCTCAGCCTGGCAATGAAGAATTCCTTGAACCCCTTGAAACCAAGTCTGTCCCTTGTGACCTGTACATGTCCCCAGCTCCTCATTTGCCTCTGAGCGCTGCTCAGATGGTTCCACCCCTCCAACCTCTACTGCTCCTAATGACCACTGTACAATATAGCTTTCCCTTCCTTGCCTTCACCTTCTGCTGCCCCTAAAGTCCATTATACAGTACAGCTGACCTCACCTATCTTCTGCTCCTTCCTGCCATAAGCTATCTCTACACTGGAGGACCCCTGGAACTCAACTTAACTGGGTCAACTTTACATCAACCTTGTTAAGTTGACTGTGGGGTCCCCCGATCCAGTTCCTGCCATCTGGTGAGGAGCTGGGTTCATCTCCCACCCCGTCTCCAAGGGTGGTGGGGCTTGGAGCTGGCTGCTGTTGGTGGCGACAATTGACCCATGGCTGAATTGGGTGCTGGGTCACTTGTCATCATTGGCAGGAGGTTCAGCAAACCTGGTCAATTTTCTGCTGCCTGTGGAGAGGGATTAGGTGCCAGAATGGACTCCTACTTTTTCTTTCCCAGCCTGCCACCCTCAGAAAGGGGCAGGGAGTGCAATGGCACTCCCTAGCACATCTACACAGGTGGCGGGGTGGCAGAGAGGGACTAGGAGCCCTACCTGGCTTCAAGCCCCTCTCCGCAGCCAGGAGTGCAGGGAGCTGGCTTGCCCCTGGCCACTTGCAGGCAGCCAGAGCAGGGGGACCTGTCATCTCCCCTGGCTGCTAGCAAGAGGCCAGGGGAGATGGCACCTCACTGAATCCCTTACTGCTTACAAGCAGCCAGGGGAGATGGCAGTTCCCCCCGTCCCTGGCTCCTTGTAAGGGCCACGGGACATGCTGGTTCCCTGAGCCCCTAACCTCTTGCAGGGATCAGGGGAGATGCTGGATCCCCGCATCCCTGGCCTCTTGCAAGCTGCCAGGCCAGGAGTGAGTCACCAGCCCCTGCCAACCACTTAGAGGGGCTAGGAGCCCGATGGGGCTCTCAGCCTCTCTTTGCAGGCTGCTGGGGCTAGGAGTCCATCTGGCTCCCAGCTGCTTGTGCTAAGGCTCAAGCAAATCAGAGCCCAGTCAATTTCACAGATGTCCAGCCTGTGAAATTGACAAGGAGCTGGTCAGTTTCACAGGGTCTGAGTCTGTGAAATTGACCAGACTCTGAGCGTCTGACTTGGGAGGCTAATCTGCAGGAGCCAGATGGGCTCCAAGCTGGCTCCTAGCCCCCGCAACCTATGGAGAGGGGCTGAGAGCCCCATCGGGCTCCTAGCCCCTCTGCAGGCTGCCAGAACTGGCTGCCAGCCGCCGCCACCCACAGAGAGGGACTGGGAGCCAGATGCAGCCCCCAGCTCCTGGCCACAGGGCTGGAGCTGAACTGGGTCCCCAGGCCAGATCAGGCCCAGAGCCCAAGCCTACCCCTGGGTGGAAAAGGGGGCAGGTCCTTCCCTGTAACGTTGGCTTAGTAGCTTAAGCCCACCTACAGGGCAGGAGTTATTAAGTCAATTTAAGCACTTGCTTAAGTTGACTTAATAATTTCTAAATACAGACTGGGAGTTGCTTAAGGCAACCCTAAGGGCTTTAAGTCTATTTAAGCCCCTAGTGTAGACATAGCCATAGAGAGGCCATCTAAAACACAGTCAATTAAGAAGTATCCCTTCTGGTACTGTGTGTTCACTCAGCTAATGGAAAGTATGCATCACCACCAGCATTATATGGGATTTGTCATTGTTCTAACAGTTTCTGAACCCTTCCTGTCTTGCTGCCAGGCACTGTGCTCCCCAAACCCCATTAAAGCTGGTATCTGAGAAGCAATAACTGGTTTGTTGTGTGCATTGGTAGATGGAAAGAGCACAAGCTACTGGACACTTCAGGAGAATCCTGGAAATATGTTGCCATTTTCCAAGCTTTCAAGTCCAGTTTTAACCTTTTCTGAAGGCTGATAACTAGAAACCAGGCACCTTAGTATCTGCAGTGCTCTCTAGCCCACTATTTTCCACAACGAGGATAAGGAACTTTCATCTTCTGTATTCAAGCCCACTGGACCCCACTCACTTCTCATGGTCAGAGCCCAGGAATTCTGGCCACTACTTCCCTGCCAAAATTGATATTAATATAGGAAATAGGAACCTTCATGATTCAAGGTATGAGCCATGGATTAACTCAGGAAGGCCGGGAAGTAACTTTGCCTTTCAGCAAATTTTCCTATAATTACTCTTGGTGGAATGTCTTCCCCTAAAGAAACTGGGACTGGCTAGAGCCCCTGGTCTGTACCAGCCACAGAATCATTGCTTAATGCTGGGTCTGTCTATCTGACCCCAGCACAGGAGGAAGAGAACTGAACTGTCATTGTCACAATTGGTCTCTCATTGAGTGTTAACCATAGATAAGAAACACACTCCCTTGCCCCTTTAAGACTGACAAGGAAAGTCATAGAGGCCAGTACTTCCTACCAGGTAGATGAGGAGTTTAAGGTGCTCTGGTTTCCAATTCCACCAGTCCCCAAGCCTATCTGCCTCTCACACTACATGGTGTGATGGGGACAAAGGATAAACATAGAGTTTGCCCTCTGCTTCTCTGTCTGTCTCTAGCCTCTTCCTAAATACCTGTACTCTTGGTCCTCTTTCAGAAATCCTGCTGTGTTCATCAAGGGTCTATGCCCAGGACCCACACACTGGTTGTAAGAGCCATGGAAGAAGATCCCTGGCTGCTTGGGCTTTCCCTGCTCACTGCTACCTTGCCGTGTGCTCAGACTTCCCTGGATAGCACCCAGCTGCTTCCTCCTGGCAGACTATCAACATGAGTCTCTGCTCTGGAGTGGTGCTGAGGCTGGGAGAACTCAGTCAGTTGAAGGTGGCATTTTCTCATATATAAAGGCAATTAGGACATCCTGTGTGATGGGAAATACAATACACAACACAGCAGAGAACTAATTCTTTCTAGCTTCACTGCTCAGTTCCAGGAGTGAGGGATGCAAGGATGCAGGTGCTTGGAATAGGTGATGCCCTCGTCTGCCTTGCCAGTGGAAGGATATATTCAGAGACTCCAAGGGACCATTGTGATTATCTTGAATCTAGCAGAGGTTCCTACGGGGGGTATGTGTACCACATGTGATACACAGCTCACCTCCCAATGGTACTCATCAACAGACTCATTAAGGCCTGATCTGTACTTACAGGATAATTTGGTGGCAGTCAACAGGAGATACACAAACTATATAGTGTAACTTGCTTCGCTCCTGTCAACTTCCTAAAGTCTAATGAGTGCGGGATCCCCACTATGCTGCTTGGATGTAAAATTCCCTCCCGTCACTATAGCATTATTCTTTTTCCCAGTGTGGATTTATTAACTTGATTTGCAGGTTAAATGAACAGGTCCCTACTGGCACTCAATCATTCCTAAAGAATCAATCTAATGGCAGTGAATTTTCCAGGTGAAGATACTTTACAAAATATATGTTTCACTTCACCATCTCAGGTAGGGTAAGTTTACAATGCATTTATTAATATTTTGGAAGACTACAGCTTTATATATATAGATATAGATATAGATGATATAGATATAGATATAGATATAGTTATAGTTATAGTTATAGATAGACAGATAGCCATACCTTTAATACAATGTGTGTTTAACACTTAGGTTTTGAGGTGGTTTTCAAACAAACAATTTTACACAACTTTCATACAGTTTATTTCATGAATAAATTCATTCATACATACAATTCATACAAATAGGTGAGTGGTACTACAGGTGGTAGTGTTTTATGTTGATGATGCACAATGTGTTAGAGTTTGGGGATGAATACCAACAAGTCACATGAAGATGATACACGCAGACCAGTAGGTGGCACTAACTGGTCACCACATTATGCTCTCCTTGTGCTGATATTGGACCTTTTGCACCAACTGTGGCAGGATCTCACCAACAGCCACTGCAAAGAGACTATAATTGCGGACTCCATCCTTGAGGAGCTGCTTAGAGTGGCCTTTAGAGCTCAAAGGGGGAGAGTCCAACACCTTTATGCAGTGAATCCAGAGGTGGGGAAAGGCCTTTAGTTATCTCCCTGCAGGAACATCAACTGAGTAGCTAATGAATGAGTTAATTCGTTAGTTAATTAATAATCCCTTCCTATAAGGCAGTGGTCTCCAGACTTTCACCAGCAGATAGCACAATACTCCTTTGTTTCAACAGCAACTGCCCTTCAGATATAGATTATGATCTGTTGGTTGGGGGCCACTCCTGTAAGGCCTGTACTACACTACCATTAGCCATTGCTGCAACTTTTGGTTGGTATTAGCACTTTGGGGCCCAAAGTCTGCTGGGAGATGGACAGCTCCTCTGGGTTCAGGAGGTTTTCCTGGAATGTAGCTGGGGGAGAAGTGACTTACTCCCCAGGCACTCCACCCCCAACTGGGTGCAGATCTTGTTGGGGTGAACCAGGGTTCTACCCAAACCATAGGGAAACCCTTTGTCTCATTCCCTGGGTCTAGGAGAGCAGGGGAACTAGGCCTCTCCTCTGTGCTCCAGCCTAAGGACCCCTTTTCCTAAGCCCTGACACACTGTTAGTGGCAAGTCGTCTCACCTCCTTCCCAGAAGGATACAGAAGTGTCTGCCAAGCTGCTCACAGCCTCCCTGACAGCTGCTGGGCTGAGTTTCTTGTGGTCCTTCTTCCCACCGGAACATAGGGATGGGGGTCATGCACCCCTCAGCCTCTCTCCTCAAGGCTGGGCTAGAGCCTTAATGTGCGCCCAGTCTTGCTCCATCAGTTGGCCCCTTTTCTCCTTCTGCCTCCAGGTGCTAGAAGCAGTAAGCTGGCCTTGCCCTGATAGTCTTCCGCCCAGGAACTGGCAGCCTTTCCACTTTCCCAGCTTCACCCCTAGCATGGATCAGAAGATTTCCAGGGACCAGGAGGGGCTGCCTGAATCCTATGTTGGTGTTAAACCCCTGTGTTCCCAATCATCAGTCCTGCTCAGGGCAAAGGACTAAATTCACCTCCCAGCATGAGCAGTGGGGAAGATGACTGAAAGGAGAATGTGACAGGGCCTAGACAGTGAGATCAGTCACACAAGTGGGAGAGAAAATGGGAATGGGGGTAGAAAGAGAGAGTAATGGAAATAGAAGGGTGTCAGTTGGATAAGGTGAAAGGACTGATAGATTGGCATATATGTAGTATATCTGTCTTTCACCATGCCCAACCCTATCTGTCCACTTATAGACGCACCATATGGATGGACAGGTGGTCCCAGTGATAAATGGATATGTCTGGGTAATGTACAGATACACGAACAATGATGCTGAAAGTCCAGTATCACACAGGGCCCTTTACTCATTGTCTGTGAAGTGCCAAGGTGCAGGGAAGCATGAAGCTCCCCTCTCCCTTCCCTGCATTTATTTTATCCCATTCTGTAAGTTCCCCCATCTTCAAAGTGTCTGACAAAGTGGGATTTTCTCCCACAAAAGCTCATGCAATAAATATATTTGTTAGTTTTTAAGTGCCATGGGGCTCCTGGTTTCTTTGATTTACCGACAGCATTCTTAACTGTGAAGGGCAGTAGCTCCTTGTATGTGTAACAGCATCTCTGGAAGCCCTTTGGAAGAGGAAGCCACTGACCTTTCTCTGCCTGGGTCCACATTATTGTCATTGACGCCAGTCACCTAGTAACAAGACACAGATACAGTGAGAGCAAGACTCGTAATATGGGACCTGATCAAGCTATTTGCTAGCTCTGTGAATCATCCCTCCCTCCCTCAGCTAGGAACAGGACCCAGAAGTCCTGATTTCCATCCACCTTCCCCCTTTGCTCTACAGCAGGGGTCTCAAACTCAAATCACCTTGAGGGCCGCATGAGGACTAGGATATTGGCCTGAGGGCCACACAACTGAAACCTTTTCATACAATGATGCAGAAGTACAGTAAAAAATGAAGAGTAATATCATATACTAATAAAAGTCAATTTATTAACTGTTTTGAAACTGTAACATGAAGTCTGTGCTAATTTTGTCAGTCTTTCCAAAGCTAAAACACACATTTCCTTTTACAATTACTTCCGTTCAAGATGGGAAAATCATCAAAAAGACAAAGAGTAAACAAACACACTTAAAATTTTAAATTATAAATCAGTGGTTCCCAATCTTTTTTGGTTTGAGGGCAAAAAATATACTTTTTCAAACCCTGAAGGACCACCAGAAATTAAATTAAAATTTAATGTATTGAATTCAAATTGATGTTAATTGAAATAAATTAATTGCATTTTGATTTATTAAAATTGAATTAAATTTAATTGAAATTGAATTTTATAAAGGTTTTAGTTTTTTTCAATAAAATTAAATTGTTTTAGAAGATTTTGGGGTTTTTTGTTTTAAAAAGAGGGGGCTGCATGTATCCCCAAACCAGTAGGGGAAGAGAGCTGCCACATCTCAGGACAGGCTGCAAACAGATTGGTCAGAGCCCTCTACAGGACCGTAAATAAGCTGCCCCCTGCCTGGCCGTGGGGGCAGTGCTGGGACCAGTAGTGGGGGAAACACCCTCCCCAGCCCCTGCTCAAATTTGGCCACGCTGGGGTTGGCAGAGGGAGAAACACCCCCTGCCTGCCTGCCCACTCGAATTTGGCTGTGGTGGGCCTGGCATAGGGGAAAACACTCCCCAACCACCGTAATTTAGCTGCTCTGGGGTTGGCAGAAGGGGAAACAACCCCCACCCAGTTGCTCGCCTGAATTTGGCTGAATGGGGTTGGCAGAGGAGAAAACATCCCCTGCCTACCAGAATTTAGCAGCACTGGGGCGGGCAGAAAAAAAAAATACTACTCCACCCTCCTGGGGGGAAACACCTCCTGCCTGTACTGGGATTGGCAGCAGGGAAAGCCCTGCGGGTCACGCTGTGGCTAGTGGTGGGACTTTCTGATGCTCCTCCAGAATGGAGCCCCCTGTGAACCTCCCCACAGGCTCAGGCTGCCCTCCTTTAAGGCCCCCCCCCACCTGAGCCTTCGCTGGACAGCTCAGCCTGCTTCAGCTGTTGCACGTGAATAGGGCAGTTCCTGATCAAGAGCTGCATGTGAATAGGACAGCTCCCAGGCAGGAGTTCAGCTCCTCCCTGTCAGTGGCCGATAACGCGGGGGGGAGGTGAGGCTGCTTGGTCTCTGTCTGCAGAAAACCCCAGGGTTGGAAAGGTGGGAGCCCCAGGATTCTGGTGGTTATCAGGGGCCACAGGATGCAGCTCTGTGGGCTGCATGTGGCCTGCGAGTCATGTGTTTGAGACCCCTACTCTACAGGATCCCGATCCCCTTCCGCAACTGGGATAGACCTCAGGAGTTATGACCCCTGGCCTGTTGTGTATTATGGTGTATTATCTAATTGTCTGGATTGCCATAGACAGGAATCCTGGCTACCAGTCACCATTCCCTAAGCCCTAGACCTCACTCCCCCTCCTGAGCCAGGAAGAGAATTCGGGCATCCGGACTCCATACTGCTGAACACACCCCCCCCCCCCCCGTTTTGAACTTTATCCAAATCTTTGTCTCAGAGTTGTGGGGTTTTTTGAGTATGTCTATATTGTGCAGGATTTAAAAAAAAAAACAAAAAACCAAAACATTTTTTGGGATAAGTATTTCAAAATAGTTATCTCAAAAAAGTGTTTTTCAAAATGCTATATTGGGACAACAGTCGAGGGATGACTCCTTGTCCCCAAATACTGTGGCTTTTTTTTTTTTTTAAAAAGGAAAATCTATACTGGCCTTTCTGTTCCGAAAAAAAGGAAGTCATTGGATGAGATATGGAGGCTTTTTTGAAAAAAGGGCTTTTCCGTGTCCGGCGATGGCTTTTTTTTTAAAAAAAAGCTACCTTGAAAAAGGCTTTTTCTTTCAGAAAAGCTTTTGTGTTTAGCTTTTTAGAAAAAGCACTCTGGTACGTCAAAATACTGGAGTGCTTTTTCACGAATATTAAACCTGGTTAGCTTTTGGAAAAAAGCCTTTTTCAAGATAGCTTTTTCTAAAAAAGACATCACCAGATACAGCAAAGGCTTTTTTTAAAAAAACGCCTCCATATATCATCCATTGATTTTCTTTTTTTTTTTTAAGAGAAAGTCTGGTGTAGACTTTCTTTTTATATGTGTGTGTGTGTGTATAGGGTAGCTATGTGTGACAGCTGTGTGCTTGTCCATTAGTGCATGTGTCCCAGTGTACATAATGCAATTGTAGGTGTGAGATATGGCTTAGCTAAATAGCCATAGGGTAAATAGTATTGGCTCCAATCCTTGAATATGAGATATACTCCGCCACACTTACGCTAGACTCCCCCCCCACACACACACACACTTACAGAGACAGAACCCTTAGGACATGCTGCAAATACAGACGTAAAACATACTAGTTCTCTGAGGCAGCTGGGTGCATCTTAGAGCTGATCCCTTTATGTTTTTAAGGTCTTGTGAGTGCGATGGGCCTAGTGTGTTTGTGTGTGGAGGCTGTTCGTGGGGTTCTAAACCTTTATCTACCTTTGAGGCCCCACACATCCCATCCTGACCTGTTTGTGTTGCCTTAGGGCACAGAAGAGCCACCCACCACTGGAGACACAATAAAAAAAGCCCATTTTCTTTGTCCCAACGCCCACCCCCTGAACCCTCCCCGGGATAAAGCCCATGCAGATTTTATCGCCCCATAGCTAGTTAAGGTCAGCCCCATCTTCCCACCCGGGATCACTGCCATGTAACACAGAGGAAAGGGTGATGCTATGGAGAGGGTGATGCTGAGACTCAGTGCACCTGAGGGCAACTGCCTTGCACAGCATCATTGTGCACATGTATCATTCACCTCCTGCAATCTGGACTGGTATGTAGCTGTTTTAGCCAATTATTCAGTCCTGGGCCCCAACTTAAACGACTTTGCTCTGTGAACCCTCCCCCTGGGTCAACACACCTGGATCACTTATGGCCAACCTATTTTGTGTAAATGGGCCCTGACCTAGTGAATGAGTGCTTCAGGATGGTCACTCATCTGATGGACTCCCAGAAAACATGCCCAGTCCCAGATGCAGTGCTAGGAATTGCTGTCCTGCAAGGTTCGGTGCTGTCCACTGCACCCTGCAGGCTCATTTACTCTTGTCCATCAATTTATCAAAGAAAGTGAAGTGCACCAGCTTTCCAGTTCTTTAGGGCGTTTCTTTGGTTTATCCCTTCTCACCTTTCAGGAGCCTTATGGACCCTTGTATGTTGTTAGTCCTAGGCTGTCTTTCCATCCAGTGTTTTCACCGCCTGGATTCATGAGATTTTGGAGCTTCACAGTCTGGGAAGACAAGAGTATGGTGGGAGGAGATCCTGCATGCCAGTTGTCCCTTTTTGGATCTGTCCACCAGAACCAGAACAATATGTATGCAGAAAGTTCTGCCCCTTCCTTCGGGTCATTTGGTGGTCTCCAGCTTCAGAGCTGCATTCCTTCTCACCCCTTTTTCCTAAAGGGTTATCCTGTGTTCTGTCTGGGCTGAGAATATCTTCAACTTTTGTGTGTAATAACTCAGGTGTCTTTGGGTTACCTGCCTGGGGAAACTCCCCCTCCCCCCACCAGCAGGCTGATTCAACGGCTCACAGACACCTACTTCTGCAGTGAAAACTGGATCTTCTTGTCTTAAGAGGCAAAGTTAATTTCCACCTGCAGATCAGCATGAGCATCCTGAAAACCTGGGACAGGGTCTGGGGGTATGCCCACACACACTCCTTATTTCGAAACAACAGAGGTTGTTTCGAAATAAGGAGTGCCATGGCCACACGACGCACGGCCATTTCGAAAGAAGCAAACCGCTTCTTTCGAAATGGCCGTGGTCTTTGCGAAATAACTTAAACCTTGTTACCTGTCGAAACAGAGTTGTTTCGAAACAGAGGTTTCGAAACAGCCCTGTTCGGACATGTTGTTTCGGAACAAAGTGTTCCGAGACAACATGTGCCCCTCCTCCCAGGGTGCTAAGCACCCTGGGAGGAAGGGCTGACCCCTCAGCACCCTGGCCAGGGTGCTGAGGGGTGTCCACGGGCTGTGGGGAGGGGTGCGGGGCTGCGCCGCACGCTGCCGGTGTCTGCAAGGGACTGCAGGCACCGCGCCTCACCTGGCAGCTGCCTGCAGCCCCCTGCAAGCACCCGCCAGGAGCGGGCACTGGGGCACATCACCCCAGGGGCTTTAAAGCCCCTGCTGCCCCCCAACCTGGAGGCGTGGCCCCGGCGCGCGGCTGCAGCCCGCCGCTGCCGGGGCCGGAGTAAGCGCGGGCCGGAATCCCCGGCCTGACGCGCCGGCAGGGGGGTGTCGGGGCATCCCCCCCCCCGACACGCCCTCGGGAATCCCCGGCGTGACGCGCCGGCAGGGGGCGTGTTGGGGCATTCCCCTCCGACACGCCCTCGGGAATCCCCGGCCTGACGCGCCCCCTGCCGGGGCTTATATGGAAGCTGCCTGCGCTGAACCCCGCCGGTGCCTGCAAAGGCGGGCTGTGGGCACCCGCAGGCTTCAGCGCAGCCCAGCGCTGCTCCCCGCCGGCTTTTTTTTAAGCCCGGCTCTGCAGGCGCTGGCCAGGGGACACCCCTCCGTACCCTGGCCAGGGTGCTGAGTGTTCCCTGGCCAGGGTGCTGAGGGGCAGCCCTTGACCTGTTTCGGAACGTCTTGTTCCGAAACAACAAGTTCACACGAGTTGTTTCGAAACAAGGTTGTTTCGCCCCCAAATAGGGTTTAACTTGTTTCAAAACAACACCCTTGTTTCGAAACAACGGGTTCCCGTTGTTTCAAAACAACGGTGCGGCGTGTGAACATGTTTTTTTTGTTTCGAAACAACAAGGTTGTTTCGAAACAAAAGTGCTGTGTGAACACAGCCATGGACTCTCTGGATAACATGGGTTGATTCAAACTTCCAATCAAAGTGGCGCCTTTCAGTTTGGTCTCAAACTGGGTAGAAATTCAATGAAGTGTGAAAATGTTACCATATTTTTAGGAGCCCTGTCTGTACCTTAGTTTCTCCTAGAGACTGTACTGCTAGCCAGTGGAGGGGAAAGGGTGGTTTGTTCTCAGAACAGGCTATGAGACAGCGGCCTTGGTCCCCATTGCTGAATCTGGGATGACCACAACAAATCCATTCACTGGGACAGTGAAAACTAGTAATAAACCTCCCATATCAGACTTGTCACCTCTCTAACTCCTGATGCTGATGTTTACCCTCACTGTAAAGCCACTCTGGATCAATATCCTGGCCGTGGCAAAAGACCAGAACTTTTTCAGTCTGTCTCGGTGAGCCAAGCCCAATCCAAGCTTACGGAAACCCTCACCCAGGGCTATACTGAAGCTGACAGGCCAGCGCTGGATGCTGAACTTGCAAATCCCACAAATGAACAGACTATTCTCCACCATATAGGACCAGCAGAGTCCATCTGCCCAAACAGATCTATCTGCTTGCTCTTCAGAGATGACTTCTGGAAGCATTGCTACAGGCAGGAGCATTGCTGCCCCCCCAAAAAAGGGCTGGGACCCATTCACTGCCCCCCCAAGGGCCAGATTTGGCCCCAGCCACTGCCATCAAACAGCAGGTGGCTCAGGTGGGCCCAGTCTGGCCACAGCCACTGCCAGCCAGCAGCAGGCAGCCCAGTGGTCCCAGACCCCGTCTGGTTCCTGCCTACTGCTGCTGCCAGCACACAGCATGTCACCCAGAGCCAGATACAGCTTCTGCCACTGTGCTGCCGGTCAGGCATGGCAGGCAACCCCAGCCGAGATCTGGCTCCTGCTGCTGCCGATCAGCAGCAGGTGGCTGGAGCCAGATCTAGGGCAGGGCCAGCGCAATACAGGGCACAAGCCCTGCAGGCCCAGTAGCAGAGACACCCATGGCTCTGGAGAGACGGTATCATGCCATTCTCTAGGCAGGCCTCCTTTTTTCTGAGATACAAAGCATTGCAAAGCAAGCCTGTTGCAAGCAAAGAAGAAACCTGCAAGTGTGCTAATAAACTGACAGGCATTCATCCTATGTCTCAGCACCAGAATAAAGTTGTGTTTATGTGTGTTTTGCTTAGGGTGAAATATGATCCAATAATGAGAGGCAGCATATTCAGAGCTGTGTAGGGGATCTTTTTTGAAAGAGACCTGAGAACAGTGTGAACCAGACAGACAGGTTTCCCTAACAATAAAACAACCCTCCCATTTATCACTATAACAACGCTAGCTCCAAGCTAGCCGCCTTGTCTGATCAGGCAGAAACAGATCAAATTCTGCCAACCCACCCCTAAAGATGGGATTTATCTAGGGGCCTGGTCCTGTCTGTTTGCTGCAGCAAGCGAAGGTCTTGAGCTATGTTAAAACCTGGGGCTTTTAGCTGACAGATTTTTTTTTCTCCTCCAAATGTCTCTCAGTTCACAGACACCACAGAAATCAGAAGGTTTATTAGTTCTCAGGATCACAGCATAGACAGATTTTGCTATCAGATGAACTGAAATTTACAGCAGTGATAAACTCAGGGCCTACATCCCACAGCCTCTTGTCAGGGACTTCCCACCCTCCCAGCCACATACACAGACACAATTTTCCCCTCCCTCCCCAATACTTCGTCTCTTTCTCTGGCAAAATGTTACAACCTGGTGCTGCTGGTTAAGGAAGGTCCAAGGGGCCAGGCCATTTTCTGTGTGTGTGACTGGGAAAGGTACATACACCGTCTAATGATCTCAGCAATGAACACTTGGGTCCCATCACTCAAATACATAAGTAATATACAGGGGAAATTGAAGTGTACTTGGAACACTCAGAAAACTTTAGGAGTATCTTCACTTTGTCACACTCATTCAGAAAGTTTCAAGCTTATCTTCATTCCATCAGGCTTTCTGTTCACACTGGCTGCCTGCTCTATAATCTGTATGTTGATAATATGACTGGTTTTGTTTCCTCATTTAGTATGGTCAGATTTGGGGGTTCCTTTACTAAAATCAGACCCAGATGTGCACAGCAAAAACCACACTCAACTTTAGGAAAAACCTTCTATAATTGTACCAGGTTCATTAAAACTGTTTGCAAAGTCACAAATATGCAAGGAGGCTAGAAACGACACAGGATGAACTGAACATCCATTTATACCTATGCTTGCAGAAAAACCTCACAGTGTTAGCTACAATCTTCCTCACCTTCTCACTCACCATCATCAGTGGTGGTCAACTTGGTATCTTTCCATGCATACAGGTCAAGGCATAACCTGTATAAAAATTTATATGGACATTGCCTGGCCTAATTTTTGTAGGGCTTTCAGCCCCATATGTCAGTGGTTCCCAACCAGTGTGCCGGGGCACACTGGTGTGCTGCAGCAACACCCAAAATGTGCCATGAGCATCCCCCAGAGCTGGAGTTAAAGCTCCCTCCCTGCTCACCCCAGCCACCTGGGCTGTGCAGGGCTGGGAAAAGGCAGGGATTAAAGCAAAGGGGAAGGCACCGGAACACAGTTCTGGGACCCTCTATTTTTAGGCAGGGAGCCTTCTACCCCTCCCTAAAAATAGAGGAAGGCACTGGAATGCAAAGTTCCAGGATCCCCCTAAAAATAGGAGGAGCAGCCCAAAAGCAAAGTTCCGGTGGCTCCACCTTAGGCTCAGCCAGCAGAGAGAAGCAGGAGGCTGAGAGTGTGTGAATCTCCCCCTGCAGGGTGGAGCAGCTTCTGTTAGGCAGCCTGCAAACAGCCCAGGTAAGGGCTCTGCAGGGGGGGGAGGGTTGCTGGGGGTTGTGAGGGGAAGGGGTGTGTGTGTGTGTGTGTGTGTGTAGCAGAGGTGGGTGGGAGTGGCTGTGTAGTAAAGGGTGTGTAGCTGGGGTTGAGGGGTGGCTGTTTGGTTGGGGGTTTGTGTAGCTGGGGGTTAGGGTGGTTGTGGGGGGGTAACTGGGGGCTGAAGGCTTAGTTCTGGCCCCTACAGTGATGGGAGGGTCCATCACAGGCAACAGGGGAGTGGGGGAGGGGAGGACAGGACCCACTGGTGTGGGAGGGAGCAGCAGTGGGATGAGGATTTGCCCTGGGTGGCAGGGAGACACTGTGAAGAAGGGGGAAGTGGGTGCTGTGCCATGCTCCCGTGCCCTACCTTCCTGCTCCCCAGGTTCCCCCTGCCACCCCACAAAGCCACTCTTGTTCTTCCTTCCTCTCTCCTCTCTTGCCACCCTTGTGCTGTTCCCACATGGCTCCCCTTGTCCTCTTTTGCCACCCTTCACCTGCTGTGCTCCCCCCACTAACTCCTGCCACTGCACACAACTCCTGACCTCCCTTGTTTTGCCATCCCTACTCTGCTACCCCTACTACCCCACACAGGAGTATTTCTGAAACAGTGTGCCATGGCTCATGAATATTCATAAGTAATTTAAGCTAATTTGAATATTCATGAGTTTTTTAGTAGTGGTGTGCCTCGAAAAATTTGAAGGTATAAAGGTGTGCTGTAGCAGAGAAAAGGTTGGGAACCACTGCCATATGTAGTTCTTCACCTTCTTAATGTTGGGGTTCCCAGCTCTATGGGTTATTAATATTTTTACCTGAAGTTTCTGATATCAATCAATATGCTTTGATCAATATCTCCCTTTGTCACTCGCAATTTAGGCACCCCCAGCTTATAGCAAACATTCTTGTTATTAGTCCCTAAATGCATGACCTTGTACTTTCCAATATTAACTTTTATCCTATTCCTATTTTTTCAGTTTACAAAGGTCATCCAGATCTTGATGTATGATATGCCTATTCTTCCCTGAATTGGCAGTACCTCCCAGCTTCGTGTCATACACAAACTTTATCAGCATACACTCACTTCTTGTGCCAACATCAGTAATAAAAAGGTTAAATAAGGTTGTTTCCAGCCCATTCCCTGAGGAACTCTACTAGTAACCAAGCCCCAGGGGGTTGGACTCAATGATCTCATAAGGTCCCTTCCAACCCTATGGTTCTATTCTATTCTATTCTATTCTATTCTATTCTATTCTAAAAACCTTCCAGCTTGACAGTTCATGTTTTAGTACAATTGTTTGTAGTCTCCCCTTTTACTAGTTCCTTATCCACTTTCCAATTTTCATGATAATCCCCATCTTTTTCAGTTTAATTTGCAATTCCCCATTTGGAACTTTATCAAATGCCTTACTGAAATCTAGGTAAATTAGTTCCATTTGTGTTCTTCTGTAGTATGGAGCTGCAACTGAGTCTTACAGAAAGGACTCTCTAGTCTCCTCTGCTCCCAGCCAGTCAGGACTCTGCTATAGTGGAGTTCCCTTAGAGGGTGTCCCTGAAGAAATACAAAGATATATCCTGGATGGGAAGCCCAAATCTATATTAGAAGCAGAGGAGATTGGAGCCAGATGGGTGGAAGTGATAGAGAAGACCCGAACTGGTAGCAGTTTGTGGAGGTCCCAGGAGGAGTGTCCAGAGGTGGTGTATCAGCACCAGGGACAACCCAAGACCCAACCTCACAGGGAGGAGCCCACTGCACCACAAGTGAAGCCTCAGGCATCTTCTCATCCCACAACACCATTCTCCATGCTTTAAGGCCAGTGGCTTTTAAGGCCCCTTGCAGGCCCCCCTGTTCTGCACTCAGAGTGCCAGAGTGGGGAACCAGCCTTGACAGGTCCAATCTCCTGTTCTTCCTGGGCTCTCCTGAGACTTCCCTCCAGGAGGGTCCCTGGAAGTCCTGATCAGAAGTGACTCTCAGCCAACATGGAAGTCAGAGGGTTTATTAGCAATCCAATTCACACAACAGCTAAGACAGTTGGTATCATATTCACCAGGCAATAAATTAGTAAAACCCCAGGGTGGGCAGGCTCATACCGCAGAGTCTGGGTCTGCCTCCTGGACCCTCATTTCCCTCCTACCCCATCTCCTTCTTGATCCTTTGTTCTCCTTCCCAGGTTTAGGTAGCCCTCCCCTTGGTCTAACTTGTCATAATTTGTGTGACCAGCAAGGGTCCCACATAAAGTCTGCCTAAACATTCCCTCTCTCCCTCATGGCTCTTCTACCTATCCCACACCCATGACCCATCACCAGAACAGAAAAGAAACACGGTCATCACTTGTTACATCCCATGTTAGCCTAAGAAGTGTTTCTGATTTAATCACAGGGTCATGGGTCAATTGCTGCTGGAGTCTCAGTATCTTGAAGTCTTCAAACCATGTTTTGAGGATCTCAGTTGTGATTCTGTCTGGGTCTAGGGGGCTGTGCATGATTATCTTTAATATCAATGTTTCATATCGGCAATAAGCCGTATGTGATATGCCATATGTGGTACCATTAAAAAGGTTGTAATCTGCTAGGAATTATTATGTGGTTTATATATAGGTCTCAAATCTGTATTAGAAATTAGGTATATATTTGTTTTATGTGGGTTCCAAGTTATTTGATTCTAAGGCAATCCCAGACAAGGTGTCTGCAAAACCGTTGTCCTCTTAATTGCCAATTAAAGAAGCTCTCAGCTACAGTGGGCCAAGGAAGAAACCTGTTTGATCAGTCACCCAGGATGACCATGTGTCTCAGCTCCGTTTTGATATGGCAAGAACTCCAAGAGCATGGGGGAAGTCAGGGGTGATAAAAGACAGTGGCCCCATCTCCATTTTGTCTTCAGTCTTCAACCTGCAAGCTGCGATGTGCAATCAACACCATCCTCTGGAACTATTCTTCTGGGACTGAAAAAAAGGACTGAGACCCATGCAGGTGCTGGGTGCATACCAGAGGAGTTGGACTAAAGTGCCCAAACTTCAAATTCTTCAAGGACTGGCTTTCTAGGGACTCTAAATCATTTGTATGTACGTTGTTCACTTTGACGCTTTAAATTCTTTCACATTTTTTTTTTTATTTTATATTAAACCTTTAGCTGTAGTAATTAAAGGATTGGCTGGCAGTGTGGTATTTTGGGGAAGATCCAAACCTATATTGGTCTAGGTGATGTGACTGACCCTTTGGGGTCAGGAGATCCTATTTCTTTAAGAGACCCAAGGGCTTGGTGAGGACTGGAGGAGCTGATGTGCAATAAAATGGGCTGTTTCTATTTTGTAATGCTTTGTGATGACCAGAGCTGGGAATCAGAAGAATGTTTTCTTACTAATTGGGAGACTGGTTTAAGTACCACCCATCAGTGGTTTGGGGCTTTGACCCCTGGATTCATAGCTTGCCCTGATTTTGGCATATTCAGGTTGTCCCAGGAGGCCCGGGTCACATCAATAACTCAGTCATAGGTTAGGGGTCCATTACAGAAATGAGTGGGTGAGGCATGGCCTTCATTGAGAAGGAGGTCAGACTATGATTTTGATGGGCCCTGCTGACCTTAGAGTTCATGAGTGTATGTTTATTAGCATTAGTTAATTAGTTATCATGACATCCTTATAGTCAGAAAGTAGTTATCATCCTTCATTTAAAATATCCCATGCTGCTATAAGCTAGCGTACCGGGGTCAACTGTCATCAGGTCTGTCATTGCAGGAGTCTGGTTTCAGATATTTTATGATCTTGGGTTGCTCTTGCTTCCACTTAAGGCTATATGGTGTTTATACCTTCATGAGTTTAAGTAAGCATCCAGGCCTTGAGGTTTGTCAGCTCATTGTATTGTTGCCTTGATTTCTTTCTGTGCTTCACCTAGCAAATACCTAATCCAATAGGATATGGCCTATCCCAGCTAATCCTTGACTTCTGCGCAGAGGTTGGGTGCCACTGCAGAAGCAATGCCCTTCTCCCTTCACTAACTTGACCTTACTTCACCCCCTCTTTTGCACATGGTGCATGGTCATGCCTGTCATTAAACCAAATGGCAATGCATTGGAGAAAGATTAAGATAAAAATTCCAAGAGAAACAAGTGCGCAAATTAGAAATATGCAGTTACAGATTAAAAATTAAAAATACAAAACCATCAGGGCTGGTCATGATTGATGGAGCCCTTTCCTGTCTAGTAAGGTATTTTTCACCCACCAGTTGCTCCACATAATGCAGTCTTGTCATTAGAGCTAGAATCCTATCTTCATGAGACTTCTGTATTGGCAGAGGGTCACCTCTGCAGTGAATGCCTTTCTGTCTCCTATTACACAGTTTTAGATGCATTGTCTCATTTCACTAACTTAATTTTGCCACCACTGGTCCCCTTAATTCAAGGTCTTCTTGGACTCTTTTGGACTTCAAGAAGGTCACATCCAGCCTCTTGTTCAGAGAGCCAACACTTTGCTAGATGGGTCAAAAGACATCAGGTGCCCTCTCTCTGGAAGGAGTGATCTCTGAGACCTGGCCTGCTCCTGGTGGGCAGTTCCATCTCCAACCCCTGTGGGTCCCAATGTTCTCCACATCACAGAAGTCTTCAAATATTTTCAAATAAATCCATGACCACCCATAAATCCTTAGTGTGTGGTGGAGATCAAACCTGGCCCATCAGTCAGATGAAGCAGCCGTGGTGTCAAGCTGCAGTGAGGGAAGGATGGATATTAGGAAAAGCTTTTTCTCTAAGAGAGTGGTGATGCACTGGAATAGGTTATTTAGAGAACTGGTGGAATCTCCATCCTTAGAAGATTTCAAGGCCAGGCCTGACCAAGCTGTGGCTGTGAAAATTTAGTTGGGGTTGTTCCTGCTTTGAGCACCAGGTTGAATTAGGTGACACAGTCCCATAGGACCAGGGCTCTGGAACTACGTGGGATATAGACAGTTAGAATTCTAGTGTTTCCTAGTCATCCTCCTTCCCTGGGTCTCCGCACATCATCACAGTTGCCTCTTAACTCAGGCTTCAGAGTGCTCAGTACCCCTGCTCTGTGAGAACTCTCCCTGTGGGTCATCCTAAATGGGACCCTGTGGAAGTCCCACATAATCCCAAAGTGGTCATGCACCCAATTTACAGTCAGGAATGATTCACAGTCAGCATGGGAATATGAAGCATTTGTTAGTTCTCAAGATCACAGCACAGAAAGACTTTGTGAGCAGTTAAACTGGGTGTTATAGTAATGACCAACTGGAAATACCCTTTCTCAAGCCCTACTCTGCACTGATCCCTCTTGGGAGATTGACTTCTTTCCCCATTTAATCTCCCTTGCCCTTCTTTTTGCCTCTCCCCACTGATTTGTTTCCTCCCCCATAGAGTTACTTATGCATCCTCATCCCTATCTATCTATCTATCTATCTATCTATCTATCTATCTATCTATCTATCTATCT
>ML681991.1:48112558-48125513 GCA_007922195.1 Podocnemis expansa
TCTATCTATCTATCTATCTATCTATCTATCTATCTATCTATCTATCTGTTTCTGCAGGGAGATGGCCCAGGAATCTTCCTTTCCTGATACTCTTTGTAAAACTTGCCCCTAAAAGATAGAATTTGGCATGTCCACAATGTAATGTTTTAAAATTCTTCCCAGCATCTGAGCTTCCTAGACCTAACTAAGGGTGTGTTTACACAGCAGTCTTATTTCAAAACAACAGAGGTTGTTTTGAAATAAGAAACGCCAGGTTCACATGACGGGTACCGTTGTTTCGAAACAACTTAAACCCCATTTGGTGACGAAACAACATTGTTTCGAAACAATTGTTTCGAAACAATCCTGTCAGAACATGTTATTTCGAAACAACAGTGACTCATTTCGAAATAACTGTTGTCCAAACATGCTATTTCATTTTGAGCTTTTTTCCTTCATTCGAATTAACATTTTCTTAATTCAAATTAACTTATTTTGAAATAACACCTTATTTCGATACAAGTTGTTTCAAAACAACTTGTATTGAAATAACCCCCTGTGTGTGAACATAGCCTAAGAGTTTAGCTATCATTTACCTAGAGGGTATAGAGAGACATGATGGGTGAAATAGCTTATTTAATGGTCTTCTGTTTCCTTTGCAGTGCACAAAACTCTTCTTCAGGCTATGAGCTCATCTCTCTAGTATTATGGAATGGATACAGATAGCTAAAACAACTGCATAGAGAGATGCATTTCTGCCAACGGATGGCACTCAGGACTCATCAGCTAAACAAAGGGTGGGCCTCTGGAAAATAATTATAGTAGGTAACTTGCTACCTGGAATTCCAGGGCTGTGACTTCTCTACAGGTGTGCATGTTGCTGAAGGTACGACAGTCTATGTTCAATTCATAGACGAGCCCAGGTCTTGGAAAATTGTACTGTCTAGAAGACAAGGTGGGCTAAATCCATCTTTTAAAAATCTAATCAATATATATATCCAACAGATAGATTTGATTGAAAAAAATAGATTTAGCTCACCTTATGTCTTCCTAAGAGTACAATTTACCAAGGCCTGGCCTTTTAGAGCAAATTATCTTCAAACACATCCCTCTAGCAGCCTATCTATTCTATTTTGTCCCTCTTTCCACCTACCTGAAAAAGTAGCTCTCCTACCAGACAGATCGACATCTAAACCCCTATCACTCTATCGTGGCATATATTCAGGTAGCTGTAGACAGCTCACATAGGCTATGTCATCAGTGGGGCTTTAAGTTGACATAAGGGCCCTTAAGTCGACTTTAAAAAAGCCCATGCCACACTGCAAGCCAACGAAGTTGACTTTCCCCATCATTAAAGTCAACTTTATAATTTCCACTTATAAAGTAGACTTTACAGTTAAGTCAACTTTATTAAGTTGACTTAAGGCAATGTGGCCTGGGAGTTGCCTTATGTTGACTTAATTGGCCTCCTAACTACAGAAAACATGGGGATGGGAGCTGGAGATAAGGCACAAAACATCTGGGAGCATTCCCAGCTGCATGTACCACATCCAAACTCTCCACGTCCCCCAGCTGATCCGGCATCTTTCAGCCTTCTCGTCCTGACGTGGCATCTCTCCCATTCTCAGCCTGACCTCGCATCACCCCACTTCTCTGCCCAACCCCGCATCTCTGCATGATGCAGCATCTTCCACCATTCTCAGCCCAACCTGGAATTTCCCTGACTTCTCAGCCTGGCCTGGCATCTCACCACTTCTCAGTCATTCTCCAGCCCAACCCCCATTTCTCCCATTCTGAGCCAGACCCCATGTGTCTCGTGTTCTCAGCCCGACCCTGCGTGTTTTGAAAAGGAAGTTGCAAGATGGAGTAAGTTTGGTCTGGAAGTTCTGTGTGAGAGGCTTGGTGTTTGCTAAGACAACATTAATTACAGAATGCATATTAAGGCATAGATAGTCAGGGGAGCTAGTGGTTTAGATAGATAAGAAGGTAGACTATTTCTATAGATAAAAAGGTGATCCACAAAGGTAGAGTATAAGACAATTCCTCCTGTCTGGATCCTGATGGGAAGCCATCAACCTAGTCTGGTAAACAGGATAAGGGGGATCAGGTAGTCGAGGGGTCACAGGAGTCTGGCTGCTCTTATTGGTCAGGGACAGTAACTGTTACCCAAATAAGCTGTAAACAACAACAGAGGTGGGCTAACTATATGCTGCCTACTAAGTATAATCTAATTGTGTAACCTGCATATTAAAGGTAGTAACACCATGTAGGGATTTTAGGTGTGATATAACTTATTGTATTATGCATGAACTTGTTGCATTATGTGTGACAGAATCCCTTAACTGAGAACTGACCAGGTTGAGACATGAATGGCTTAACAGGCCTGAAAGAGAGAAAATTTAGAAGGAATGCACTCTAAGACAAATAACAGTGCCATTAGAGATATGGTGAAGAACTGCAGACATAAAGAATGTAATCAATACCTCTCTGTGCCAACCTACCATGTCCCTGTTTTTCCCTGTCCACATGTTTTACTGACATCCTTGACTTATTGTTTATTAAACCTGCCTAGATTGTGCTGATGTTTAACACTGTTTCTCTTGACTGTTATGAGATTTTTCCCTTTTGACCCTGATTCCTTGTAGGGAACTGATATTAGTTTGTACCAATTAGAGAATGCTAGGTCTTGTTACATTTACCTATGTATATGCATGTATGTTAATATAACTGTTAAGCTATAAAAGTTTCTGTAATGCATCTCAGGGGTGGAGACCAGCATTCTACTGCTCTCCCTGCTGCAGTGTGTTTATAAAACAATAAAGTAATTAGCTGTTGGTTTGCACTCAAAGTTGGGTTCAGCTGTTTTTCTTTGACATGTGTATATTGTAGTTTGCATGTTAGAAAGTATATATGATCTGTAACCCCTGTACTGGGGGGGGCTTGCTCTGGGACGCTAGCTTCTTTTGCTTCTCCCTGATGCTGTTCCTGTTATTATTCAGCTGAATAATAAACTCTGAACCACACCTCATTCTCTGCTTATTCGAGTCTCAGCTGGGAATGGGCCTTCATCTTCAGGGAGGATTCGTGGTTTCCCTTTCCAGGTTGAGAACCCGGACCAGTTTTCCCCCAGAAATTTTGGTGAGCCAGCCAGGAGTTACCAAGCTCACCCTGGAGGTGCTGCCATCCAGCCCCAAACCCAGCCGGCCAACAGACTGGGTGAGTTCACCTATTGGAACTTGGGGCGGGACGACAACCTCTTTGCGACGATAAGGTGACTCCTTTGGGTTTTTTTATTCTTGTGTGGTTCACATGTTTGTATGTCTTCATGTGTGTCTGTTTGTCATGTCATATGCCAGTCTTCTTGTGATTTCACCACCCTTGGGTGACACAGGCAGTTCTAGTGTAACTGTCCCTCCAACTGCAGGGCGCACAGAATCAAGCAGTTGGTAATGCTGTGTGGTGGAATTGATGTCTCCATTCCCATACAGTGAAACCACTTCTATCCCTTTGAACTCTGGATAAGTCCTCCATTCTGTCTGAGGCAACCTAGAATTCTAGGAGAATTGTTCCTGCCCTTTCCAGGTTGGGTAGGCTAGGCTGGGCCAAGAAGACAGGCTTTGGGAGGGACTAGACCCATTGGACAGGTCAGGAAGGGACTAGACCTGTTGGACAGGTCAGGAAAGGATGACCTGTTGGACAGGTCAGGAAAGGGCCATCCACCTAGGGTGACGATGGGACAGGGTCAGTCCATCCTGGAAGACAGTCCCCTAGGAAAAGTTCTGGTAAACTGGAATCGACTGGCGGGTACTGGGGTTTTGAAGAAACAGAAATTGATCGACCTTTGTCACCAAAACTGGCCAGGTTACACCCATGAAAATTCAAACTTACAATGGCCCCAATTAGGAAGTTTGGATTTGGACAAGTTGAGGTACCTCAGGAAAATCCTTGAGATTTTCCACCCTAAACAACTGGATTACTGGTATGTGTGGGCAGCCATGCAGGACTTGGAAGCCCGGCAGGCAAAATTGGCTATGACAGCCTGCCAGATTCCTGCACCCCTTCCCTATCATCAGGCCAATGCTCTGTACTCTGATGAATGGTGACCTAATGCCATGCCTCAGCCTCCAGAACCTTCACCTGCTTGAGCAGTGCACACCCCATCTACATCCACAGTCACAACTCCCCTCTCTACCCCATTCTCCTCAGGATCAGACACATCAGGTCCAGCCCTTACTTACTGGCTAGACACTCCCCAACCAACTAGTGGGCAAGTTACCCCGATGACACTGTTCGGCATCAAGAGTGAGGGCCAAGTCGTGGAGATGCCACTCCAACAATATCCAGTACCGACCGAAACCAGTATTGAATATCCTTACACCCATGTTCCCTTCACTCCGCAAGATCTCCAAGCCTGGCAACAGGGGACCCCAAAGTTTAGGGATGATCCCAAAGCAGTTCGCTGAAAGATTCAAACATAATCTCTACCCATAATCCTACCTGGGTGGATATGAATCAACTATTAGATACCCTCTTAACATCAGCAGAGAAATTGGACTTTATAAATCAGGGAAATGAGTGGCAACTAGAGGATACCAGTAATCGAACAGCTTGGCCACACCAGGACCCTCACTGGGAGATGAATGGGACCCACCATCAATGCCTACTCTTACAAAAGGCCAGGGAAGCCCTTCTTGAAGGAATGAAGCGAGCAGGGCGAAAAACCAAACACTGGACTAGGGTGACCTCTGTTGTCCAAGGGCTGAATGAACACCCTCAGGATTATTACAGTCACTTGTTAAAAGCTATAGAAACCCATGGAGGGGAATTTGACATTTCATTGCCCCAGAATCAGGGAATCCTTACGTCTACCTTTGTTGGGAGTTGTGCAGCAGATATAAAAAAGTTCATCATTAAGTATAACCCTGATTGGAACACTAAAACAATGTCACAACTCCTGGATTTGGCCATTCATGCCTACAATCGGCGCCCAGCAGCACAAAAGGCAGAAAAGTTAAAACAAAAACAGCAAGAGGAAAAGTTTTTGGCAGCTGCCCTTAGCTCCCAGTTTCAGCCACGCGGCCGTGTACAAGGGGCTCCTCGGTCCATGGCTGTTTCATCTTTGGGCAGATCGGGGACTCGCCATTGTTCCAATGACATCTGCCTCTACTGTAAGCAGCCTGGGCATTGGAAACGTGATTGCCCAAGCCTACCAAGGGGGCCCCTACCGGCGCGAGGACACAGGGAAAGATGCTATGGAACCACATTCAATCCAAATGCAGATCCATGGAGCCAGAGTCTGCAGCAATATGTAGGGCGAGACTCTGAGGATATGGACGACGAACAAAATAGGGACTCAGGAGGGGGCTCTTCCATGTGATGTACCTTGGGGAGACAAATGTTTTTTCCTTTCATTGCTCCGCTACATCTCCTTATATTCCTATTCAGGTTGCAGGCAAAGTATATCAGTGTTTAATTGATACTGGAGCAGATCTTTCTTCACTGGGCATTTCTCCGGGAGGTGCTGGGTTAGCAGTTCAGGGATCAGAAAGAATACTGGGTGTCATGGGAACGTCTATGCAGGTCCCTTGTAGCTCCCTGGCCTGAGTTAGAATAGGACCTCTTACAGCAGAGCATTCCTTTCTCCTTGCAGAGGGCACTCCTGTTAATTTACGAGGAAGAGATCTGTGTAAACTGCATGCCACCATTGAGTGTTCCCCTTTGGGAATTACCTTGCTGCTCCCGACTGCCCAGCTAGAAACGCTCCAGATGGTGCTTACTGCACCTTCCTCTCCTTCCTGTACCCTTCCAACTGATTTGCAAGATTTACCACCCTCCCTATGGGAATGGTCTTCAACTGAAGTTGGTCTCCTTAAATCCGCTGATCCGGTTCGGATTAAAGTGAAGCCAGGACCACCACCCTCTATACCACAATACCCTTTGCCCAGGGAGGCGGAGGAAGGTTGGGAACTTATAATTGATAGCTATCTTAAACAAGGCATCCTGCATGAATGTATCTCTCCCTGTAATACACCTGTTTTGCCAGAAAAGAAGCCAAAGCCTGGTCCAGAAGGCAAACCTGTGTACTGATTTATGCAAGACCTTTGGGCTATCAATAATTATGTTATCCCATGTCACCCTGTGGTTCCAAATCCAACCACATTTATTACCTCCATCCCTGCATCTGCACGGTACTTCACTGTAATAGACTTATGTGCTTCTTTTTTTAGTACACCTTTTCACCCTGATTCCCAATACCTTTTTGCTTTCACCTGGAAGCATCATCAATTTTGTTTCACCTGCTTCCTATGGGATTCATGGAATTTCCCAGTTTGTTTTCTCAGATTCTACATAAAGATTTATCTACTATAATACTAACTGCAGGATCTGCCTCGATTCAGTATATAGATGACCTTCTATTGGCAGCTCCTATTGAAGCTGTGTGAAGCAGATACTAAAATCTTGTTACAAGGACTGGCCACTAGAGGGCATAAGGTATCTCCAAATAAGCTGCAATATTGCCAACCTGAGGTGGAATACCTGGGACACCTTACAAGTCATCAAACTCAAAAACTGTCTCCAGGGTGAGTTCAGGCTATTCAAAATCTTCCCAGACCCCGGATGAAATGACAGGTCCGGACTCTTCTAGGGATGGTCGGCTTCTGTTGCTCCTGGATTCCAGCATTGGGCGAGATGGTTAAACCCCTGGTAGAGGCTACTGCCAAGGATGCCCCTGAAGTACTTATCTGGACCCCTACTCTTGAAACTGCTTTTCATTAGGTTAAGCATGCTCTCATGATGGCTCCCGAACTGGGTTTACCAAATTATTCTAAACCTTTCACTTTGTTTGTACATGAGAATAAGGGGGTTGCTTCAGGAGTGCTGGTACAACCCTGGGGTACTTTGCAGAGACCAGTGGCTTACTACTCTGTTCAACTTGATCCGGTTGTGTGAGCTGTGGTTCCGTGCCTTCGTGCGGTTGCTGCTGCTGCTCTTCTAGCAGACAAGGTACAAGATGTGGTCCTCGGTCACCCCCTAACAGTTAAAGTTCCGCATGCAGTCAAAGAGCTTCTTCTCCAGCATAACACTCAACACTTCTCTAACCAGCAGCTAAACAGGTATGAGGCATTGTTGCTGGCAGCAGACAATGTTGTTCTGCAGCAATGCTCAACCCTAAATCCAGCCACCCTTTTACCTCCTTCAGATGCGGGGGAACCCCATCATGATTGTTGTGCACTTGTTGAGTTCCAGGAAAAACCTCGGCAGGATCTGTCAGATATCCCTATGCAAAACCCTGACTGTGTAATGTTCACTGATGGCTCTGCCTTTGTCCGGGATGAAGTCCAGTGTGCCTGGTACGCTGTGGTGCTCTCTCAATGGGTATAGGAGGCTCGGCCTCTACCCCTGGGTACTTGTGCCCAGGCTGCAGAACTCATAGTTGTGAGTTAGCTACACTCACTTCAGTAACAATTTACACAGACTCCAAATATACTTTTGGTGTGTGCCATGCCACAGGCCAGCTGTGGAAACAGTGGGGTTTTTTGACTTTGACTGGTCACCCAATTGCTAATGCCAGGGAGGTATCTGAGCTGTTACAGGCTATCCACCTCCAGGCCTCTATAGCTGTGATCCATTGTCCTGGACACTCTAAGGAAGATTCTGAAGTTGCTCATGGCAACCAGCTTGCTGATTCCGCTGCAAAGTCAGCTGCACTACAACCTCTTCCTGCTCCCATCCAAGCAGCACAGATTACTTTGCTTCCACTGTCCTTGGTTTACCAGACTGTTCCCCCATCAGAATGCAGTTTGTGGCAAACTAAATGGGAAGCAATATCTGACCAGAGGGTGTGGCGAATTCCTGATGGTCATCCCATTGCTCCCCATTATCTCCATTGGACACTTGCCCTTGATGCCCACAGGTGTGGCCGTCTAGGAAAGGGGAGAATAGCCCAACAGGTTCTCACGTCTTGGTTTGCACCAGGGGTTCATTTGGAAGCAGCCAGGGTAGCTCAAAATTGCCCTACCTGTCGAGCATTTAACAAGCAGCCAGTCCCGTTCAGACAGAAAGGAGGACGCCCATGGGCATATCTACTCTTTCAGAAATTACAGATTGATTATATTGACTTACCCAAAGCAAATGGATACAAACATTGTCTGGTCGTAGTAGATCAGCTTACAGGATGGACTGAAGCTTTCCCTGCAAGAAAAGCAGATGCTGCTGTGGTTGTAAAGGCTCTTCTTAAAGACATTGTACCAAGGTTTGGACTTCCGGAAGAAATCAATTCTGACCGCGGCACTCACTTTACTAAAAAGGTCTTACAAGAGGTGTACAAGGCCTTGGGTATCATGTAACAGTTTCAAACCCCTTACCACCCTCAGTCCTCAGGGCAGGTAGAAAGAATGAACCAGATTATTAAGACCCTCTTAGGAGAGATCTGGTCTGAAACCAGATTAAAGTGGCCAGACGCGCTTTCAGTAGCAGTGCTGGCTCTCAGGACTAGGCCAAGAAAGCCACTAGGCCTGTCTCCTTTTGAACTGTTGTTTGGTCACCCTCCTGTGTTGTATAAAAGATGGTCTAATCCCCATGTTAGTCTCCTGGGGGGAGATGATAAGCTAACTGATTATGTTTTATCATTGCAGAAGTCTTTTCATTTTCTTTATAGGCCCACTGCCTTGGCTCAGCTGGTCCCGCTGGACTGTGACTTACACCCATATCAGCCAGGTGACTGGGTCTGGATCAAGCAATATAAAAGAAAGGATGCTCTCATTCCCAAGTGGACAGGACCATATCAAGTGCTGCTGACCATGCATTCAGCAGTTAAAGTTGCTGAAAAGGATAGCTGAATTCACCATAGTCATCTAAAGCCTGGAAGAGAACCAACTCCGGTTGCCGTGACTACCCCAGTTTCAAACCCACACTTGCAGGACGAGGAAAAAGAAGATACTTTAATTCCACCTATCTTGCTTAAAAGACTGAGGCTGTGTTCACACAGCATTTTTGTTTCGAAACAACGAGGTTGTTTCGAAACAAAAAAAAACATGTTCACACGATGCACAGTTGTTTTGAAACAACGGGAACCCATTGTTTCAAAACAACGCTGTTGTTTTGAAACAAGTTAAACCTGGTTTCTAGGTGAAACAATGTTGTTTTGCAACCGTTGTTTCGACACAACGCTGTGTGAACATGTTGTTTCGGAACAAAGTGTTCCGAAACAACAGTGGATCCTCAGCACCCTGGCCAGGGAACCCTTAGGATCCTGGCCAGGATGCTGAGGACTGTCCCTCAGCCCCCGGTGGGGGGGGGTGAGCCGCTGCGGGTGGCTCAGCCAGCAGCCCAGGCTGCCCCTCGACATTGCCGGCAGGTCGAGGGCGCGGGGCTCAGCCCGCAGCCCGGGCTGCTCCCTGGACCCACTGGCGGTGTCGGAGGGCAGCTCTGGTGGGGGGCTGAGCCACCCCACAGCATCTCACCCCCCTACCGGTGGCTGCAGCCCCCTTTCTGTGGCTGCAGCCCCCTTTCTGGGCTGCAGGGTGAGCCGCAGCAGTGGCTCACCCCCAGGGGGCTGCAGCCCCCTGCAGCAGGTAACGAAATAGCATGTTCACACTGTAAACTTGCTATTTCGTTTCCTGCTTTTTTCCCTATTTCGAAATGACTTTTTGCTATTTTGAATTAAGTAATTTTGAAATAAGGCATTGTTTCAAAACAAGTTGTTTCGATACAACTTGTCTCGAAACAACCATCTTTGTGTGAACACAGCCTGCATGAAGATCACTGGACTGTAAAGTAATGCTTGAGCTGAATGGTTTCTTTGTAGTTGTTTTTGTAGTGGGATTGGGAATTTTGGGACTAATTTGGGGTTGCTTCTGTTGGAAAAATAGGCATAATAATAAGGTTCCAGGGACATCCCTATTTTGTTTTAGAAATGCAGTGGGTAATAATAATGATAACTTGCCTTCCCCTTTTAGGAGCATTGACATATAGTGCTGAAAATCATGTATTTGTAGAATTAGCTCACACAAGTTTAAATAGCACCCACTTCTGTGTAACCCCTGCCTTAACAGTAGCAGGAATAGGAAAAACCTGTTTTTATAGCATTCCATTTCCTTTTGAATAGTTGGTTAATGATACTGCATGGCCATGGATAAATTATTATGGCTCTGTGTTTTGGAGTTCGGGATGGTATGGGTTTGGGTCCACTCCCCAGCCTAGTAATTGGACCAATTATCCAGAGTTAAAAATAGGGTTTGTGGGGGTTGCCTCTGCAAAAAACTGTATACGCTTGGTCAAAAATAGTTCAGACCCCAACAAGGGTCATATTAAGAACAGTCCCCCGGAAGGTTTAACTTGCACCACGGTTTACAACACCTCATACATAAGCAGTAACCTTTATCTTCCCAGAGGATTCATGATGATTTGTGGAAATACGGTGTATTCGTATGTACTAACAAATACCACTGGGGGGCCCTGTAGTTTTGGCCGCCTTTCCTCCCGATATGCACTCCCGTAGGTAAGGCCTCACAATAGAAGCACTTGCTTGCTGGAACCGGACTGCGATAGTGACCTCACTTTGTTATCTAAAACAGAGGTGGTTGCCCTAGCTATTTCCCTTGTTGGGGTACCAGCGTTAGCTGAAGGGGCCTATCTGCAGGTGACAAAACTAGCATGTGCATTAGCAAAAACTGTTAATGAAGCCTCTACCTTAATTCAATTATTGAATGAAGAACAGGCCCAGTTAAGGGAAGCTGTGTTGCAAAACCAGGTGGCATTAGATTATTTGCTACTGAAGGCAGGACGTGGGTGTGAGAAGTTTGCAGGGATGTGTTGCTTTGATCTCACTGATAATTCAAATCATATCGAATCACGCTTACAGGCTTTAAGGGCTCTGGAAAAATGACTAAGCCAGCATGAGGACAGTGGACTCCTGTCCTGGTTATGGTCCTGGATACCTGACTTAGGGGCCTTTGGCAAACGGCTGTTATCGGGATAAGTATCTTTGATTTTATTCATCATCGCTTTATATGTGGGTTGCAAATTAACGTGTTTCTTTCTCAGAAAATGTGCACGCCAACCCTGCATTACATACACTAAAGGTCCTGTGTAGACATAAGATCGACCAGCGAGCTTTCGCTCTTGGTCGAAATGGGGAAATTGTAAAGTAAGTTGCCAGATGCAGTAAGTTTGGTCTGGAAGTTCTGTGTGAGAGGCTTGGTGTTTGCTAAGACAACATTAATTACAGAATGCATATTAAGGCATAGATAGTCAGGGGAGCTAGTGGTTTAGATAGATAAGAAGGTAGACTATTTCTATAGATAAAAAGGTGATCCACAAAGGTAGAGTATAAGACAATCCCTCCTGTCTGGACCCTGATGGGAAGCCATCAACCTAGTCTGGTAAACAAGTTAAGGGGGGTCAGGTAGTCGACCGGTCACAGGAGTCTGGCCACTCTCATTGGTCAGGGACAGTAACTGTTATCCAAATAAGCTGTAAACAACAACAGAGGTGGGCTAACTATATGCTGCCTATTAAGTATAATCTAATTGTGTAACCTGCATATTAAAGGTAGTAACACCATGTAAGGATTTTAGGTATGATGTAACTTGTTGTATTATGCATGAACCTGTTGCATTATGTATATTGTAGTTTGCATGTTAGAAAGTATATATGATCTGTAACTCCTATACTGAGGGGGCTTGCTCTGGGAGGCTAGCTTCTTTTGCTTCTCCTTGTTGCTGTTTGTCAAGGAGAACCCAGAAAAGCCTCTTGGATCCCCTCTGTTCACAGCCACCAGGGACTCTGCTACGGTGGAGCTTTCTCCCATTCACCAGGGTCTCCATGCTACCTGTAGCCAGCTTCCCAAATCCAGGCCCAGAGAGTCCGATCCTTGCTCTGTCTGGTCTCCCCTGGGGGGGGTTCCCCCCCCCCACGAGGGTCCCAGCCGTCCCAATCAGCAGTGACACTCAGGCAGTGTAGCAGTCAGAGGGTTTATTAGCAATCCACTTAGCACACCAGCTAGGACAGTTGGCTTTCAGATCAACCAGGAGGGCAGATAGTAAACCCCCAGGACAAGCCCCGGAGCTCCTGCCCCTCCGACCTCCATGTTCCTTCCTCCTCTCTCTCCCCTTTGTTCTCTCTCTCCCCAGCTGCCCTGCCCCTGGTCTAAACTGGCCACAACCTGTCACCCCAAGGGGGTCCAGGTAAGGTCGCACTAAAGCCTCTCCCCCCTACTGGTACCTATAGTTATCACACCCCTATGTCCCATCACCAGAATACCATCACCAAAGAACAGGAGCAGAAAAGAAAAACCACAGTAACCCAAGAGGTTTTCTTACTTCATCACACTGTTCCTGTTATTATTCAGCTGAATAATAAACTCTGAACCACACCTCATTCTCTGCTTATTCAAGTCTCAGCTGGGAACGGGGCTTCATCTTCAGGGAGGATTCGTGGTTTCTCTTTCCAGGTTGAGAACCCAGACCAGTTTTCCCCCACAGTTTCCCCCATTCTCAGCCCGACCCTTCCTGTCTCCCTCGTTCTCAGCCTGACCCTGTGTGTCTCTCCCCTTCTCTGCCCAAACCCATGTGTCTCCCCCCTTGCCCTTCTCAGCCTGACCCTGCCTGCCTCTCCCCAAATCCACCCAACCCTGTGTGTCTCCCCTTCCCCGGGGGCCCCCCCCCCCCAAATTGTTGTGAAAAAATACAGAGTCCGGAGGCACTGTTTAGAACTAACACATTCATTTATTGGATCTACTTTCATGGGAGAAAAATCTCACTTCATCAGACAGTTTGAAGATGGGGGAATTTACAGAATGGTAGGAAATAAATGCAGGGGAGTGTAAGACAAAGGATCGGGTCACACTCTAACAGCAAATCAAAGCAGTTGTTAAGATTCAAACACTGGGAAACAGCACATGGAAAGAAAGAAAGAAAGAAAGAAAGAAAGAAAGAAAGAAAGAAAGAAAGAAAGAAAGAAAGAAAGAAAGAAA
>ML681991.1:48125523-48141359 GCA_007922195.1 Podocnemis expansa
AAAGAAAGAAAGAAAGAAAGAAAGAAAGAAAGAAAGAAAGAAAGAAAAAGAAAATTGCTATTTCTTTTAGATTTGATTGTGTGAAAGCAGGATTAAATCTTGACTACGGATCTTTTTTTCCCCTTACAACAGGTGATTTGACTTCGCTTTCCTCTATGTGCTGTGTCCTGGTGTTTGAGTCTTAACAATTTCTGCACCCTGCCCCTATGCTAGCAGTTGCCCTCTGGCATCTTGTCCAGAGCTGGAGGTGTCTGGGCAATGCAGGGAGGGTGTGGAGTGCTGTGCTGACACTTTGCTGGGCCACTTCAGGCTCCCTGACCTCCCTGGGCTCCCTGTTGCCAACCCACACCGTGGCGGGTGGTGTGATCACTCACTTCGTGTAGCAAAGGGGTGGCTGAGAGAGAGGAGTACTTCTGCTGTGGTTCACTGTGGGCCAGGTACCCACAATGTACCACTCCTAGGGTGACCTAGCTGTAGCCTTTATCTATACCCATATTGAGCTTGCATGCATATATTACTCTCTATCTATTTTATACAAATATATCTTTCTTTATATAAGTCTAAGAAACCATGGTTTTATGGTATTTTGTTTTATATAAGTAAATAGGTTAGTACTCATTCTTCTGGAAGCTGAAATGGATGTATCCTGCAGATCTTTGCAAGTGTGACTCAGTCTGCAAAGTTTGCATTAAGCACTGTGCAATAGGATGAAATCCTGCAAACTTTGTAAAAACCAAGGTTTGCAATTCTCTATGCAAAAGGAGAAAGCTGACTAGGTGAGAGGTGAATGTAGGCTGTGCAGAATTTGGTAACTTGTTTTTGATCATGTTTTGCAGACAAATAGGTGAGAAACATCTCTGTAGACTCACCACAAAACCCACAAGATGGTAAATGGAAAATAGGAGAAAGGTAAAAGTGGAACATTCTAGAAAGTTATGTCAACGAACCCCTGAACCAGTGGTCCAAGAGTACTCCAACAAGTTTCTGGAAAAAAAAAACATAATTGGGCCAGGAAGAATGAGATAATTCAATCTATTATTGGAAGGGCATAAAAGGTAACCCCCCTGTACTGTGTGAAAAAAGGTATTTAAGCCCCTGAAATTGGGAGAGAATTTGAAGCTTCCACTTTGCTGAAACTGAGCTCAGCATTCTCAAAAGAAGATCTTCACAGACTCATGACTCTACTCTACTTCACCTTCTTTACAAAAGTTTTCTTGTTTTATTTTAGCTAAATAATGTTAAAGCTAACAAGTCTACTCTTCAATCGAACATCATTATTTTGGGTGCTAGTATAAGCAAATTGTAACCTTGTAATCTGTAAGCTATCTCATAGTTTTAATAGACATCATACTTGGGTATTGCTTGTTCTCAACTGTATAGGATTTGCTAAATGCATTAACGTTTACTCTGTTATTTCATTATACATTTATCAGTGTTCTTATCAATTATATGTTTTCTGATGTTAGCAATAAAAATTATTATAAATTCCTAAACTCTGTATACCTCTTCTCATCCTGGGAGTTCCATAAAGGAATTAGTTTAAGTTTTGACTTATCTGTGGTCAGATTCTGAACCAGTATCCTTATCCTTCAAACCTGTTCACTAAAATCCATATTGGCTATCATAAATTCCAATGTAATTATAGAATTGGGCTACACTAGCAGCTGCCAGTGTGGACGTGTGCAGTCTCCTGGCATTTTGAGCGTGGACATGCTAAGCTGACTTAATAAGGTATACTTTAAGCCGACTTAAAGTAGACCTTATTAAGCCAACTTAACCGATCCCTGTAGTGTAGCCATATCCATAGGGCGCAGATGGTTAATGACTAATGAAGAGGAGTGTATGGGAACAGAAGTTGCCAACTTCTTATAGCTTAGGAACATACCACTGCTGTGCACCAAGACAAACCACTTCTGATTAAAATGTTGGGACTCCCCTAATGACTAATTCCAGAATCATTTCTCATGGAGAAAATTGTCCTTAAGTCCCATCACTCACTGGTGAAGCAAGGTGGGTTTGGATAACATATTTAATATCACTCAGGATGTTCTGGTGAACAAGGAAATTATCAAAGCCTTTTCCAAACCTGGGCAAAAGGTTGGTCTATACTTGGAACTTTCAGCTCTGCAAAAATCCATAGCCCTAAGAGACATGGGTATGGCAGTCTAATTCCAGATGTAGACATTCCAAGGTTGATGGAATAATTAGAGATTTCTAGAAGAAAAGGGTTGACTCAATGACCCATGCTTCATAAAGTAAAAATGAATCCATTCCTTGTTCTGCAACTAATAAAGCCATGAATTTATAACCACAGGGAAAACCCAGCTGTGGGTTTTGAAGGAGTGAAACATACCTGATACCAGGGATGTAATTACACATATCAGCCCATTTATTGTTTTAATATGCCTTTTAATATGCAATTTTTTCACTTGGAGAAGGAATGAACTGGTTTATCACAAGCCACGTGGTAATGTTTAACTGTGGTAATTACACTGGTTGTGGCCTCTGGAGAAAAAGCAAAGCACAAGCACAGCCTGGAAGGCAAAGCACAGATACAATCTGGACAGCAAAGGGCAGGCACAGCCTGGAAAGTAAAGTGAAGACTCAGCATTTAGGCAATCTGCCTCGCTAGGGCGTATCATAACATAGTCATGGAGCTCTGCAACCTGACAAAGCCCCACCCTGGAGGGACAGAGATACAGGTCTCTGTTTAAGAGAGATGATAGGCAGAGCTGATAAGACATTTGAGGGAGACACAGTGCCTCAATTTGAAGCAGGAGTGCAGGAGACAGAGACTTAATACTTTTAGAAGAAGAAAGCAGGAAGTCCCAGAGGTGGATTGGGTCGAACTTTTCTCTTCTTTACCTGGTCATTCCTCATTGATACCCCAAGCGAGGAAAGAGTGGGTTAAATTACAATCCCTTGATGCTTGAAAATATGTAAAAGTTTACATTTATAAGAATTCCCAGAAGCATTCTTTTGGTTACATTAGCACTCAAGCAATGAATATCTGTAACTACATGGTGATTATAATTATGCCTGACTTCATTTATTGTTTGTGTGGTTTAGTCAATGATGTGCAAGTGTTTAACCTTACAATGCGTATTTTTTTTCAGCAATGCCTGCAAATTATGGCTTTGCTGGGCTTTTGTAAACCTGTGAAAAATATCATGGGATGCAGGGAAAATCACAGGATGGAGAAAACTCCATCATGGAACATTCAAACCATGTTCCCAGGTACCCGCCCATGAATCATTTGCACCCATGAGCCACAGTCACTTGCTACCCCTGCACCGAGCTTCTCCACACCTCCTTACCCTCATACCACTCTGCTGATGTCCCTTAAACCTGATCACCTGCCCCCCCCTGCTTTTCGAGCCCTGAGACCCAGTCACATATATTACATATTTCTTTCTCTGTTTCTCTTCTTCATGGTTTAATTTTTGCTTTTCTTTTGTATTCTTATTCTTATTCTTTAGTAATAATAATAATAATAATAATAATAATAATAATAATAATAATAATACCCCTGGGATATTTGGCATCACACAAGGGACTTTTCAGAGCCAATAGTTCTGCATTTGTATTAAACTGTCCTGCAGGCAAAATTCTCAACAACAATCTTGGCATTAGACATTCAGATTTCTCCTGTTCCCCAGGTCACACTGAATCTTGATCATGTTTTCATTTCCGTGTTAAGTATAAATCACCTGTTTGCACACGGAAAGAGAAACTGCATCCCATAGTCATCCTGAGTCAGTACTGATGTGGCAGTCTCCTATTTTTGAAACACCCTGGCTTTTCTGAGTTGTGTTTTCCAACTTTAGCACTGCATCTTTTTTGTTGCACATTCACCAGCTACTGTTTCAAGTGCAAACTCAGTTTAGGCCTTATTTTAGCTTGAAATCCTATGCGAAACTCCCACTGAAATGCCAGAGGTAGTTTATATCTACTACAATGTACCAAGGGTTGAGGTAGAGAGATGGGTTTATACAGGCATAGAATGAACAAATATAAAGGACAAGGGCAGAGTCCTACACATAGAATGGTAGAATCCCATTGTAGTGGTCACCTATCGGAAGACATTGTCACACATCAGTTTAGGGTGGTCAGAGGGATGGCAGGCCCCAAAAGCCTGAACCAAAGTAAAATAATGCTAAGCTGCCAGCTGAAACTGCAAATTGCCAGCCTCCCCTGGAAAAAGAGGAAGTTGCTAAATACAAGCGGCAGCCTCCCCCAGCCCCTGGCGTTGGGAGGAGTACATGTCTGGCTCAAGCAGCTGGCTTGTTCTGCTTTTGGCTTTTGCTTAGTAGTAACCCTAGCTTGTTTATATCAGGATATAAAAGGGAAGCCACTAGAAAGGAGAGGCAAGAGTCTCTCTCAGGTCTGAAGATGCCGAGAGTTGGGGGTCTCGGTCCGTTTGAAGGCAGCCACTCACCCCGAGGTGGCAGTGTAGCCACTCATGCCAGGACACGGCTCTCCCCTGGGTTACGTGATGGTGAGTGTTAGAGTTTAATTTGGCTGTAATCCAATAAAGTTTGTAGTCTGCTTCATTCCTGACTCAGGTGTTGTCTTCACGTGGAATCCGAGAACCTGCCTCAAGGCTGGCTCGAGACACCCACACACTGATACAAATTGGGGATTGATTGGCAGCAGTTCTACAGTGCACCAGAAACTGGCTGTGAGTCAACAGTATGCTCTTATTGTCAACATGCCTAAAGGCACATTGGGCTGCTCTAGTAGGAGTGTTGCCAGAACATGGAGATAAGTGATAAGTCTCCTCTAATTGGCATGGGTGAGAACACATCTGGAGTACTGTGTCCAGTTTTGGATCCCCCACTACAGAAAGGATGTGGATAAATTGGAGAGAGTCCTACAGAGGGCAACACAAATGATTGTGGGGACTGGAGCTCATGACTCATGAGGAGAGGCTGAAAGAACTCGGCTTGTTTATTCTGCAGAAGAGAAGATTGAAGGGAGATTGGAGGGCAGCCTTCAATTACTTAAAGGGAGAGGGCAGTTCCAGGGAAGGGAGAGAGAGACTGTTCTCAGTGACAGATGATGACAGAACTAGAAGTAAATGGTCTCAAGTTGCAATGTGTGTTGGGGGGGGGGGGGGGAAGGTACATTGGCTATTAGGAAAAACTTTTTCCCTAGAAGCATGGTGAAGCCCTGGAATGTGTTACCTAGGAAAGTGGTGGAATCTCCATCCTTAGAAGCTTTTAAGGTTTGGTTTTACAAAGCCCTGGCTGGAATGACTTGGTTGGCATTGGTTTTGCTTTGAGCAGGGGTTTGGACTAGATACTTCTTGAGCTCCCTTCCGTGTCTAATCATTTATGATTCTGTGATGCTCTGAATGGCTCTGGGTATGTTTACACTTACAAATTAATTCAAATTGATGAGGATCAATTCCAATTAAATTAAATGTATGGCCACACTGGCTTTCATTAATTCAAACGCAGGATTGCTTTAGTTCAAATTGATGAAAGCTAACTTCAAAGTTATAAAACCTGGTTTACCTTCGAAGAGACATTTAATTCAAACTCATTAGTTCAAACTGATCCAATGTAGCCATGTTAATTCAAACTAACTGTTAGTTGGAATTAGCCATGGCTTGATTTTTCCCTATGCAATGTTGCCCACTATCTCATTCAAGCTATGGAGTCCTGTGCATAGGCATGCTAGTTCGAATTAGGGTTCCTAGTGTGGCCATGTTAATTCCAATTAACTTAATTTGATCTAATCATTATTAATTCAAATTGATTAGTCTGAATTCAGTTAATTCAAACTAACCTTCTAAGTGTAGACATACCCTCTGTGATTAACGAGTAGCCTGAATATTCTAATACAGTGACTCTCCATGTGCTTCTGGCAACAAAATTCCCAGATGGAAACTGCAGAGCATGGAAGTATTTTTTTGGGCCCAACTAGTGAGATGTGATCAGTTTTTAAATTTGCTACATACAGTGAGCAGGGCTTGTCCTATCTAGTCAGAAGTGCCACAAACACACTCATGCATGCATGCACATACATGCCTGCCACCATTTCCTCACACACGCACTGGAAGGAACAGGCATGTTCTGTCCTGGTGTCCTGCTGAAGTGATTCTCACACCCCACACATGACTGTGCTGTTGTGATCCTTGAGGCACTCTCTCCTTGTAAAAAAACTTGTTTCACTTCCTAGGTGGGGGGGGGCAGGGCTGTGGAGAGAGAAGGCACAGGAGCCAACATGCAGAAATCTAATGAAGATGATGCAAAAAAGGGGGGGGGGGGTTGGGGGGAACTGAGGAGAACTGAGTCACTTGCATCAGGTCTGTTGAAAAAATAAAATCTGGAGTAGTCTAGGGATCTCAGGAGTTAATTCTAAGAGATTGCCTGGTGGAAAAGGAACACAGCCCAGAATGAGTTGAACTCATGACCACTTGATTTAAAAAAACATACTAACTGAGGAGCTACTGGACTACATATGGCCTATGGGAGGTGATATGAAGAATGTCTAGGGTAGGTGGGCATTACTGGACCAAGGGAAACATTCCCAGACAGGAATAGTTTAACATCATTTTCTCTTGGTGCCATTCTAGAGCTCTCTGTGGTAAGTGTTCAAGTCTGGGCCTGGGGGCCATGCCCCGGATCCCTCCCCGGGGCAGTGATGCCCCTGCTCACAACCAAGCCACTTATCTTGGGAGGGCAGACATTTTAACTTTTGCAATGGGGGTGTGGATAAAGGTGTGTTTTGGCTTCCCAAGAAATCTCATCTTCTGCATCATAATGTTGCAGGAGGTATTTGGGTTGGAGATTAGAGTCTTTTTGTTGTCCATGTGCTTCCATAGGAACTGTTTGAATTGTGGGAGACAGACCTGCTTGTGGCCAGGGCCAGCTAGGCCACAAGCAGACTGAGGGTCAACAGGAGTGTGGGGCAGGGTCTTATTGGAGCCATGACCATGTCTGTTGCTGGATTGACCTTCAATGGGAAGAAAGAGGAGATGGATGGAGACAGCATGGGGAAGGGATTTGGCCTCTCCTCTGTGACTGCCCATATTCCATGTTCACTGCCTTACTAAAATCATGATACTTTTTTTTACCGGTGAGGCCTGGTGAGGTGTCATTTGAACATGCATAATCTGCTGAGTATCTTTGTCATGGTAAAATACATGGAATAACCTTGCATGAAGAGTTGTAAGATATTGTTGGGAGCATATGCTAAGTTGAGATAAGCAGGCCCACACCAGTTTCTCAGAGAACAAAATTAGCTAATGCCTTAACCAGGTGTCATCAAGATGACAGACTCCATTTAGTCAAATGGCCACCTCTGGAAAGAGGGTGTGGACTAAAATCCACATTCTGATAAAGGAACAACAAGGGATAAGGTCCCCTCTCACTCAGACTTTCTGGAGATGCTTCTTATACAGCAGCAGCTGGTATTGACTCTTGTGCAAGGGAAGGATATCTAAAAATTAGAAAGCAAGGGTGCCAAACTACTTCTTCCTCTCTCCTCAAGACCTCACTCAGACCTGGAGGAGACGTAACTGAGTGCTGCAGTGGGGGACGAGTCCTCAATGAAAGGCATGCCGTCAGCATGACTGCCAGCACATATGGTGAGAGAAAGCCATGCTTTGAATTCATTTAGCTTGCTAAATTGAGTCTTTGATTTTGTTTTCCTTTTATTCTCTTTGCAACCAATTCTGACTCCCATGCATCATTAGTTGAGGTCACTTACCGTCTCTCGCACTGGAGTTGAGACACTCATTTTTCTGTTTCATTTAAAGCCTAGTGCCAGAACTGAAATGTTCGGGAGCTTTTCCTTGAACTGGAGATTTGCTTATGTCATTTTCCAGTGATGAAATCACAGCGCTTAGAGGTGCTTGCTTTGCACATAAATATACTTGGCACTACAAGACACAAATGTTAAGAGAATGAGGCTGGCCCTGGGTGATAGTATGGTGCTCTGGTATGACTTTTGTGAATCACTGACTGGAGTGATTTTTCATGCTGAAGGCTCTGAGCAGCTTGTTTTCACAGGTTAATAGAGCAAAAGGCAGCCAAGCCAAAGTTAATGAGACAAGAGCAGTCCTGACTGTACCCTGGAGACTGTTGCAATCCAGCCCCATGAATCTCTGCTTACCCCATAGCTACTCTCATTAGTCATGTACCACATGCTTCACACACTCACAGAGATGAGAGGTCTTCCTCCAACAAGCCACAGACACTTGAACACAGACACAAAACCCAGGTCTTCCACTCCAACCAAGCATGGGTCTCCTATTGGGCCATATATCACTTAGACCACAACTGGAATCAGTCCCACAGAACCCAGTGGTCTCCACTTAGCTGAGTAGGTTGCCCTAGTGGAAGGTCTCCTACGGCCCACCAGTATCTACCTAACTCTGTTGGAGCAGAGTCTCTCAGAATCATTTAGCCATACAGCCACCATGCAGTTAGGTGAAGCAAACTCGGGTTCGGGTGCCGTAGCATGCCTGAATTCTTTGTCAATAAGTCTTCCCTGAGTGGGAGACAAAATGGGTTATCTATTGACAAGTCTTGCAGGATCAAGAACCAGTGTTGTCTGGGTCAGTTGGGAACTATCAGAATCATGTGCGCTCCATCCCTCTTTATCTTTAGAGGCACCCTCTAAATCAGAGAAATTGGGGAAAGGCGTACAACACCATCTGCAATTGAGCCCTTCTCTCTTCCCGTAAGTGAACAGAAAAGGTGACACTTCTGATTCTGAAAAGTTGTGAACAGGTCTATCCATTGCAGATCCCACTGGCTGAGGATGTTGGACATTACATCCTCGTGCAGCAACTTTTTGTGGTGGGACAGGAAAGTTCTGTTCAGTGAGTCTGCTGCACCATTTTCCACCCCCAGCAGGTGGGCTGCTATTGGGGTGAAGTCGTATTTCAGAGCGAGTTCCCACAGGTTGGTTGCTTCCACATAGAGAGCAGGGGATTGTACCCCTCCCTGTTGGTTCATGTAAAACATAGCTGATGTGTTGTCCGTTAGAACCTGGACTGTTTTCCCCCTCACCACGTCCAGAAAAACTTGGCAAGCTAGATGAATGTCCCTGAGTTCCTTCACATTTATGTGAAGGGACCTGTCCCTGAGGGCCCACATCCCTTGGGTTGAAAAACTGCCTGAGATATGTGCTGCCCAACCCACATCCAATGCATCTGTTATCAGGATCACTGTGGGGTTCGAGGTCTCGAAGATGATCCTGCCCCTTGCAAAGACGGGGTCCTGCCAAATTCCGAGGGTTTCTAGGGGTATGTCCACATGTCTTTTTTATTTCGAAACAACACTAGTTGTTTCAAAATAAAAAAAGACTATGTCCACATGCCGTTTTCCTGTTTCGAAATAGGTCATTTCAAAATATGGCTTTTATTTTGAAATAAGCCTTTCCATATGGACATAGCCTAGGACTTTGCTGGGAACTGACAGCACCTTGCTCAAGGGGTGTTTCTGGGGATGGAAGACCAAGGCTGCCCCGAGCTTGAATGGTCTCATTTTCAATTGGGACATTCTGATCACTGAGGTTGAGGCCACCATGTGGCCCAACAATTGCAGGCACCATCTGGCTGTGGTGACTGGAGCCCTCTGGAGTTCCGAAATGATAGAACATATGGACTGAAACCCTGATAAGATTAGAAATGCTCTGCCCTTCCTGGAGTCCAGTAGGGCCCTGATAAATTCTATCATGAGGGTTGGGACGGGTTTTGACTTTTCTTCATTTATGCAAAGCCCCAGGTGCTTGCACAACTTTTTACCATGGGTGATGCTTTGGCGAACCTGGTACTTGGATTTTCCCTTTATTAGCCAATTGTTGAGATATGGATAGATTTTTACACCCTGCCTCCTTAAAAATGCCACCACAGCTACCATACATTTTGTGAAAACTGGGAGCTACAGCAAGGCCAAATGAGAGGGATGCAAACTGGAAGTGTTCTCTTCCCACTATAAGTCTGAGGAACTGTCTGTGTTTTGGACTTATTCCTATATAAAAATAAGTGTCCTTTAATTCAAGGGCTGCAAACCAATCCCCTAGATCTGGGGCAGGAATGATTTGTGAGAGGGAAACCATGCAAAATTTTATTTTCCTTAAATATTTGTTCAAAGCCCTGAGGTCTAGGATTGGTCTCAGGTTGCCATTTGGTTTGGGAACTGGAAAGTATCTGGAGTAGAACCCCTTTCCACACTGGCCCCTTGGAAACTTTTCTATGGCCCCTATGGAGAGTAGTTTTTTGCATTCTCTTTGTAGCAGAAGATCTAGCTCTGGGTCTCTGAGATGTGGATGAGGGGCGGGTTCCTGTCTCTTGGTATGGTTTTGAATTGGATTGAGTAACTTCTGGATATTGTATCTAATATCCAACAGTCGGTTGTGATTCTGGCCCATTGTGGTAGAAAGTGGACCAAGCAGACACTGAATAACAGGGGTTGGGTGGGGAAAAAGGGGTCCTTTAGCTGTTTGTTAAAAAAGCTGTTTTTGGCCAGCTGACTGGGAGCTACTGTTCCCTTGGCAGGAAGTATGGGTCGAGGATTGGGATTTCGAGCCCTTACCCTCCTGGTTCCTTTCCCTCTCCAAGCTCCCATAGGGATGTTGAGACTTCTGGTAGGGCCTCTGATGGAACCTATGTGTATGGCTCTGTTGCTGCAGCTGCTGAGATTGCTGCTGAGGCTATTGGGGTCTGAAGGGGTGCTTAGTTTCCAGTGACACATACATGCCCAGGGACATTAGAGTGGCTCTAGAGTCCTTCATGCTGTGCAGCTTAGAATCCATAGATTCTGCAAACAAGGTTGGACCCTTGAAAGGAAGGTCCTGAATAGTTTGTTGCATCTGTTGCAATAGACCAGAGCCCTATAACCAAGATGCTCAGTGCACAGACACTGCGGAAGCCATGTTATGGAAAGCAGTGTCAGAGGCATCCCATGCTGTCATCAGCATGTCGCAGGAGATTAGTACCCCTTCCTCAGCCAGGGTCATGAAATCCCTAATTTGTTCCCTAGGAATCACATCCTGAAATCTTTCTTGCACCCTCAAGATGTTGAAAACATACCTTCCCATAAGGCAGGTGTGGCCAAACTGCGGCTCGGGAGCCACATGTGGCTCTTGAATGTAAAAGTGAAGCTCACAAAAGGAAAGCAGCCCCAGCCTAGGAGATTTAAATCTCCTGCCCTGAGACTGCTCTGAGCATGCTCAGGGGAGCCCCAGCCTGTGCCTAGCCACTGAAGGAAGCCTGGGGAGCCGGGGGGTCAGCCTCAGGGAGCCAGCATCAGACCCTGGGAGTTAGGGAGGGGATCAGAGAGAGTGGAGAAAAGCTAAGTTTTTACTGTATAGGTAGGCCTAGTTTTCATGGTAACCTTAAGAAATTATTAGAATCTATTAGTAGGATCAATATTTGCCATCTATTTATGATAAACTTAAAGTGTGCAATGAATTTTAAAGTTAATAATTCTGAAGTAGGTAAAATATGGCTATATGCCTCAGTGCAGGTCTCGAAGGTTTAATAATCAACTTGTGTGGCTCTTGAGTTCCTTAAGTTTGGCCACCCCTGCCATAAGGCATGGTGATTTGCTATGTGGAGCTGGAGGGCAGAGGTGGAGTAAACCTTCCTAGAGAAAAGATCGAGTTTCTTTGCCTTCTTGTTCTTTGGAGTAGAGCTAGGCTGGGCCTGCCTCCCTGTGATTGACCGCGTCTACAACCAGGGACCCCGGGGTAGGGTGGTTGAAAAGAAGGGAGAATTTATGAGCAGGGACATGGTATCTCCAGTCCACAACTTTGGACACAGGAGAAATTGAGGAGGGGTTTTGTCACTGTGCCTTTTGCAATGGGGTAAACCCCTTCATGAAGAGGAAATGAGATCTTGGCAGGGGGGGCAGCATCACCCAAATCAACAAGGGGGTTGGCCTGTTCCTTGAAAATCCCCAGGTTTAAGCCCAAATTTTCTGCCATGTGCCTAATGTTGAAAATAAATAACTCATTTCATCAGGTTAAAGGAAGACACTTGCTTATTGTTCTGCAATTGCAGGAAAGCCAATTAATCAATGGGTACAGCAAAGTGGTCTCCTAATGATCAAGTGAACTCTAATCACAGGCCAAATTCCAGCAATATTTATAGGATAGTATAGGCACTTAGCATATGATACATCTGTTCATTAATTGGCTACTTTAATTGACTATATTATTTGGCTACAAAAAGATTTACAGAACAGCTGGGTCAAGGTAACAGCAAAATCAGCTTGTTTCCCAAAATATTCTTTCTTTCAAGTCTACATTGTTACAGATTTATGACCTTCAATTATCAGCTTCAATAACAGTTGATTTAGTTTCCCAGACATCTGCTTTCTCTTTCCATCTTTCTTTCAGCACCTAAAAACTTCTTTGCCTATATTTTCTTGACCAAAGTTTAAAGCCTATCAGGCCTAAAGCTGCTTTTATAAAAGTTTTCCTTGCATACATAAAGTTTTCCTTCACACTAAGTAGGTCCTGTTGGGCACAAGGGTCATCTCCTTACACCATGGACCTTTGGTAGCTAGCTTCATCCAGAGAGGAAGAAGAAGGCATTTGTGATCTACGGTACCGTGCGGTGCCGGAGTCAGGTTCGTCGTCCAAGTCATTCAAGGAACCAGGAGTCTGAGTAGATGTTGGTGCCAAGGGTCGCAATGATGCAGGCTCATCCTCCAAGTGGTAGTCGAGCCATCCACTAGACCATTCCTGGAAGAATCGTGGGGTGGAGTCATGGTGCACCCTGATGTGACTGATTGGTTTCCTGGAACTGCCCTCACTGTGAGATCCACTTTGGGGTCTACTGTGCATCCCTACTGGTGCCAACTAGGCCAGTGAGGGGGTGGTCCCATCGGCAGTCGCTCTTTGGTACCAAGAGGTGAGGTGCTTCAGCGGTGAGGGGTCAAGGAGTGCTTTTGGCTCAACTTTCCTGCAGGCTTTTCTCTTGTAGGAGTTGGTACTGGAGACAATAGAGATCTACAGTGCCGCGGTTTGTCATAGGACGGTGCCGAGGAAGATGAGGATGATCTCACTTTTTTTGGCCCCTGTGAGCATGACACCGACAGCTCACATGCTGACCCGGGGGACGAGGAGTAACCATTTGCTGAGCCCTGCTCCGGTCCCGGGGTGAAGCCAGTTTCCTCTTGTACTGGTGAGGCATCTGCTGTTGATACCGCCTTTGCCATGGAGGACCACTCCCTGGCTGAGAGGACCAGTTTACCCTTCAACTGCACCAACCTGCATGGTGCCAGGGATGTCAGTTTTGATAGAATTTTCATCACCGTGAACACCTCTGGTGTCGAAGGGATTGGTACTGAACCCTTCTGCGAGGCAGAGTGGCTGGCGGTGAGATGGCACAGCACCGAGGTTGTGCCAAATCAGATGCCAATTGTGGCTTTTTAGTAATAGGTAGAGAGTGGCTCTGGGTCTTCTCCGGTGCCGATCTGGCACATGGTGCTGGTGTGTCTTTAGGCTTGGCAGGTGTAACCAGAGCCGGTAGCTCCACCTTGTCCTGAATGAGGTTCCGGAGTCTCTGCTCCATATCTCTGTGAGTTCTTCTGAAGGACTTGCATATGGGACATTCATCTGCCAGGTGCGACTCACCCAGACAGGAGAGGCATCTCTCATGGGAGTCGTCGATCAGGAATGCCTTGCAGCAAACCATGCAGGGTTTCAATCCCGGCATTACTTGATCATGCAAAATAACAAAAATTAATTAGTGAGATAGGCACTTGCTTAATCGCAAGGACGGCTTGTTCCAGTACCATTGCTGAGGGCGGAAAGAAGGAACTGTGAGGATTAAGGTCGCATAAATAGCTGTGGTCACAGCAGAGGGGGGTTGTTGGCTGCTGACCCTGACCTGACCAGCTAGGGCTAAAAGACTTGCTGGATCTCTGTGCACTATGGCACATAGACACTTGTAGCTGAATGATGTGAGAAGCGCTTGAAGAAGAACTCCCTAAGACAGCTCAAGAACAAATTAAGACAGACACACCACCAGCACTCCAGGCAGGGATATTCTATCTACTACCTAAAATCCATAAAAAAGGAAACCCTGGACGCCTCATCATCTCAGGCATTGGCACTCTTACAACAGGCTTATCTGGCTCTGTGGACTCCCTCCTCAGACCCTATCATATCAACATCCCTAGCTATCTTCAAAATACCACAGACTTCCTGAGGAAAATCCAATCCATTGGTGAGCTTCCAGAAAACACCATTCTAGTCACTATGGATGTAGAAGCTCTTTATACCAGCATCCCACACAATGATGGATTACAAGCTATTAGAACAACCATCCCAGAAGATGCCACAGCACAGCTTGTGACTGGATTTGTGACTTTGTGCTCACCCACAACCATTTCAGATATGAGGATAATTTATACCTTAAAGTCAGTGGCACTGAAATAGGCACCTGCATGGCCTCATATGTTTATGGATAATTTAGAACAATGTTTCCTCAAGTCTCATCACAAAGCACCTCTCCTCTACCTACATTATGTTCATGACATCTTCATCATTTCGACACGTGTCAGGGATGCTCTTGAAGATTTCCAGAGAGATTTCAACAATTTCCACTCCACAATGAAACTCAGCCTGGAAGACTCCACACAGGAGATCCATTTTTTGGACACTACAGTACAAATTAGGGATGGACACATTAACACAACCCTATACCAAAAACCTACTAATTGGTATAGTTACCTACATCCCCTGAGCTTCTATTCAAAACACACCACATGATCCTTTGCCCGCAACCAAGCCCTAAGATATAATCGCATTTGCTCTGATCCCTCAGACAGTGACTGACATCTTGAAGATCTCTGTCAACCATTCTTAAAACTACAATACCCACCTAGGGAAGTAAGAAAACAAATTGACAGAATCAGACAGGTATCCTGAAGTCATCTACTGCAATCATGTTTGCCATCATTTGCCAGAAATGCCTCAACACATTATACATTGGACAAACAGGACGATCCTTGTGCAAAAGAATAAGTGAACCCAAAACTGACATCAGAAAGCACGAAACAGAAAAAAACACTTGCTTAACACTTCCATTTTTTAAATTACTCTATAAATGATTTGTCAATGACCATACACAGGGACATCAGTGGGACATCAAGACTTCAAACAGAAACAGCTGAAGTGGAATTACTATGCAAATTAGACTGTGTGAAAGCAGGACTAAGTTGTAACTATGGCTTCTTTGCCCATTAAAAATAAAAAGACACCACACACACACACACACGAACAAGGAGTTCTGTGCCACTCAAACACTAACTCCTTTCTTTTTTTTTTTTTTTTTTGTGTGCTGGACTAAACTAACATGCTTCCCCCTTTGGTTCTTTTCCAATTACAACAGGTAATTTGACTTCACCCTTCCCAGGGTTTGAACCTTAACAACTGCTCTGATTTGCTGTTACTGTATGATCTGATCCCATGTATTACATTTCCTTGCATTTATTTTTATTCCATTCTGTAAGTTCCTTCATCTTCAAAACATCTGATGAAATGGCATTTTCTCCCATGAAAGCTCATGTGAAAAATAAATCTGTTAGGCTATGTTCACACAGCCTCCTTATTTCGAAACAATGGAGGTTGTTTCGAAATAAGGTTTTGGCTGTTCACACGACGCATGGTTGTTTCGGAACAACGGAAGCCATTGTTCCGAAACAACCATGTTGTTTTGAAACAAGTAAAACCTAGTCCATGGGCAAAACAACGTTGTTTCGCCACGGTTGTTTCGAAACAACGCCGTGCGAACGTGTTGTTTTCAAACAAGATGTTCCGAAACAACAGTTCAAGGCGTGCCCCCTCAGCACCCTGGCCAGGGG
>ML681991.1:48141759-48207450 GCA_007922195.1 Podocnemis expansa
CCCCGCCGGTGCCTGCAGCCCCCTGCAGAAGTGAAATAGCAAGTTCACAGTATGAACCTGCTATTTTGTTTCCGCCTTTTTCCTTATTTCAAATTAACATTTTGTTAATTAGAAATAAGGTGTTTCGAAATAAGCATTATTTCAATATACGGTTGTTGCGAAACAACCATATCGAAATAACTCACTGTGTGAGAACACAGCCTTAGTCTTTAAGTGCCACAGGACTCCTAGTTCTTTTTCCTGGACTAGACTAACATGGCTGCCCCCTTTGAATCTTGTTAAATTGGCCCTGCTAGATAGAAAAGTCCATTGTCAAATACTTATTTCTCAGGTAAGTGCCCCTTCACTTCAGTCAAATCAAGATTGATTAAAATAAACAAAGAAGGGGTCCTGCAGCACTTAGAGATTAACAAATATATTTATTTCATGAGCTTTCATGGGAGAAAATCCCACTTTGGCAGATGTTTTGAAGATGGGGGAACTTACAGAATGGGAGGAAATAAATGCAGGGAAGTGTAAGTCATGGGAACAGGTCACACTGTCACAGCAAATCAAAACAGTTGTAAAGAGTCAAACACTGGAGAACAGCACACAGAGGGAGATGAGGTCAAATCACCAGCTGTAATGAGAGAAAAATCCAACGTCCTTATTAAGCCCTGAAGCAATACAACCAAACTTGCACATAAGTTCAGTTTCAGTTACTTTTGAAGCCTTGATTTAGTATTCATCTTGCTGAGCACAGCAATTAGCAAATCATTAATGGAATGATCATGAAGATTGAAATGCTGACACATTGGTTTTAGAGTGTTGTAATTTCAATGTAGTGTAATGACGATTGGTGACTCTCTTCTGAGGGGGAAGGAGGCATCCATCTGCATCCCCGACATAGACATCCCGGGAGGTATGCTGCCTGGCAGGGGCCTGTATCCATGATGTTACAGAGGAATTGTCGAAAATCATCTGGCCCTCTGACTACTACCCCCTGCTAATCATCAATGTGGGCACTAATGATGCTGCAAGATGTAACCCTGTGCAGATCAAACGTGACTACAGGCCTCTGGGAGCTTGTGTGAAAGAGTTTGATGCACAGGCAGTATTCTCTTTCATCCTTCTGGTCAATGGTAGGGGACTGAGTGGAGACAAGATGCATCTTGGAGGTTAATACCTAGATGCAAAGATGGCGTACCAGGAGGCTTTGGCTTCCTTGATCCTGGGATTCTATTCCAGGAAGAAGGACTCCTAGGCAGAGATGAAGTTCACCTATCAAGGAAGGGAAAGAACACATTTGGAAATAGACTGGCTAACCTAGTGAGGAAGGCTTTAAACTAGTTTTAAAGGGGGAAGGTGACGAAAGCCCACAGGTAATTCACAATGAGGGAGATCTGGGGGGAGGGATGGGACTTGGGGGGAGCTGGGGCTGTAACAACAGGGATAAAAGAGCCCCTAGTCAGAACTGGGGGGGGGATCAAATCAGTGTCTTAGGTGTACTAATGAATCCTTAGTCCCTGATGTGAGTAGGGAAGGAGTACACTGGGAGAAAATGCAAGGAGGAAGATTCAAAGGAGAGACAATTGGCAGAGGAATGTAGGGCAATCAGCCCAGTATCTTAGGTGCCTGTACACAAATGCAAGGAGTCTGGGAAACAAGCAGGAAGAATTGGTAGTACTGGCACAGACAAGGAACTATGACATAATTGGAATAACAGACACATGGTAGGACAGCTTGAATAACTGGAGCACTGCCATAGATGTGTATAAACTGTTCAGGAAGGACGGGCAAGGGATATGAGGTGGAGTAGCAGCACTATATGTAAAAGAGCATTATGAATGCTTGGAGCTCCGCTATGAAAGTGGAGACAAGCTTGCTGAAAGTCTGTAGGTTAAGTTTAGAGGAGAGTGCTACAAGGGTGATGTTGTGGTGGGTGTCTGCTATAGACCACCAGACCAGATGGAGGAGGTGGATGAGGCTTTCTATGGACAGCTAGCAGAAATTTCCAGCTCACAGGCCCTGGTTCTCATGGGGGCTTCAATTTCCCTGACATCTGCTGGGAGGGCAATACAGCAGTGAACAGACAATCCAGAAAGTTTTTGGAGAGCACTGAGGACAACTTCCGGGTACAAATGCTGGAGGAACCAGTTAGGGACCTTGCACCTCTTGCTGCTTACAAACAAAGAAGAATTGATAGTGGAGGTAGAAGTAAATGACAACCTGGGAAGCAATGACCATGAGATGGTAGAGCTGAGGATCCTGATCAAAGAAGAAAGAAAAGAAGCAGAACACAGACCTTGGACTTCAGAAAAGCAGATTTTGGCTCCCATAGGGAAGTGTTGGGCAGGACCCCTTGGGAGGTTAATCTGAAGGGGAAAAGAGTCTAAGAGAGCTAACTGTATTTTAAAGAAACCATGCTAAGGACACAGGAATTATAGAATCATAGAATCCTAGGGTTGGAAGGGACCTCATAGGTCATCTGGTCCAGCCCCCTGCCAGAGGCAGGACCACTCCCACTAAACCATCCCAGTCATGGTTTTGTCCAGCCGGGCCTTAAACACCTCCAAAGATGGAGACTCCACCACCTCCATTGGCAGCTCATTCCAAGGCTTCACCACTCTCCTAGTAAAATACTTTTTTCTAATATCCAGCCTCAACCTCCCTAACTGTAACTTGAGACCATTGCTCCTCGTTCTGTCCTCTGTTATTACCGAGAACAGTCGAGCTTCATCTTCCTTAGAGCATCCCTTCAAGTAGTTGAAGGTTGCTATCAAATCCCCCCTCAATCTTCTCCTCTGCAGACTAAATAAGCCCAATGCTTCCAGTCTTTCCTCATAGGGCTTGTGCTCCAGCCCTTTAATCATTTTGGTTGCCCTCCTCTGAACTCTCTCTAGCATGTCCCTGTCGTTTTTGTAGTGGGGAGCCCAAAACTGAACACAGTATTCTAGATGTGGCCTCACCAGTGCAGAATAGAGGGGAATGATCACATCCCTTGATCTGCTGGTAATATTTCCTTTGATGCAGCCCAGTATACCATTGGCCTTTTTGGCAGCAAGAGCACACTGCTGACTCATATCTAGCTTCCCATCCACCATGACCCCCAGGTCCTTTTCTACACTGCTGCTACTTAACTGAATGTTTCCCAGCCTGTAGCAGTGCATGGGGTTTTTCCATCCCACATGCAGGATTTTACACTTGTCCTTATTGAACTTCATAAGATTTTTATTGGCCCACTGTTCCAATTTATCTAGGTCTCCCTGAATCCTGTCCTTGCCCTCCAACGTGTCTACTGTTCCCTCCAGCTTGGTGTCATCCGCAAACTTACTGAGAGTGCAGTCTATTCCATCATCCAGATCATTGATGAAAATGTTGAACAGAACTGGCCCCAGGACCGACCCCTGGGGCACACCACTCATGACTGGTTGCCAGCTAGACATGGAACCATTGATTCCTACACGCTGAAACCGTTGATCTAGCCAGTTTTCTATCCACCTTATAGTCCACCTATCCAACCCATACTTCCTTAATTTGCCAATGAGAATGCTGTGGGAAACTGTATCAAAAGCCTTACTAAAATCAAGGTATATCACATCAACGGTTCTTCCTGCATCCAGAAAACCAGTTATCTGTTCATAGAAGGAAATGAGATTGGTCAGGCATGATTTACCCTTGGTAAATCCATGCTGACTGTTCCTGATCACTTTATTTTCTTCTAAGTGTTTGAGGATGGACTCTTTAAGAATCTGCTCCATAATTTTTCCAGGGATTGAGGTGAGGCTGACTGGTCTATAATTCCCCGGATCCTCCTTTTTCCCTTTCTTGAAAATAGGCACTACATTTGCTTTTTTCCAATCCTCTGGCACCTCCCCCGTTCTCCATGAGTGTTGAAAGATAACGGCCAGCGGTGCTTCTATCTCGTTGGCCAATTCCCTCAGCACCCTTGGATGCAGTTCATCCAGCCCCATGGACTTGTGCACATCCAGCTTCTTTAAGCAGTCCCTAACCTGACCTTTCGTCACCAAGGGCCTCTCTTCTTCTCTCCAATCTGCCATACCCATGGTAGTGGGCTGGGAGCTGACCCTGCCTGTGAAAACTGAAGCAAAAAATGCATTGAGCACTTCAGCTTTTTCTTCATCCTCTGTCACGAGGATGCCTGCCCCATTCAGCAAGGGACCTACACCATCCCTGATCCTCTTCTTGTTATTAACATACTTGTAGAACCCCTTCTTGTTATCCTTTATATCCCTCGCTAGCCGCAGCTCCATTTGTCCTTTGGCCTTTCTGATTTTATCCCTGCAGTCCCTAGCAATATCTTTATATGCCTCCTTGGTCATCTGACCAAGCTTCCACTTCCTGTAAGCTTCCTTTTTATGTTTAAGCTCAGAGCAGAGTTCTCTGCTAAGCCATTCTGGCTGCCTCACATGTTTGTTCTTTCTCCTAATTGGAATGGCAACTTCCTGTGCCCTTAGCAGGGTTTCTTTAAAATATAACCAGCTTTCTTGGACTCCTTTCCCCTTCAGATTAGCTTGCCAAGGGATCCTGCCCATCAGTTCCCTGAGGGACCCAAAATCTGCTCCTTTGAAGTCCAGGGTTTTTGTTTTGCACTGGTGAGGCCACATGTGGAATACTGTGTCCAGTTTTGGGCTCCACACTACTGAAAGGATGTTGACAAATTAGAAAGAGTCCAGCGGAGAGCAGTGAAAATGATTGGGGGTTGCGCAAATAACTTACAAGGAGACTGAAGTAACTAGACTTATTTAGTCTTCAGAAGAAAAGACTGAGGAGGTATTTGATAACAGCCTTCAACTACTTGAAGGAGTGCTCCACGGAGGAAGAAGCTAGGCTGTTCTTAGTAGTAACAGGGGATAGACCAAGGAGCAATGGTTTCAAGCTGCAGCTGGGACAGTCAAGGTTGGTTATTAGGAAAAGGTTTCTCACTAGAAGGGTGGTGTAACATTGGAATGGGTTACCTAGGGAGGTTGTGGAATCCAGAAGCCCCACTGGCCCAGGAAAAGGCCTGGGGTTCGGTCTGCTGGGAATCAGGGCTAGAGCCACATAAGCCCAGTGCCAGCGATGCCCCTGGTGGAATTGCTATCTTTGGAAACATTTAAGGCCCAGTTAGACAAAACCCTAGCTGAAGTGATTAGTTGGATGGTCCTGTTTTTTGCAGCGGGTTGGACTAGATGACCTCATGAGTTCCCTTACAACCCTATGATTCTATGTCAGATTTGTGCTCATTTATTCTTTTGTGCAGACATTGTCCTGTTAGTCCAATATATAAGGAAGAGGGGCAGTTCTTAAAAATAATAGCGGAAATCACATTCATGGGTGAGCACGCAAATCAGCCTGTGATGGAGTAGCTGATTTTATTATATCCTGTAATAGTGTCTTTTGTGCAGATATGCGGGCAAAGTTGGCAGCGTGGTTTGTTGCAGGGATATGTGCCTGCTATGATGGTTGTATTGTTATATCTGTAGTTGCTGATGAGTATCTGTTTAAGGTTGGGGGGGGGCTGTCTATAAGTGAGGAAAGGTCTGTCTCCCAAGGTTTGAGAGAGTGAGAGATTATCTTGTGGAATAGGCTGTAGATCCCTGATGATGTGCTGTAGAGGTCTAACTTTGGGGTTGTAGGTAATGACTAGAGGCATGCTGTTGTTTTCTTTCTTGGGCTTCTCCTGTAGTAGTTGACTTCCAGGTACCTGCTTGGATCTGTTAATTTGTTTCTTACTTCCCCAGATGGGTACTGTAGTTTTAAGAATGCTTGATAGAGATCCTGAAGGTGTCTCTCTGTATGAGGGATCAGAGTAAATGAGGTAATATTTTTGGGCTTGGCTGTAGACAGTGGATTGTACAGTGTGTTTAGGATGAAACTTGAGGAAAGGAGGCAACTATACTGATCAGTCGAGTTTTGATATAGGGTGGTGCTTATGTGTCGATCGCTAAAGGCTCATTCACCTGCTCATCCAGTCAAAGTGATTTATGCCATCTTATTCAAGAAATGCCCCTCTGCCTTATATATTGGAAAAACCAGACTGTTTCTGTGCAAAAGAATAAATGGGCACAAATCTGTCATCAGAAGTCACAACGCTCTAAAACCAGTGGGTCAGCATATCAATATTTATGGTCGCTCCATTAATGATTTGCTAATTGCTGTGACAGATGAATACTAAATCAAGGTATCAGAGGGAAGCTACTGAAATTGAATTTATTTGAAAATTCAGTTGCATTGCTTCAAGACTTAATAGGAACATTTTTTGTGTCATTACAACAGGTGATTTGACCTCATCACCCTCTTTATGATGCTCCCCAATGTTTGAGTCTTTACAACTGTTTTGATTTGCTGTGATATTGTGACCTGTCTCCATGACTTACTCTTCCCTGCATTTGTTTCTTTCCATTCTGTAAGTTCTCCCATCTTCATAGTGTCTGACAAAGTGAGATTTTCCCTCATGAAAGCTTATGCAATAAATACACTTGTTAGTCTTTAAGTGCCACGGGACTCCTTCTTTCTTTGTGTTACTGAACTAGACTAAAATGGCTGCCCCTTTGGAACTTGGCAAGATTGAATAGAATCGTTTTGCAAGACAGAGAAGTGATATTCCTTTTGTATACAATTATTCAGCATGTTTTCTAATCCTTTAATGCTCCTGCAGCCTGTCCCTGAACACTCTCCACTTCATTATTTTTTCTTGTGTTGCACAAACCAGATCTTAACACATATTCTGGCAGCAGTTTCATGATTGCCAAATTCAGATATAAAATTACCTCTTTAGCCCTGCTCAGCAGTCTTCTCCTTATGGGGTATGTCCATACAGGGCTTTTATTTCAAAACAACACTGATTGTTTTGAAATAAAAGTCCCTATGTCCAAACGACGTTTTCTTGTTTTGAAAGGAGGGAACTCCTGGTTTTGAAACCAGAGCCCTCCTTTCAAAACAGCTTAAACCACTTTGCTTTTGAAAGGAGGGTTATTTCAAAACCAGTTGTTTTGAAATAAGCCATTTGGACATGTTATTTTGAAACAATCCTCGTTTCAAAATAACAAGGACCTTCCTCCCAGGGTGCATAGCACCCTGGGGTGAAGGTCCCCCCCCCCAGCACCCTGGCCAGGGATCAGCACGCTGGCCAGGGTGCTGAGTGGGGTGCAGGGGGTCGGAGAGTGCCCCAGCCAGCTTCCCCCCTGCTTCCCCTTGCTGGGAGCAGTGGGGGATGGGAGCCTCAGCCCCCTTTGCCTTCCTACTCCCGGCAAGGGGAAGGGGGGGGGGGGGGAAGCCAGCTGGGGCTGCCCCCAAGCCCGAGGTGCCCCACCCCCAGGCTTCCCCTCCTCCCTGCAGCTCCTGCTGGGGACCACGCCAGGGAAGTCCCTCCACCCCCCAGCAGGAGCAGCAGGGGGGCAGGAGAAGCCCGGGGGTGGGGCCTCCCTGGCCCAGCACAGGGCTTCCCTCCCCCTTCCCTCTCCTATTTCGAAATAGCATGTCACAGTGGACATGCTATTTCGATTCCCTTTTTTTTCCTTATTTCAAATTAACTTTTTTTTTTGTTGTTGTTAAGAGTGATCGGGGAGCCTTAATTATTCCTTCACGTGGGGGTAACTAAGACTAACCAGAGGTCATCCAATGAAATGAATAGTCTTAAGAGAAGTGGAAGGAAATACATCTTCACACAGCACACAGTCAGCCTGTGGAACTCCTGGGCAGGGGATGTTGAGGAGACCACAAAAATAGAAGGGATGACAAAAGAATTGGATATGTTCTTGGAGGACAGGCTCATGAATAGACATTAATCAAGAAACAACCCTACGCAGTGGGAGTCCCTAAATCTCCATTTAGTGTTAAAGTTGGTAATAATTGTCCTTGTGGGGCAGAGAAAAGAATCAAGTTCTGATGAGCTGCTTCTATGGTTGCTTTTGTAATCACAATACAGTCCTGCTTCTAGAAGACAAGAGGCAACAGGAAAACTCAAGCTGTGCTTTATTCTGTCCCTGCACACCCAGGAGTGAGCAGGCCCAGGATTAAGGGTTCACAGAGCAGAGCGGGGTAGGTCAGGGTCTAGGACTGAGGAATTAGGGGACACAGCTACATACATATCAGTCCAGATTGCAGTGGGGAAATGCTACAAGCACACAATCATGCTGCAGAAAACATTTGTTCTCTGATGGCAGTCCTTATGGTTGGGGCCTCCCGAAAGAAAGTTTCTGCCTTCCATCTGGATGATGGTGATTCCAAGTGAGGGGACAGAGTTGACCTTGACTAGCTACAGGGAGGTAAAATTTCCCCAGGCTTTTTCCCCAGGTGGAATGCAGAGAGACTGAGAAATAGGCTTTTCTGTGTGTGTCTTCAGTGGTAAGGTGGGTCTTCAGTGCTCTGACACAATACAGACAGGTATGCAGGGGAGGGGCTCAAAGGTAGTGTCTGTGACTCATAGCAGTTACCTTGATGGCCGCCCCTCCCTGGCCATCACTAAAGTACATAGAATGTGTGAAGTGAACAGATGGCCCCTTGAACTCAACTAGATGGCCCTTACCACCCTGGGGGCTCATTGTTTTGCAGAGCTTGGTGTAGGTGGGCTCTGCCTAACTGCAAGGTCCTGCAGGGCATGACTCACATCCCCATTGTTCCCCACATTCCCTGTAATCAGGGAAAGGCGGGAAACAGTCTTTAAAAGCTGAGGATCTGGGGTGCTCAGGCAGGACGGTTCCCAACATCTCGCCTGGCCTGATCACCCAGACATCGACCTCCTCCGTTCACGAGTTTCCCCCCAGAGCCTATCCACGAGTTACCCTCACGAGTACAACTGCCCGGGGATTAGGAGTCTCCTTTCTCCTGCCTGTAATGTTGCTGCCTCTGCTGTTAATAGAACTGGTAAGAGTCTGCCCTGCAGCCTCTCTTTAAATTATTTCCCCAGCTTTACAGGCTTGTGTGTGTGTCTTCTGCCTTCTCTTTTCTGTTTCTTGGTTTGCCTCTTCAGTTTGTGTCAGGAGCTCCCGTGTTTGTAATTGCCCATCGCTACTTTGTGTCGCTCAGTGTATCCCCTTATCCTGAATCATTTGTGTTTGTGTTGAAAGTATCCTTGTAAGTTGCAACATTGTATTAGGTTAATTGGTAGTCTTAGAAGTCTTAAGTAGCTAGTAGGATTGTTTTTCCTTAGTCTGTAGCCTTTAGAACTGTTTTTGCTAAATTGCCTTTGCCCTCCCCTCTGTAACCTCCCCAACCTAAATAAACTTTTTCTCTCCAACTTTACTTGTCCCCTCTTCATTTCCGTGATCCCTGGTGCGCCTCAACTCTCCTTCTGTCCCTGTCCCCTTCTCTGGGGCTCCCGACTCCCTCACGGCTCCGGCGCCGCTCCCGCGGCCACTGCCGGTTCTCCCCGGCCCGCTACCCTTGCGGCTCCCTGCTCCTGTGGCTCCGGCTCCCGAGCCGCTCCTGCAGCCGCCCGCTAGTTCTCCCGGTTCGCCGCCGCTTTTCCCTGGTCTCCGGCGGCTCCCACCAGCTGCCCCGTTATTGCTGCCGCTTTTCTGCGGCTCTCGACGGCTCCCTGCGGCTGCCACGCTTTTCTGTGGCTGCCCCGCCAGCTCCCCGTTACCGCCGCAGCTATTCTGCGGCTGCCCTGCCGGCTCCCCCCCCGGTCCCGCCTCTTTCCACTGCTGCCCGGTCAGCTGCCCCGACTCCCGCCGTCTCCCAGCAGCTGCCGCCGCTTTTCGCGGCTCCAGTCCCCCTTTCCCCGCAGCCCTTCTATTTCTTTCTCCTTCTCCCCTCTTGTTGCCGCTGCGGCTGCTGGCTCCCCGCTCCTACGCCCCCTTTCCCTGCCATTCAGCCCCCCTCTTCCTCCCTGCCCCACCTCCCACGTGTGTCTCTGTCCCGCCATTCCCACTCACCCCCCCCCCCAGTTTTCCCTCTCCCCTAAGCCCTTCCCTCTGCCACGGCTCCCTTCCCTGCCATTTAACCCCCCTTCTCAGCCTCTCCCTCAAACCTCCAACCCCGCTGCTCGACCCCCGTCTCCCCTGCAACTATCCACCCTCCACCTGCTTCCCCAAGTGCTCCGAGCCCCCCCCCCGTGCATCCCCATCTCATTGCCCCTGAGCCCCTTCCACTTGTCTTGCCTCCCCTCCCAGTTTCCCTCAGCCTTTGAACTCCTGCTCCCCCCGTTGTCTGCACCCCCACCCGTGTCCTCCCCTGCCTGTCCCCCTGCCCGGAGCTCCCCCGTGCATCCCCCTCCCACTGTCCTTAGACCCCCCCCCACACACACACACTTACCCCTCTCCTTCTTTGCATCCCCCAGCCTTTGAACTCCTGCTCCCCCACTTGCTTCCACTTTTCTCTGACACACCCACATGCTAATTCTGTGCTGTACCCCCCTTTTTCTTATAGCGTATTAAAGTACCTTTTAGGTTATAGGAGTAGGGCTATAGTGTTAGTAGGTTAGTTGAAGAACCCCATTGTTCCCCAACCTGCCCACACGCCTGAAAGTTAGGCACCCCCCAACACTTTACAGAAACCACTGTGACAAACATGACATACACCAACCACTGCTCACCTTACCCTATACTCATTTTAATAAAGTGTACCCCAAATCCACCCCGTACCCCACGGGTGCAGTGGTTGCCCCCGAGATCCTCAAATCTCCGAACCTGCTGGCAGGGTCAGGTAGGTAAAGATGTAAAACTCTACAAGCAACGTTCACACAAACAGACAACAGGCCCCGCCATACACATCAAACATCAAACATATAAAGAAATCAGCTCTAACATGCCATCAGCTGCTTTGGAGAACTAGCATGTTTTAAGTCTATATTTGCAGAATTCCCTAAAGGCTGTGTTTGCATCTGTGTGTGTATGTGGGTGTGGGTCTAGTGTGAGTGTGGCTGAGTAGCTCTTAAATCCAGGGTTTTATACCAGGCCTCTTTATCCAATGGCTGTTTAGCTAAGGCATAAGTCAAACCTACAATTGCACCATATACAGATGGAAACACACTCATGGACAAGCACACAGATGTCACATGCAGCTCCACTCAGACAGAGACACAAAGATACACAGCACTGACTCAAAGATCTTGATAAAGGTCAAAACTGGGTGAGGGAGTAGTGCGGGAAGGTTTAGCAGGTTGGAACTAGGACTCCTGGGTCCTCTTCCTTGTTTGGGGAGGGGAATGGGACCTGTGGATTACAGCATGGAAACTGGGAGCCAGGACTCCTGGATATGGAATGGGAACAGAGTCCTGTGTAGGGCAAGGGCAGTTGGGCATCAGGACTCTTGGGTCCTGTTCCTAGCCAAAGGAGAGAAGGCTGTTTCACAGTCTTTGGAAATGGCAAGGATTAGGCTCATGGTATTTCTTGCACCCTATCTGTGTCTCATTTAAAGGCAACTGGTCCCAGTGACTCAGACATAGGTGAAGGCAGAGAAGGAGGTCAATGTAGCCCTCTTTGAAGGGTTTCCAGTGATGTTGTTACACATCCACAGAGCTGCCACCATCTACAGTTAACAGTGTTGTCTCTATAAGCGCAAGTGTGGAGGGGGAAGGTTCTTCCTTCCCCCCACCTCAGCATCATGCAGACAAAGAGGAGAGGTTCCTGCATGATACTGGCATCTTGGCATTAATGTCTGTGCATCTGTATATTCCCCAGACATATCCATCTGTCGAGGTGCCCATTTATCCATTTAAATTTTGTGTCTGAGGACAGACAGGTATTTGGAGGGATGGGCACAGTGATAGACCGATGTGCCTCCTCCTGTCATGGGATGTGTGTCCCCTGCAACTCTGTGTTATGGACAGTGTAACTTCTCAGTTTGATTTTGCAATGTGATTGTATGGTTTATTGCAAAACATGCCACGCAAGATTCCTTTTAAAATGATGATAACATACTCTGCATTATTGTAATTGAATCATGTTTTCTACAGCACCATATGTCTGTACTTATGTGAAATATATCCCCATGTATTTCACAGGCCCGAGGGGCCTAGGGGACTGAAAAACTGAGCTGTCTCCCATTATGTAAACAGTCAGGGTTGTAAACAAACATCCAGAGAATATATGAATGACAATGGACTAGCAAAAGGTCTGTAGCACCTTGGATAGACGGGGGGGGGGGGGGGGGGAAGCAAGGAGTCTTGTGGCACTTAAAGACTAATAGATTTATTCATCACTGCATGGGAGAAAATTCCACTCGTCAGACGCTTTGAAGAGGCGGATTTTCTCCCATGAAAGTTCATGCAATAAATAAATCTGTTAGTTCCACAAGACTCCTTGCTTTTTTTGCATTACTAGACTAACACAGCTGCCTCTTTGGAACTTGGATAGACAGGGGAGATCTCCCGCTCTTCCTGAACAAAGAGAATGACCTGGCAGCAAAGAGGAGGAGGAAAACGGGTTTTGAAAAGAAGTGGCTTGGAACTTTTTGAGGCTTTTTGCCAGAGAAACTACATCTTGAAATATCTTCAGCTACACAAGGCTGACTGAACCTCTCCACAGGGCCAGGAAGGCCAGTCTATGAGACCAACAGCAGCCTGCCATGGGGGTAAGATAGAAATGGCATACAACAGTTAACTTTAGGTTAGCATACATGTTTTCTTTATTTGGTAGTGGTCAATTCCCAACTGCTTGATTAATTTATTGTGCATTGATTTGCTATATGCTCACTTAAAATAATATTTTCATCAATAAACTAGTGTATGATTTATCTAAAGCTGGGTGGCTTTTATTTAGTGTTAAGGACCAATAGTTGGTTGCCTTTCAGTTTCTTTGTTAAACTGACAAACCAGTGTTTATGAGCCTACAGTGATCTGGGAAGTGTCCTGATCCCTGCAGGATGGAAGTTCCCAATGTGGTATATGGTGGCTTGGGTTGTTCCTTCAGGGACCACCCCAGAGTGGAAGGGGAGCACCCACCCACTGCCTGGGATGAATTACGCTCAAGAGGCTAGCATGGGCAAAGCCAGGAGTGGGGACCCACCTAGTGAAGTGTGTTAAGTTGGGGTTCAGGAGTGGAAAATCAGGGAGGCACAGTGGCACACAAGACCAGAGAGCAGAAGGGGAATGGTACGCTTACATATGAATCCCTTTCCTTTTCCCTACATACACCTTTCTATTTCTGTCTCTCTCTCTAGCTACTACCAGCCCCATTTCTCTCCTACCTGTGTGACTGAGCTTGCTGTCTAGACTCTGCCATGTTCTCCCCTCAGTCAGCTTCCTCAGTGCTCAAGCTGAAAGGTGATTTTAGCTCCTTTGTTCTGAGCAGGTGAGGCACAGAGGGATTAAAGAGTAGTGTAAGGCCTGGGTGGCCCCACCCTGTGCCCCTGGAGACCTGCAAAACTGTGTCAGGTGAGAAGCAGGTAGCAGAGGGCCTGGCTCTCGGAGATAGCAAGGCTGATCCCATACAGCTCCCAGGAAGGAGACACAGGGGGGAAGGCTCACTTTCTGCCTCCAGGAGTTGGGAGTGAATGAGGGAAATGAACCAGCTGATGGAGGTGCATGTGGTGGACTCAGAATCTACTCACATTAGGCGCAGGGGGAGCAGAAGGATTATGGAAAATGCAGTCCAGTGGCTGCCAGGTAGGCTAGGAAGAAGGTATAAGAACATAGCAGTAAAGTCAGGTCAGGGTTTTGGAAACAGTCCTTTTGGCCAGGGACTAGTAAGGGTGGCCCAAGGAAACAGGGCCTCTGGTCTAGAGGGCAGAGGATAGTGCCTCAGTTCCCCTACACTCGAGGCCTAGAGGAGAAGGACAGACTACTGGCACACCAATGACAAGGCATCCAGCTCATAAGACATGACATTTCCCTTTGGTTTGAGCAGAACTCTGGTTCACCACAACAGTACCTGCACTGTCTGTTAGGAGGTCCCCAGAAGGTCAGTCACTTTGGTTTGCAGGTACCTCCTCATGAGTCCTGGAGGAGCTGCCTTATCTCTCTGCAGGATCTGGGGCTCAAGGTGCTAACAGCAACTAAAGGCTGCAGGAACCATACACTGGTTGTGTAGGACAAGCCTTACAGGAAGGGATCATTAATTAGCTAACCAATAAACTCACTTATCTGTGACTTAATTGACTTTGTTGAATGGAGCTGGCTCAAGGTCTCTCCTCAAGTGCATTTATGAATGCACAGAAAATGACAACATATTTCCATCATCCTCCTGCAGTGTTCAGTAGCTTGTATTCTTTCCACCCCTCAATGCAGACAACAAACCAGTTATTGCTTTGCAGATACAAGATTTAATGAGCTTTAGGGAGCACAGTTCATGGCAGCAAGAGGGAAGCATTAAGAAACTTTGAGAACAAAGAGAAAACCCAAATAATGACGATGGTGACAAGCACTTTCAATTATTTAAATGAACACACAGAGTACCAGAAGGGATCCATCCTAACTGACTGTTTTTTAGATGGCCTCTCAATGGCAGCAGGGAGCAGAAGATAGGCGAGGTCAGCAGTATTATATAATGGGATACCTAAACTGGATAATAGTGTTAGCAGAGGATGGGGACAAGGAAGGGAGACCAAGCTATATTGTGCAGTGGTCACTAGGGGCAGCAGAGGGTGGAAAGTTGGAAACATGTGAAATGTCTGAGTAGTGCTCAGAACTAGATGAGGAGTCAGGATCTGTGTACTCATTGGAAGGAACAGACCAGGATTCGAGGGATTCAAGGGATTCAAGGTGTTCTCCATTTGCACCCCATCCCCAGGGTGAGCCCCTCCTGCACTCTCGAATTCCTACTGGGAACCCATGCTTGCACAGAACAACAATTTTCGTGGACATCTGCATCCCAATGTAACGGGGAGGCGGGAACACCAACGTGCACTTTGTGACCAGGAAGAAATTGTTGCTCACAAACCAGCCATTTGCATTAGGAGGGCAGACATTTTTGATCTTCAAGAAGGGTTCATGGATGAAGGTGTGTTTTGGCTTCCCAAAAATTCCCTTCTTCCACATCATCATGTTACAGTAGGCATTCGGGTTGGGGGCTGGAGTCTTTGGAAAGTCCACATGCATCCACAGGAAGTGTTTTGATGGTGGGAAGAAGAACTGCCCACTGGCCAAAGCCAGCCAGGCTACAAGGATACCAAGCGTCAGCAGGAGTGTGGGGCAGGGTCCTTTTGGAGCCATGACTGTGTCTGTTGCTGGGTCAACCTGCAGTGGAAAGAAAAGGGGAGGTGTATGGAGACAACATGGGGAAGGTATCGGCCCCCTCCTCTATTATTTCCCATACCCCTTGTCACCACCTTATTAAAACTGTGACAGCTTTTGTACCAGTAAGTCCTGCTGTGGTGTCATTTGAACATGCATGATCTGCTGAGCATCATTGTCACCACAAAATACATGGAACAAGATTGTTTGAAGAGTTATAAGGTACTTTTGAGGGCATAGGACAAGTTGAGAAAAGCAGGCAAACCCTATTTTCTTAGAGAAAAACACAGACAGTGCCTTAGCCAGATGTCATCCAGCTGACTGAAACTTCAACTACTCATTTCTGGGAAGAGAGATAGAATTAAAATCCACATCCTGACACAGGAAGAAGAGGTGGTAGGTTCCCCGCCCCCCCAGACATTCTGGAGATATCTTTACACAGCAGAAGCTGGTTCTGACCCTTGTGCAAGAGAGGGGGCTATAAAGGTAGAAAACAATGGTCCAAAGTGACCCTTTCTCTCTGCTCAAGGGTTCACCAACACCTGAAAGAAAAGTAATTGAGCACTGAACTGTCAAAAGGGATCATGTTGAAAGGTGTGTAGTCAGCAAGACTGCCAGTATGTATGCTGAGAGAAAGCCTTGCTTTGAATTTATTTAGCTTGCTAAATTGAGGCATTAGGTTGTGTTTCCTTTTATTTTCTTCACAACCAATTCTAACTTCCATGCATTATTAGTTGCAGTCATTTACAGTCTCTTGCTGGAGTTAATAAACCTATTTTACCATTTCATCTAAAGCCAAGTGCCTGAATTAAAATGTTCAGATGGCCTTTTCTTAGTGGGCAACATTTTGACGTGTCATATTCCAGTCACAAAATGATGGTTCTTAGAGACTCTTAGTCTGCACAGTGAACCAGCCAGTCTTCATGAGACATGAACATCAAGAAAACAAGGCTTGCCCTGGAGGATTGGCAGGTTTCACCCTGGGTGGCCTTTGTGAATGAATGGTCATGGAGATTTTGCATGCTGAGGGCTTGTGGGTGGCTTTTTCTCAAAGGAAAGCAGAGCAAAAGGCAGCCCAAGTTGGAATATTAAAAGACCAAGTCATCCCCGACTGTACTGTGGAGAATGTCATAACCACCTGCTACCAATCCCTGTTTCTCCCAAAGCCACAGTAATTATTCATGTGCCAGATGCTTCACACACTCACGGAGGTGGGAGGCCCTCCTCATGCTAGCCACCTCACAGAAACAGACAGAAATTCCAGATCTCACAGTCGAACCATGTGGGGTCTTCCCCTTGGGCCAGATATCACATAGACCCCAGCTGAGATCAGCCCCACACAACCCACTGGTCCCCAGTCCCCACCCAGAGCAGGAGACCAAACCCAGAATCCTGACTCCCAGCATGCACCTGTGCTAAGCTAGATCACTCTGCCTCCCCAAAACAAGCCCCACTGCTGCCACCCCACTCAAAACTTCTCTCTCCTCTCCTATGCCTGGCGGAAACTCCTGAGACTCACCCAAGTCCTTGTTCCTTCGCTGTCTCCAGAGCAATGAATCCCAGCGTCTGCTGAGCTGCACCTACCCTGATTCTGCTCCCCGCCTTGGAGGGTGTTATATAGAGCCCCTGCCAGATGTGGATGGACAGGAGTGGGAGGGGAAATTGCATAAACAGTTGGGTCAGCATAGTTCTGTGGGAGTTGGCAATTAAAAGCAATGGCCAGCAGGCAAGGCAGTGGTGGGGAACAAACATCACCTGTCCTGCTAGGGACCTGGGAGCTACAGAAACATCTCCACATGTGTTTACCCTGCAAGCGAAGGTGTGATCGTTGCACAGGTAGATGGTGCCATGCTCGCTTTCATCTACCCAGCATGTGTAATAATAGGTGGTAGCACTGATTTTGTGATGACCTACCTGGGCCCTGGGTTCCTACCCAAGGTATTATGAGTGCTGCAGCCCAGGCCAGCATGCCCCTTCTGCCGTTGTTTCCCTTGCTTGCAAGATTAAAGTGTGGATAAAAGCCCACCCGTAGTATGCTCACACTTTCCTTTGAACTGTAGATGCAGCTTGAGTCCTGGCACAAGGCATGTTCCTGTTCCAATCCTAATCTAGAATCTCAAAGTTCTGGAACTGGCTCACGTACCAACCAACAGTCCCTGGATATCCCAGCTCTGGGCTGTCTTGCAGACATTCTGATGGAATGTCTGGGCCCAGAGAGTTAATGGTGTGAATGTGACAGTGTCACTGCCCAAAGACTGAACGTATTTTAACATCATTTTAGGGTTTGGTACCCAGAGCCCTCTGCCTTGTTAGTGCAATTGCAATAAATCCTTCTTCTTCTTCTTTCCAAGGGTGGAGTAACCCAGGTCAAACAGCTCAACTCTTTGTGCTTTGAAGTTGGAAGATTTTTATTTTAACAGCCTGCATTCCTTGCTTTCCCAGTCAGTAGGAAGAGGTCCTGGAATGAAGTCCTCTCCATGAAACAGTCCATTCCATGGTTTCCATGATGGCTACAACTGTGCTGTTGGAGCTCAGAGAAGACATTCATTGTGACGAGCTGGAGAGACAATTGTTGTTAAAGTCCCATCTTTTATTCAAAAGAGATGTGATAGACAGAAATGTGATGGGAGAGAGAATGGCAGGGCAGAGATGATGCACATTTGGTCTCTGGTGTTGATGCTTCATTAGAGCCTCAGCCCTGGAGAAATTCGTGCTTGGCCCATGATCTCACCTGCTGCCCTGAGACTTGGGGTATGTCCACACATAGGTTTTAAAGCAAAACAATGGTGGTTGTTTCTCTTTAAAAACAATTAGGTCCACACAACATTTTGTTGTTTTGATATGACAAGCTCTGTCATATCGAAACAACAAAACTTGAATCAAAAGGTTAAAACCTAGTAGATAATCAAAACAGCCGTTAAACCAAAATTGTTGTTTCGAAACAACAGCATTTGGAGGTGTTGTTTTGAAACAATGTTATTTCGATTAATGACTTTGACCTTCCTCCCAGGGTTCATGGCACCCTGGAAGTAAGACTTGCCCCCTCAGCACCCTGGCCAAGGAGAGAATCAGCACCCTGACTGGGGGGAGCAGGGGGCGGAGGAATGGAGCCCCAGGCACCTAGCATCCCCCACCACTTCCAGGGCAGCGGGGAAAGGGATGACCAAGCACCCCATATCGGACATGCTAGTTCAATTTCTTTTCTTTTTTTTTTTGGTCTGGACCTGTTAAATCTATTTAGCCTGAATCAATATAATCACTTTTCTGTTGATTCAGCTTACATTGATTCAACTTGAATTGATTCTACTATGTGTGTGTGGACATAGCCTCGATGTTTTGCACTAGTCAGGCATATTTAGGACACTTTTTTTAAGTGCCTTGTTGTACAAGATTTACAGCATGATTGTAGAATATCCAGTATTGGCTGGCTAAACCAGACTGTTAGTAGATGGAGGAAAAAAAGGTGAGGGGGCAGGAGAAAAAGAAAAAGAAGGTGGGAAAGAAAAGGACACGGGAAGAGTGAGGAGACAAATTTCCCATGCCAGATGGCAGCTGAGATTTAACAGGGGCTGGTAGATGCAGCCAGCTCTCTCTCTCTGGATCAAATATCTCTCAGTATTAGGATGAAGGAAGCCCAGGGTTGTAGTGCTGGATCTCATCCTCCCAACACATGACCTATAAGCAACCTGGAAGTTCATTCCTTCCCCTGCATTCAGTCAGAAATTGCTACCTTACCTTTATCTCCTCTATTATTTTTTTTCTCAAACTCACCTTTATTAGAGGATCCCAAAAAGAAGGGAGGTGGGTAAAAGAGGCCCTCCTGTAGGCCTAATTTGCCACACCAAAATTCTGACCCATTGATTTACTGAATCACATTTCTCTTTTTTACAAGGAATGATTGAGACACGGGCCTTCCATAGTATCAAGGAGTCTGTTAGTCTGGGCTAGTCCAGCCTCTATTTCTCTGTCACAAATTTCCTCATCTGACATTGCTATTTTTTGTAGCTGAAGATTCCGTGACTATTTACTATGTAGAAAATGGTTTGTTACCAAATGGGAAATCACAAGACTGAGGGAACACTACTGGAAAAGATCTGAAGGTTAGAGTGGACCACAGACTGAATATGAATAGCTTAGGGAAGAATTTCATTTTACTTTCAATTTCCATTGGTTTAAATTTTCACAGCAGTGAGAAATTCTGAGGCAAAGACAAACAAAAGGAAAGAATATTTTTCTATCAGCAGACACTGAGATGTCTAAAGTTAAAACTTCTTAACTATTAAATCAAAAATTGTCATTGTTGCAACATAGATAAATTAATTGTCCTCAAATCAGACATTACAAGTTCTCAGGCACATTTTTTCTTATTTTCAATGGAGCTAGCCCCAGACAAATGTCTTCTTTCCAACTGCAGCCATTAGGGTGAAAATGGAAGAGAAAAAAATGTTAATCAAAGGCATAGAGAGATTTGAATTCATAAACTTTAAGACCAGGACTTGACCTCCTGAGCTACAATACATTGAGTCTGTGCTTTCCCACTGAAGTCCACACTGAGCCATCAGGCCTCCCAGGGGAGGGAATAAAGAAACCTGGCTCCCAGTTCCATTGCTCAGGTACCATATTCCCAAGGAAAGCTAAGTGGACAAATTTTAATTAAAGAATGTTAATAGGGACCAACAAGTTTCTGTGCATAAAACTAAGACATTAGCTAATTCAGATGCTTTTAGGCTCCTGATTTGCATTGGAATAGCAGCCGGGCATCCATCCCCAACTTGGTGTCTCCATCAATTACACCAGCCAGGAAGGTTAGGGATAATAACTAGTTCCAATGCTCCTGGAGCTGCTGCCAGGATTCAGAAACTGTGATGACATAAATATAAGAAGAGTGAGGTATATGGTTTGGTATTGGCAGAGAGTCAGATGAGTGTGTCTGGGGATGGATAGCAAGAGAACATTTTTTTGTACTAAATTTCAGTACAACTACTAATGTGGAGTCACATGCACCAGCATAGCCATGGAACAAAGAAGTGTAATTTAGTCCTCTCTATTCATGGTGACTAGCTATGCTAGTACATGCATCATTCTACTGGTATTCCCTGCCCCGAAAAGACATCCTCAAACTCTTTGGTTTTGTGGATCACATCTCCCCATGTTTCAGGCAAGAGCACATGTGTATATTTGAATCCCTTGCTTAGGTGAGTCTCCAGTAATTTGGGTTATTTTTCTCATGTGTGTGTTTATAATTGTGAGTGTTTTGCTTGGAGAGGTCAGAGACTCATCTGACTTTGATGTTATTCCTGTGCATCTTTCTGTCTTGTGTATGTATCAGAGCACAATGCTGTGAATGTTTTCTTCACTCACTACTACCTACAGCCATGTGAAGTTGTACAACAGTTGGTATTTGGCCAGGTTTGTTAAACATAAGCAAATCCTTTGAGAATGACCCAATTTTAGGAATTTTAGTGTAATCCTTCCTTTTTTTTTTGTTCTGAAGAGAACTCCATTTTTTGATTCCTGAGCTGGATGTGACCCTATGCGTACAATAAAAGGTACCTATCCCTGAGCAGATGTCTCGTTTATAATTGCAAGGCTTTGCATTGAAGGAACAGGAAAGATAAGGTTGCTCAAAGCCCTAGAGAAATTCAAACAATAATGTATTATGTACAAAGCAGACTTGACCCACTGAACTAATTTCCAACAATTTCATTCCTTCCCTCCAAAATCAGTTGGATCTAGCCTTATACTTTTTTCTTGACACCAGTCTTGTGGAGGAAAATCTCCACTTATGACCTCAGTGACAAGGGCTGGCACTAGGTGGTAAGCAGCCCCTCCATAACAGGGGGGCGCCAGCATTTTGGGGGGCATCAAAAGGGGACAGCGCTGTGGTGCTCCCCTGATGATGTCACTCATCTGCGCCGGCATCGCTCTGCTGCGGGGGGGGGGGGGGGGGCCCCACGATCCCCAGTGCCGGCCCTGTCAGCGACAGCTGGAGAAAAAACACAGCAGTCCTAGCTCCTAGTTGTCCATACAAAAAGGACAAAAATCACCCCCTTTTGAGCCTCAGACCCAATCACCTCATTCTGACCTATTAGATAGCACTCATTTTTTATAGTGGAACAGAGAACCCAGGAGTCTTGACTCTTGGCCTCATTGCTCCAGTCCCAAATTTGCAAGGAAAGGTGGGTGTTGAATCTAAACTGAAGAGGAGAAAGAAGGACCAAGATGAGCACATGCAGTTTGGTGGATATCTGCCTCTTCCTTCTATGAATCAGAGACTCAACTGTCTCTGGGATTGTTTCCTGTGTGTGTATCCCTGTGAGCTCCCCTGAGCATCTCCTTCCATGTACTATCTTCCTTCCCATGTGTAAAGCTGGTCCTTCTTTTAATATTAAAATCACCAGAGCACACACATATCCCTCCAAGGTAGGGCAGACACCCAGTGGCATTCAATCAGAGTTCTTCCATCAGTGAATCACTCTTAACCTGCAAAGAAAGAAGAATGCGTCATTTAGACACCAGGATGATGTGTCAGCCCCTCACACCTTGTCCTGTTATTACACTGACAGCAGCTTCGCCTGGCTTCATGACCACCTGGCTTATGCACGTGTTGTAGTAATCACATGTGACTTCACATGCTTCTAGGTCTACTTTTAACTGGTGCTGGAGGAGTTTGATTTACCAGAAGCTAGCTAATATCTCTCCTCTTGGGGCGATGGCACTACAGACAAGCACATACAAGTGCTCAATGTCACCTTTAAATCACCCAAGCCATTCATGTGGTTTCAGTGCCTCTTTAATTTTTCATGGCATCTAATTCCTGTGAGCACCTTGCACAGGAAAGTGATAGAGGACTGAGGGGTCATGGGGGTATTCTGGGGCTCAGGGTAGCTGTTGTGATCATTGATCTTACAAATCATAAGCACACAAATAGTAAATAGAGTATGAGACAGGTAAGGCTCACACAGGCTGCAGAAATATGCACAACCCACATGTAAGTGCTAGCATGAGATTTGGGAAAATGGGACTCATAGAAGTAAAAGTTTGGGTCAGTGAATTCCAGCTGGAAGTTGAATGTACTGATGTAGCTTACTGCTGTCAAAGTGTGGAGTGAGGGAGATAAACTACAGTTCTTTAAGCCATTTCTATACTGTTATATAAGGAATTCAGACCTTTATTGGTACTGGAAATTTGTACAAAGAACTGCTTTCTCCCTATTCATCCATTCATTCATCCAACCCTAGGCACACTAATTTTATTCTCTGCCTCTATCCATCCATCCTTCCCCATCTCTCACCCTATATGACTGCCCATCCAATTGTTTCAGTCTCTAAATCTTGGCAGCTGTTCCAGCACCATGGGAGATTATTATTGCCAAGAGCTCTGGGTTAGGTACCTTTTGTTGCCCATAGGAGGTCAGATCCAGCTATCTGGCTCATAGACAACACTGTTTTGAGCTGAGCTTCCTTTCTTGAAGGCCATGGGATACTGGAGGCAAAAGAAAGGAGGGACTGAAATGAAGTTCCTCAATTTGGCTTAACTGTAGTGTAGTTACTGATGCTTAAGAAAGCTGAGCCAATCCTAGCAGCAGTACAATTGCACACGACTCCAATGATTGTCATTGAAAAATACAGGTAACAGAAAGAGAAGAAGAAAAATGTTTCCTGAGAACTGATTAGATTGATTTAAGGATATTTACTTCATCTATTTTAACTCTTGATTTATGGTTTTGATTAAACAGTTATAAACCTTTAATTTTGTGAATCTCATCATCTACTGATATTAGAAAATTATTCTCTCACTCGTCTGTGTAAAATGTGCATAATTTCTCATCACTGTGAAAAAATAAATTCATGAAAATTGAAAAATAGTGTAAAAACAAGCAGAAATATCATGGGTCAATATTTTAGAAAAATGAAAATGAAATGCTGTCCTATGTAAGTCAGGGTCAAAGTATGATCCACTCTGATTCCCAGATACTTTCTAGTAGCGCTACCACCTAGCCAGTGGTTCCACATTATGTAGATGTGATTTTGTTTTTTGTTTCCTTACAAATTGAAATATTTGACATTTGTCTTCATTGAAAATCATCATTTTGATTTCAAACAAATACCCTAATTTGTCACAATCACATTGAAGTCTAGCACTGTCCTCCAAAGTCTTTTCAACCTTTCCCAGTTTGGTGTCAGACAGAGGTTTTAGGAACATACTATTTCTCTATTATCCAAATCATTAATGAAAATATTAAACAGTTGCAGACGTTGTACCATCCCTTGCAAGACTCTACTATATGTGTCCTCCCAATTTGACAGCAAACCATTGAAAACTACATTTTGATTGTGGGCTTTCAACTAGTTGTGCAACCGCATTGTAATGACTTCATCCAGACCTCAGCTTCTGATTTTGCTTATGAGACTGTTGCGTGGGACTGTGTCAGAACCTGAATTAAAATCAACTTATATCACGCCTACTGCTTCCTCCTGTATCCACTGGCCTAATAAGTCTGTCAAAGAATGAAATCATGTTTTTTGATATGATTTACTCTTGACAAATTCAGGCTGGTTATTACTTCTACTCAATTACCCTCTAGCAATTTACAGATTCATTGTTAATAGTTTGTTTCAGTATCTTTCCAGGTACAAAAGGTATGGTGACTTACTTGTAATTCCTTGGGTCTTCTTTATCCCCCTTTCTGAAGATAGATACCAACACTGCAATTCTTTATTCCTGTGGGATTGGAATGGACCCAGCTTAAATTACTATGAAGGTTAATTACTTTCACTATTAAATATTATTGTTCATATGTGCCTCATTAGTCTAGCTCAGTTGTTCTCAACTCCCACCACCCACGGGCTTCTTGCGGCCTAGTCAGCACAAAATGCAGGCCTTGAGACATTCTGTGGGTCATATAATTATTACATATATTGTGTGGATGTGTTCCAGATAACACAGAGAACTGTAGAGGCAGTTCACAATGGAAAATAAGCTGAGAACCACTGTTTCAGTTTCACCTTCAAGCCACTGACTCTTGTAAGACCTTCCCCATTAGATAGAAAAGTCAACTATTTCTTCCTCAGGTCGGTGCTCCTTCATTGCCATCAAATCAAGATTAACTACTTAGAATAATTTAGTAACAAAGGCAAATGGCATTTCTCATCTTTATCATTATGTAGCATGTTTTCTAATTCTTTAATCACTCCTTCAACCTGTTGCTGAACACTCCCCAATTCATCAACATATGTCCTGGAATGTGTATAGAGCTAAACACATACCTGTAGTGGTTGTACCTATGCCAAATTCAGAATCTCTGATTCTGCTCAGTAGCACTCTCCTCATGCATCCATGGATCACAGTAGTTGTTTTGGCCACCGTGCCACATTGGGGCTTCCTGTCACCTGATTATTCACCGTAAAGTATCCTTCCAACATGGAATACACATTTTTTTTTCCAGGGCAGAGTCACTAAGTATTAATGACTTTAGGTTTGACCCTGCCAGCAGGTTCAGAAATTTGAGGACCTTGGGTGGCAATCACTGCACCGGGGTGGGGGGGGTATGGGGTAATCTTTATTAAAACACGTATGGGAGTGGGGGGAGGGGGGGGGGGGGTTTTGTAGCGCTTGTCACAGTGTTTTTTTGTGAAATGTTGGGGGCCGCTGAACTTTGTGGAGTGGGGTCAGGTAGGGGGGCAATGAGGACTCCCTACAGTCATAAACCCACTCACTCTAACTTAAAAGATGCTCCTATAAGGTATGAATAGAAGGGGGGTGCAATGCAAATTAGTATGCCACAGTAGCAGAGGGAAGAGAATGCAACTGGGGGGGAGCAGGATCAACAAAGTCAGAGGGGCTCAAAGAAGGGGAGAGCAAGTGGGCTGAGAACACAGGTGGGGGGTTCGGGGCAGCGGAGAGTAGGAGCAGGGAGTTGGCGGCAGTGGCAGACAGGGGCTTAGGGGAGAGGGAAAGCAAGTGGGGGGGTGAGTAGGAATGGCAGGACAGAGACACACGTGGGAGTTAGGGAAGGGAGACAGAGGCAGGCAAGGGGTTGGGACACAGGTGGGGGTTCGGGGAAGCAGGAGGGGCTGAACAGGAGTTCAAGGGTTTGGGAGGGAGGCAGCGGGGGACTGAATGGCAGGGAAGGGAGCAGCGGTGGGAGGAAAGGGGAAGAAGAGAAGGACAAGGAAAGGGAAGGAAGGGGGGCAGGAGCGGAGGCAAGAGGGGGTGGTCACAGGGAAGTGGCAGCTGGGGAGTGAGGGCAGTGAGGGGCTGGTGGCAAAAGGGGGGGCTGCAGGAGCCACAAGGGGCTGGCGGGAGCCCCAGGAAAGTGGCGGCAGTAACAGGGAGCTGGTTGGGCAGCTGCAGAAAAGCAGTGGCAGTAACGGGGAGTCGGCTGGGCAGCTACAGAAAAGCAGTGGCAGTAACAGGGAGCCTGCTGGGCAGCTGCAGAAACGCGGCAGCAGTCGCGGGGAGCCAGCGAGAGCCGCAGGAAAGCGGCGGCAGTAACGGGGAGCCAGCTGGGCAGCTGCAGGAAAGCGGCAGCAGCTGCGGGGAGCCAGCGGGAGCCGCAGAAAAGTGGCAACAGTAACGGGGAGCTGGCTGGGCAGCCGCAGAAAAGCGGCGGAAAAAGGGGAAAAACCAGGGGAAAAGCCGCAATGGGCAGGGGTCAGAGAAGGGAGTAGAGATGGCTGGGGGAAGCCATGGGGAAAGGGGCTGTGGACAGTGGAAGAAGGGGCTGGAGAGTAAAGAGGGGCACGTGGGGGCAGTTGGAAAATAAAGAGGGCACAAGGAAAGGTTTAAGAAGAAGTTTTATTCAAGTTGGGGAAGTTACAGAAGGGAGGGCAAAAGCAACTTAACAACTCTAAAGGCTACAAACTAAAGGAAACAATCTTACCATCTAACTTAATACTACTAAGGCTACTAATTAACTTTATACAATGTTGCAACTCACAATAATACCTTTAACACCAGTCCAAACAGTTCAGAAGGAAGAGATACACTAAGTAATACAGAGTAGCGGCAGGTAATTACAGACGCGGGAGCTCCTTTAGCATAAAATGAAGCAGCAAGTAAAAAAAGGAAAGACGAAAGGCAAAAGATACACACGAGCCTGTAGAGCTAAGAGAAAACAGTCCCAAAGCAGCAGCAGGAAAAGAAAGTAATTTTAATCTTTGAAGAAAACTGCAGGGCAGGCTCTTACCATTCCTAGCAGCAGCAGTAGCAGCATTACAGGCAGGAGAGACTTGTACTCATACTCAGGCCGGCAGTTCAAAACGTGGGGTATGCTCGGGGAAGAACTCGTTGAGCGGAGGAGGTCAGCTTCTGGTTGATCAGGCCAGGCAGGGTGTCTTGGGGACCTTCCTGCCTGAGCCCCCCAGGACCAGAGCTTTTAAGCTGGTTTTCCCGCCTTTCCCTGATTACAGGGAATGCAGAGAACAATGGTGGTATGAGTGATACCTTGCAGGACCTTGCAGTCAGGCAGAGCCCACCTACACCAAGCCCTGTCAGAACAATGGGCACTCAGGGTGGTAACGGCCATCCAGTTAAGTTCAAGGGAGCCATCTAGTTAAGTTCAAGGGGTCCATCTGCTCCCCTTAACATTCCTTACATACTTAAGTGATGGCCCGGGAGGGACGGCCATAAAATCAATACAATGAGTCACGAACAAGGTTGTACTGCTTCCACACAGAGTGTGGGAGTTACATGACCTGTTGACTTTAAGGCAACCTTGTTAAGTCGACTTAGAATGTGCACACTTCTGTTAAGAGAACTTAACAGAGCCCCAATTCCTAGGGTATGTCCACACGTACAATTTAAATTGAAATAACAGGGGTTATTTAGATTTTAAAAAAAATATTACGTTATTTTGATTCAAGAGACGTTAAATCAAAATAGGTTAAACCTACTTTAAAGTGAAACAGCCCTTGAAGCGAAAGGGTTGTTTCAAAACAAGGGAGTAAGGATGCCTTGTTTTGAAACAACGTTGTTTGAAATCAAGGGCTTTGACTTTCCTCCCAGGGTGCATGGCACCCTGGAAGGAAGCCCTACCCACTCAGCACCCTGGCCAGGAAGGGAATCAGGACCCTGACCAGGGAGAGGGGGTCACACAGGGCTGGGGAAAGGAGCCCCTGGTGCCTTGCATCCCCCGCCGCTGAGGGTTGGTCAGGTGCCTTGCATTCCCCCCCCCCCCCCCCCCCCCGCGGGCCGGGCAGGGTAGCTGGCATGTGGTGGGCTTCCCAGCAGCTGGGGGTGTGGAGCACAGGCAGGAAGCCCCCGCGCCTCATGGCTTTGCAGCAGCTGTGTGAGGGGGTGTGGGATCCCTGCCTGTGCCCCCCTTCATCTGCTGCAAAGCCGGGTGGCATGTGGTCTCCCTGTCCTGCAGCCCTGCAGCTGCTGGGAAGCTGGGCAGCGGTGCCGGCTTCCTGCCCAGCCGCCCCACAGCTGCCAGGGGAAGCGATGTGCCCCATGATCCCTCCCTAGCCACGGGGCAGTGGAGGGGGATGCAGGGTGCAGGGGAATCTCTGTCATATGGGCCTTTTTCCCCTGCCTGGCTCCCCAGGTAAAAGCCAGGCAGGGGATTGGGTGGCAACATGGCCCTGCCAGGGGGCCATGTTGCCACACCTCCCAGGGTGCCCCTCTCCCAAATCGAACTAGCAAGTCCGGTGTCTGGAAATGCTAGTTTGATTTGGGTTTTCTTGGTCTGGATCTGTGAAACTGATTCAACTTGAATTGATTAACACATATTATTTCAGTTTGGTTAAATTGATTCAAATAGAATTGATTTAACCACCTAGGTGTGGACATAACCCTAGTGTCCACATTGGTAGACACTGGCATAAGTTGACTTTATTAAATTGATTTAAGCTACATAACATTTTAAGTCAACTTAACAAAATCGACTTAAGTGTGTACAATGCCTTAAGCTCATTTAATAAAGTCGACAACAATTAAGCACTTAAATTGACTTAATAAATTTGAAATTTAGCCATGGGTTTCCTTAAATCGACTTAAGTAAGGTTCAGTTGACTTAAGGCTCCAGTATAGACTTGCTAGCTAGTGGCTGACTCAATGCAAAGTGAAAGTCAAAGCTGATAGTGAATTTCATATAATCCGTCAGGATTCATAATGCTTACATCGACAGCTTCCACACATTGTCACCTGAATAATGGGAATACCTTTTCCCTTGAGGAAGTTCTTTGGTGTTCAAGCAATGTTACAACATTTAAAACTTTCTTGATAAGTTTAAATGGGGGGTAGTTTTCTCTGCCGAGAGCAACCAGCCCTAGATAACCCAGGGAAGCATGTAGTCCATGGCTGCTGCTGTGGAGATTGGTTGCTTTTTTTGTCTTGTGCTTCCCAAAGGTCTTCTCCAGCAGCACTGCAGACTGTGAGTCTATTGACTATCTCCAGACCAGGTAGCTAAAATCCAATCTAACTTTGCTTGCTTTTCTTACATCCAGTCTTTACATATATAGAAGGAGACAATGGAAACAGCTTCTTCTCCTATGATTACAGGCTACCATGACTTGAAAGCAGAGCCAAAAAAGAGAGGAAGACACAGGTGAACATTCAAGCATACCAAAACTCATATTTTGCAAGGTGCCTAAAGAATTCATGACCATGCCATGCACATTAATGGGAACCTGGGTATTTAAATCTCGTCAGTGATTTGATGGTAGCAGCCCCAGTTCAGTGTCCTCCACTGCAAATTAAAAGTGATCAGGGGAGCTTTAGTTATCCCTTCATGTAATGGAAGAACCAAATTTCACTCAATGGAATCAAAAGCCTTAGAAGAAACACAAGGAAATACTTCTTCACACAGCACACTGTCCACCTCTGGAGCTCCTGGCCAGAAGAAATTGTGGAGGTCAGGTATACCTAGTTAGACAAAAGGGATTGGATAAGATGGTGGAGAAGAGGTCCATCAGTGTCCATTAACCAAGAAGTGTCCCCATGTTGAGGATGTACCTAAATCTCCAGCTGCTAGTAAAATTATTAATAACTGCCCTTGGGGGGCAAAAAGAAAAAAAAATGAGTTGTCATGGGCTGCACTTGTTTTTGCTATTTCAGTCACAATCCAGTCCTGCTCCTAGAAGAAAAGAGGCAACAGAAACATGCATGAATGGGAAAATTGAAGAGCAGCACAGAAAGAAAATGCAGTTTGTGTCTTTGGTGCTCACTCTCCTTTGTGGCTTCAAAACTGGAGAAGTGCAGACCCGCTCCACAATCTCACCAGTCCTCCTGAGACCTGGCAACTTGCACTAACTGGTCTTGTTTAGGACACCACTTTTAACAGACATGTTAATCAAAGACTCACAGCAGGGCTGTGAATTATGCAGTCTTGTCTGGCTAAACCATGCTTTTCCTAGACAGAGAGAAAAAAGCAGAGGAAAAAGAGAGAAGCAAAAGAAGATGGAAAGAAAAAAGACAGTAGGGTATTGGCAAGATAAATCTCCCATGCCTGGTCATGGCTCTGGTTCTGAAGGAGCTGGTGGAGGAGGCCATGTCTGATCGAGTCATTTCTTCATAGTCAGAGGAAGGAAGCCCTGTGGTTCATGCTGGATCATGTGCTCCCAGGAGATGGCTGGCGCAATGTCCAGGAGCTTTGTGCATTACCATGGATTCAGTCAGCAACTGTTAGCTTTGATACGTCTCCTCTTTTTCCTCCCAAACTTACCCTTTTTAGAGGACCCACCCCCCCAAAGGAAGGAATGGGTGGAAGAGCCCCTCCCCTCTTTGTTTTGGTGACTGCTTCGCCCTAATTTACCATACACCACTTCTGATTTATTGATTTCTGGTCCCCCTCATCTCATCTTGACCAAAACAAAAAGAGTCCTGTGGCACTTTTAAAAACTAATAAAATTATTTTTTACATGAACTTTCATGGGTAAAGTCCCACTTCATCAGATGCCAAAAAATGGAGAAATCTTACATTGAACAAAAACCCTTACATACAGGAGGGAAAGATGAATCCTGTGATTACATTTCATTGCATTAGGTCAGATTACTGCAGCAAACCATATACGCTGTATAGATTCAAACACCATATAACAGCATATCAAAAATGGTGAAGTTGAGAGAGGGGAGAATCACTGGTTCTACTAAAAATAAAGAAGTCTTTGTGTGATTTCTTTACCAGACGTGATCTTGACATGGGCACTGAGTGAAATCAGGGAGTCTGTTAGTCTGGGCTAATCCAGTCTCTGTCTCACGTTTGCACCTTTCCTCATCCACCTTTACTGTTGTTTGCAGCTAGAGATTGCATGAACTTTTACTCCATAGAGTTGATCTTCTAATAGGGGTTAAATTAGTAGGCTCAGTTATTCCAACAACTGCCCCATCCCACAAAACTCTGTTAGAGTCCCTCAATCCCACCCACATTCTCATGCAAGGTGTACACAAGAAATTAAAATTAGAGAGAAACTGAAATCTGAGTGGCTTTGGTGATTTGAAAATGAAAGAGCACTTGTAGCCTCTGGGATGCAATGCCATCTCTACAAGATGGGGAGTTAGTCATCTTCTGGTAAATAAAACTCCTCCAGCACTAATTAAAAGTGGGCCCAGAAAGACATGAACTCGGAACACCCACTTACGCATTGGCTCCACAGAGACATGTTCCACTACTGTCAACAGAAAATGCATGGAGTGAGGGGCTGACACGCCCTCCTCACATCTAAGTAACACATTCTTCTTTCTTTACAGCATGAGAGTGATTCTCTGGTAGAAGAAGAAATCCTACTGGCTGTCACTGGGTGCCTGCCCTACTTTGGAGGGACAGAATTGTGCACTAGGGATTCTAACATTGAGAAAAGGAGGGAGAGACAGAGAAGGACACAGAGAGAAATGAACATGTGAAGGGTGTTATTTATTTTCACTTGTGATCAAAGCTGCATCTGGAGTTTGGGAAAGGAACGGTTGCTCTAGAATGTAGGTTGGCTCCCCCATCAGCTCTAGACAAGGGAAGGAAAGTGATACATGGAAAGAGGTACTCAGGATAATGCATGTGTATATGCAGACATGATAGAAACATGCTTAGGAAACAGCTCCAGAGACAAGAGTGTGTCTGACTCCCACAATCAAGAAGTTCCTGCCCACAAAACACCAGGCACTCACCTTAGTGTAGTGGCTAACACCTCTGCTTAACATGCAGAAGGTCCTGGGTTCAATTCCCAGGGGGTTGGACTTGATGATCTCATGAGATCCCTTCCAGCCCTATGATTTGACTTGACTTGACTAGTCACTATCACAGTCCTTCTCATCTTCACTTTACATTTGGCTACTCAACTTCTCTTGGGGATTTGTGACTGGAACAGCAGAGCCAAGAGAAAAGACTCTTGGGTTCTCTCCCTTGCTGTAAGAGATGAGTGCAGTCTTGTAGATTGGGGTGGGGTGGTTGTTTCTCTGCCAAAGGTTCTGGGGATAGGTTTATGGCCTTTGCATATGGGCAACTCGGAGCCAGGTTTCCTGCTTTTATTCTCCAGAATCACAGCTGTCTGGACATCGAGGGCTCAGCTAGAAGTTTCCCTTCAGAATTACAGTGACAAGCACTGAGTGCAGGGACTAGATCCAACTGACTTCAAAGAGAAGGAATAAAGTTATTGGTGAGTATCTCAATGGGTCTAGACAGAGGGCTTGTCTTCACTGATGGTGGCATGTTTGCCACCTATGGATTGATCTTTGTGGGTCTGTGAAGACTCAGTCAGTCAACTAGGAAGTTGACACCTGAAAACAAGCCTGGCAGGTGGCATAGAACTGAGTCAACAGGAGGATATTTCCTATTGACTCAGTGCACTGAAGACCCCACTGTAAGGAGGCATTATGCAGTCTAAGGGAGATACACAAATTATTTTAAGTAATTTATGCATCTTCCTTCAACTGACACCAAAATCCCACTCACCCATGCACCCCCTGACTAGGGCCTGGAGTTATACATAATACATTCTAAATTTAGATTTCTCTAGGGCTTTGAGTAAACTTTTCTTTCCTGCTCTTTCAATCCAATGGCTTGCTATTAGGCAGCAAGTGTCTGCTCACAGCTAGGTATGTTTTATTGCTAGCACAGGGTCAGATCCAGTTCAGGAATCATAAACAAATTCCCAGTCTACACAGCACTCCATTTTCAGTGGCAATCGAACAGAGATACTCAAGTTATTTAAAATAAATTATGTATTTCCCGTCAGCTTCCTTATGTCTAGTTAGTCCACTGTGATGATTTGAAGGGAAATGCCATTCATTCAACTCATGCTATTCCATTTCAGGGGCTGAATTTAATAATATATCAGTTCCCCAGTCAAGTGAGCTTGTCTTCACAGATCCATTCAATTACACTGGGAAGTTCAATCTGATGGTGGCAAATGTGCCACAGTCAGTCTAGACAAGCCCAGAGTTATCTTCAGCTGAACTTCTTTTCTTAAAGGCCATAGAACCTACAGAGGTAGAAGAAAGGTGGGATGATAGCAAATCTCCTCAAACTGTCTCATCCTCAGGGGATTTGCCGATTCACAGTAGACCTGACCAGATCCCAACTACAGTATTGTTGCACATTGTGATTGTCTTTGGCAAATACAGAGAAGAAAAATAAGCACAGTGTTTCCTGATAACTGATTAGGGTTTGATTTGAGGATATTTACTCAAACTATTGGTTTTGAATTTGAGCCTTGGGGGTGGGGAGTTTTTCTCCTTTGAATATGGTCAGTTCAGGCTCAGGACTCTAGGGTTTGTCCCAAAGGCTCAGCTATCGGGGCAGTGAGGTCTCACATGGAGGTTTCCATCCTGAATAACTGCAGGCATAACTACATAGGTGGGTTAGGTCCAACTGACTTCACATAGCAGGCTTAACTGAATATATTAGTGGGTACAGACCTGGTCTTACAAAAGGCCTTCTCCCTAGCCTGGCCAGTGCTGCCAGAACCAGGTGGGGGATGCCTTCTCCTCCACCTGGCTCTAACTGTGGGCCATGGCTACAGCCAGATGGGGGGATGCCTTCTCACCCACTTCGCTAGTGCTGCCAGAGCTGTGTGAGGGATGCTTTCCATGCCGCCTGGCTCTGGGTTGAGGCATGGCCCTTCTTGGGTGCCTTGTTGCCACATTTCTTATGGTGCCTCCTTCCTCAGGTGAGCTAGCAAGTCCTGCCCATGGACATGCTAGTTTGATTTGGGTTTCTAGTGGGGCTAAGTTAGTTTGAATTAAATTAGTTCAAATTAACCATTATTAGTTCCAATTAAATAATTCAAACTAAGTTAATTAGAATTAAGTTTTTAAGTGTAGATGTAACCACAGGGTCAGATCCAGCATTCAAGAGTCATGGAGTGGTCTTCTAAATGGACACCCCTTTCCCAAAGACCATGGAACATATGAATATAGAAGAAAGATTGGATTAAAACAAAGTTCCTCAAAATGTTTCAATTTCAGGGCAGATGCAAATTCTCAGCGTATCTAGCCAAATTCCAGTGCCAATACAGATGCACGTGACTTTAGGGAGTGGGGTGTGGAAAGACAATCTAGGAGGATTTCATTCAAACAAACAAACAAACAAACAAACAAACAAACAAACAAACACACGAAACAATACCAGAGGCTCTAACTCACAGAAGTAAATGTCTACACCCACAAATCATAAACACACACATAAGAAACACAACAAAAGATACTCAAGAGTTACCCAAGCAAGGGATTCAGCCACCCACATGATCTGAAGCATGAGCTTATGTCTACACTAACAAGTTATTTCAAATTCAGGAGGTTTAAATTCAAATTAACTTATCTGCCTGTCTACATCAGGCTTTCATTAGTTCGAAGTAAAGAATTCCTTATAAATGCTTAGTTCGAACTAGTAACTACTGCTGGCTAGTTCAAACTAAGTGCTTATTTCGAGTCTTAGTTTGAACTAAGTATAGTGGAGACTAGGACTAACTCTTAGTTTCAACTTAATAAGTTAGAACTAAAAGCAGTTAGTTTGAATTATGAAGTGGATTAGTTCTAACTAGTCCATGTTGTTAGTTCAAGGTTAGTTTGAGCTAACTTTGCCTGATGTAGAGATAGCCTGAAATAGGGGAAAATGTGATCCATAAAAGCAAGAGTTTGGTGCTACCATTTTGTGACAGGGAATATTTGCAGAAAGGTATATCTACTGGTGTAGATTGTTGTCATCAATAGAGACAAATAAATTAGACTTCTTTGAACCAGTCTTATACAGGTGTATGTGAAACCACATTATTAGTTGTACTGTAAATATGTGCAGAAGCTGCTCTCATAATCCATTCATCTATCCCCAAACACACTCAGTTAATTCTCTGCCTCTATCCATACATCTGCCCCCTATCCCTCTCCCTTCTTTCCAATATTTGTGCCCATCCAGCTGCCGCAGCCTCTGAATCCTGGCAGCAGTTACAGGAACAGGAGAAGTTCTTATTGCCAAGAAAAATCCTGGCTGGTGTAATGGTGGGTGATAACAAGCTGCAGATGGGCTCCCAGCTGTTATTATAATGCAAATCAGGAGTCTACAATTATCTGAATTAGCTAACATCCTAGTTTCATTCACACAAACTTCTTGGTCCCAACTGCCAGCCTTCACTTTGATTTATATTTGTCAACTTGCCTTCCATTGGTGATTTGGGCCCTGAGCAATGGGGCTAAATGTCAGTCCTCCTGTGTTGGAGCCAGAGTCTCAGAGGAAGAGGAGTGGGTTTATTTTTAAATAAGGAAGTTGGAACCAGAACCCCTGGGTTCCTTTTCTTGTACTATAGCTGACTGTGCACTGAGGTGTCAGTTTGGTTTCCTGCACTAATTACATGGGCTAGATCCAGCTAACCTCAGAAGAAAACAACAAAATTGTTGAAGAGTAGTTCATTGGCTCCAGCCTTGCTTCTGTAACTAATGTGCTGTGAATTCAAATCTCTTTAGGGCTTTCAGTAACACTCTTTTTGCAACTATATTCTATCCACTGGCTTACAGTGGATGAGAAGACTTCTGCTCAGGAGGAGGTGCCTTATATTTCCTACAGGCTGTCAGATCCAGCTCTCATGGATCATAGACAAACTTGTTTTGAGCTCACCTTCCTTTCTCAAAACCCACTGGGCACATAGAAGTAGAAGAAATGTGGGAATGGAGGAAAGATCCTCAAATTTACTCAGTCTCAGAGGAGCTGCTGATAGTCAATAAAGAATAAAGAATTGATAAGAATTTATTTTAAGATATTAACTTTGTCTGCTTTGACTCATTATCTTGGCAATTTGCGATTAAATGCTTATAAACTTTTAAACTTGTAATTTATACATCTGCTAATATAAGAGAATATTGTCTCACCTCACTTTCTCTGTCATCACCCCATAAGTCTCCACTACTGTAAAAAATTTAATTGCTGAAAATTGAAAAATTGCTTTAAAATAAATAGAGTAATAATACAACAAAAATTAAACACATAAAAATTAAATTCTGCTTTATGCTATTCAGAGTCAAAGTGAATCACCATAACGCCAGACCCCTCCTAGCAGTATTACCATCTAGCCAGTAGTTGGGATTTTGATTTTTCTCCTTAAAAGGGAAATACTTGACACTTGTCTTCATTGAAAATCATCATGTTGACTTCAGACAAATTCTTTGTCACATTCACTTTGATGTTTAGTGCCGTCCTCTGAAATCCCTTCAACACCCCCCCCAGCTTATCTTAAGCACAGAATTTAAGAACATATTTACCACTCTATTATCCACGTCATTAGTGAAAGTATTGAACGGTGTCAGACCTCGGACCATCCTTTGCAGGACTCCACTTGATATGTCCTCCCAATTTGACAGCAAACCATTGATAACTACACTTTGATTATGGGCTTTTACCAGTTGTGCACTTAGCTTATATTCATTATTTGTTACAAGAGTGCCATGTGGAACTACATCAAAAACCTTACTAAAATCAAGCCTATCACATCTACCACTTCCCCATGTATCTACTACCCTAATATATATGTCAAAGAAGGAAATTCACTGGTTTCATATGACTTGCTCTTCACAAATTCAGGCTGGCTATTCCTTCTATCACTACAATCTTTAAAAGATCCTGTGGCAACTTTAAAGACTAACAAATTTATTTATCACATAAGATTTCATGGGAGAAAATCCCACTTTCTCACTCATGAAAGCTCATGAAAAAAATAAATTTGTTAGTCATTAAGGCTGTGTTCAGACGAGAGTTTTATTTCAAAACAACAGCTGTTGTTTCAAAACAGTAAAACCTCACATGAAATCAAAATACCCATTGTTTCAAAATGGTTGTTTCGAAACAACACCATTCAGACGTGTTATTTTGAAATAAACGTTATTTTGAAATAACACTTTTGCCCTTCTCCTTCCCAGAGTGCCTTCCTTTGAGCCTTTATTGGGTGGGGGCATGGCCCAGGGAGGGGGCCATGTTGCCACACCTCCCATGGTGCCCCTCTCCTAAAGCAAAATAGCAAGTTCTCTTTGGACATGCTTTTTTGCTGTGAGCTTTTCCCTTAATTCGAATTAACTTATTTCAAAATAAGGACTTTATTTTGAAATAACTCATTTTGAAATAACTTATTTCAAAATAACAGTTTATGTGTGAACACAGCCTAAAAGTGCAACAGGATCATGCTTGTTTTGCTGAACTAAGCTTATACAGATGCCACTTTGAATATTATCCTCTAGAGAGTTACAGGTCTATTGTTTAATGATTTATTCCAGTATCTTTCCAAGTAGGACAAACAATCAGTCCTGTGACACTTAAAGACTAACAAAATTATTTTTTTGCATGAACTTTCATGGGAGAAAATGCCTTTCTGCCTTATATATTGGAGAAACAGGACAGTCTCTGGGAAAAAGAATAAATGAGCACAAATCTGACATCAGAAATCACAACGTTCTAAAACCAGTGGGTGAATATTTCAATCTTCCTGATCTCTTAATTGACAATTTACTAATGGTGGTTCTCAGACAGATGAATGGTAAATCAAGGCTTCAAAGAGAAGCTGCTGAGATTGAATTTATTTGCAAATTTGACTGCATTGCTTCAGGTCTTAATAGGGACTTCGGATTTTTCTCTCATTACAAGTGATTTGACCTCATCTTCCTCTATATGCTGTTCCCCATTGTTTGAATCTTTACAGCTGCTTTGATGTGCTGTTACAGTGTGACCTGTTCCCATGACTTACACTTCCCTGCATTTATTTCCTCCCATTCAGTAAGTTCCCCTTTCTTCAAAGCATCTGCCAAACTGGGATTTTCTCCCATGAAGCTCATGCAATAAATAAATTTGTTAGTCTTTGTGCGCCACAGGACTCCTTGTTTGTTTTACTGAACTAGACTAACACGGCTGCCCCTTTGGAACTTTTCAAGTATGAAACTTATGTTGATAGGCCTATAATTGCTTGAATCTTCTTTGCTCTACTTTGTAAAAATAGATGCCAACATTGCCCTTCTCCATTCCCCTTGGATTGGAATGGACCTGGGTTAAATGCTCTAAATGCTAATTACTCTCATTGTTAAATATTTATGCCTATGTGTTCCATACATCTCTCATTTGTCTAAGCCAGTGGTTGTCAACCCACAGTTGCTTGTGGCCCAACCAGCATGAAGCTGCAGGCCACACGATATTCTGGGGACCATACAGGGAGTATGTATATTGTACTGATGTGGCCATATACCATATGGAGAGAGCTGCATACATAACTCATAGTGGTAAATATGTTGAGAACCACTGGTTCACCTTCTAAGCCACCCACTTGCTCTTGTTAGCCGCCCCTCCTAGACAGAAAAAAACTCATTATCAAGTATTTATTCCTCAGGTAGGTGCTACGTCACTGCTGTCAAATCAACGTTGATTAGAAAACTTTTAGTAATCTAGATAAGTGGTATTACTTTAGTGATATACTTATGCAGCACATTTTTTAATCCTTTAATTATTCCTGCAGCCTGTCGCTGAACACTCTCCACTTCATTCATGTCTTTCTTGGATTGTGCAAACCAAATCTTAACATATATTATTGCAGCAGTTGCACCATTGCCAAATTCAGATATAAAAATACCTCACTATCCCTGCTCAGCAGTCCTCTCCTTACACATGCCAAGGTCACAGTACCCATTTTGGCCACAGTACCACACTGGAGCCTCATGCTCATCTGATTATCCACCATGAAGTGTTCCCCTCCTATGGCACACCCATTGTTCTACCTGGGCAGTCATTTAGTCTTAATGACTTTTGGTTTTACTACTTCCATGTAGACTGTGGGAGATGTGAGGCCTGTCTTTGCTTGCTAGTGCCTGACTCATTGAATAGCAAAGGTTGCAGCTGGCAGTGAAGGTCATATAATTTGGGAGAATTTATAAAGTTTGCCTAGATGGCTTCCACTAATTGTCACCCAAGAACTGGGAATAACTTTTGCCTCAGGGGAAGGTTGTTGGCATTCAAGCAACACTGCAAACTTTCCTGCTTGACAACTTTAGGTATAGGGCAACTTTCTTTGCAAAGAGCATTCAGTCCTAGGGCATCTGAGACAGCACATAGTCCATGTCTTCTGCTGTGGAGATTCGTTGTTCTTTTAATCTTGCACTTCCCACAGACCTTCTGCATCAGCACTGCAGATTTACAGGCCATTGACTGTGTATTAAAAATCCATAGCTACCCATGTGTGTTTTGCCCACTTAACTCACTACAGATAAGGAGATAGATGCTAGAGATTTCTTGTTCTCTTCGTATTATGGGCTGTTATGATTTGAAAGCAGAGCCAAAGGAGAAAGAAAGACCCCGATCCAAGCACACACAAAGACCCAAATTTTGCCAGGTGCCTAAGAATTCAGATGCTATAAACATTAATGAGAAACTGGGCATCTAAATGTCTTTGGAGATTTTAAAGTGGCAGCCCCAGCCCACATATCTATTTCTTGTGTCTCATAATAACAGGGGAAAATGAGATTATTCAGCTTCTAGCAGCTCAGGCTCCCAGCAAAAATAAGGAATTATCAGGGAGCTTTCGTTACCATTTCATGTACTGCAAGAAACAAGGGGCATCCAATGAAATGAATAGACTTAAAACAAGCAGAAGGAAATAATTCTTCACACAGCACAGTCAGCTTCTGGAATTCCTGGGCAAGGGATGTTGAGGAGACCACAAGAAAAGAAGGGATGACAAATCAATGGGTATGTTCAGGGAGGACAGGCCTATCGAAGGCCATTTGCCAAAAGTGACCACACGCTGTGGGAGTCCCTAAATCTCCAGCTGGTGTAAAAGTTGGCAATAATTGTCCTTGTGGGGAAGAGAAAAGAAAAGAGTTGCAATGAGCTGCTGCTGTTGTTGCTTTTGTAGTCACTATCTAGTCTTTCTCCTCAGGGGTGGTCTTAGTGATTCCAGGACCCTGGGTAAAAGTCAAGGATGGGACCCCCATTCTGCATGGGAGGCCCCATCCTTGAGTTTTGCCTCCCTGCCTTTCCAGGGCACCCACCAGGCCCCTGGCCTCTCTATGAGCCTGCCAAGCCCCCCCCCCCCCCCAGCCTTGCCGCTGGGGCTCCTTCTGGCCTTCCACTCCTGCCACTCCTCTCCCTGGTGCCACCAGCAACCTCATGGTCCTGCTGACAGGGCCCCTGGCACTCTCCTGGCCCTGCCACCAGCCTCACTGGGGCCTCTGCCGGCCCACCAGAGCCCCTGACAGCCTCTTTGACCCTCCAGTGATCTCACAGTCCTAGCAGTCACACTGCTGGCCCCATTGGAGTCCCTTCTAGGTTCTCCACTAGGCGCTGGCTCCACCATCTTCCTGGCCAGAGCTGTGGAACCAGCAGAGGACATAGTGGGACTTGAGGTGGTGTCAGCAGGCTGGCAGGGACCCCAGCCCAGCCAGCAGTAGGGTCAGGGGCTTGCAGGGACCCTGACAAGGTTGGTGAAGGGGGGGACACTGGGAGGTCATCAAGGACCCTGGCAAGTCCAATGGCATGGCACCAGAAGGGGCCACTTCCTGCCTTCCCTCTGTGACCAACTATGTCTTCCTTGAAGACAAAAGGCAACAGAAGCATGCGAGGGTGGGGAAAGAGAATTAGTAGCACACCAATGATATGTCCACATGAGGTTTTTATTTTGAAACAACACTGGTTGTTTCGAAATAAAAACCTGCATGTCCACACGACGTTCTCTTGTTTCGAAACGACGGGCTCCATCGTTTTGAAACAAGAGCTGTCCTTTTGAAACGGCTTAAACCCCTTCTGTTTCGAAATGACGGTTATTTCGAAATGAGTCATTTTAAAATAACAGTCGTTCGGACATATTATTTCGAAACAAGTGTTGTTTCGAAAAAACAGACCTGACCTTCTTCCCAGGGTGCACAGTACCCAAGGGAAGCAGGAAGTCCCTTCCCACGCGTGCCTGCTGTTGTGGCCAGAGCCCTGTCTAGGCATGGCAGCACATGCCACCAATGCCCCAGGGGGGCAACACCGTGCCCCCATCTGGACACCCGAGGAGGTCCACTGCCTCCTCAGCATTTGGAGGAGGGAGGACATCATGTCCTGGTTCCGGGCGAGCCACTGGAACCAGGACATATATTCGGACATCGCTGCGGTGCTGTTCACTGAGGGACACAAGTGAAACACTGAGCAGGTGCGCTCGAAAATAAAGGCCCTGCGACAGGACCATGCCTGGACCAGGGAGGCACGGGAGCTCCAGGGGGCAGGTAGCACTGCTACCTGTCCCTTCTACGATGAGTTCCATGCCTTCCTTGGGCCGGAGACCAGTGGCCTTCCAGCGGAGGCCGTTGACACCGGGGCACGCCACAGCTCATCCTCTGGCCTGGAGGCTGAGGACACAAGGTCTGAAGTCTCCATCAGGGAGCCTCCCCCCGCACCGCCACCAGAGGCGGAGGCCACACCGGGGATACCAGAGCTGTTCCCTGGCCCTGATGGAGGGAGCAGTGCAGAGGAGCAGGGGTCTGACACCATCCTGGCCTCTGCGGAGTCCGACACGGAGACGGGGAAATCGTGCCAGACCTCTGGAACCCCTGTGGGTGAGTATTCCCCTCCCGCAGAAGCACGCAGAGCTGGCCCTGTCCAGGTCATGGGCAGCGAGGGGGTACGGGGCCGGGCACTGGGGCAGGTAGGGCATAGGGTTGGCGGGTACAGAGGCCCTCCCATGGCCACAGGTATCTGAGAGACAGGTGGCACCAGGTTCACAGGCCCCTGTGTGCCTGGGTGGTTAACAGGGGCTGGGTGTCAAAGATGCAGCCTCATCTTTGGCGGGGTGGAGAGCATGCAGGCCTCGCCACTGGCATGTGGCCTTGGGAGACCCCCTAGAGCAAGGCGTGGGTGAGTCCAGCTCACCATTGTGGGCACCACTAGCATGTGTGCCTCCAGGGTATGGTTACCAGATGTCAGGTAAAAGGAGAACATGGTCCCCTTTTTACCTTCCTGTTCTTCTGTTCAGCCTCACATTCTCTGTCTGGCAGGCAGTTTATAACACAGGATTTAGTCAGGCTTTTTACTGTAGGGGTTGAAGTATCCTGGAATGACATAGAATACTTATTTGTACGGGAAAGTGTTCCAGGGCCCCCTAAACACTGAAGAATATCACATCCATGCTACATTTTCTCCCATGTGTCCTCCAATGTCCTCCTTTTCGTACTTCCCTAGCCTCCTTTCAAGGCTTTGGGATCCGGTAGCCCTACCCCGGGGCAATGTCCCACAGGATCCTGAGTCCTGCTGACAGTCAGGGCAGAGGTGTGTGCTGCAGACAGGCTGCACACAGACAAGGCCAGCAGGCAGCAGGGGCCAACTGTGTTTTCTGCTTCCTTCCAGCAGGTTGCCCAGCCGCCTGCCGTGCCGCACCATCTGCCCAACACCTCAGCCCAATGCCTCAGCCCGAGGCCACCATGGCGGAGGAGGTGCCCCCCCCCCAATCACGAGGCAAGATCCTTGAAAGCCTGGAGGAGCTGGGGCAGCAGACTGAGGCATCCACCCAGGCCTGGCGCCAGGACCAAGCCAGGCGTCAGGACTCTGCCTTCTGCCTGCTGCAGCAGGTGGCAGCTGCAAACAACTGGGTGGTCGCTGCCCTGGAGCACCAGGCGCAGGCCAGCGAGTGCCAGACACAGGCCAGCAAGCTCCAGGCACAGGCCTTTGAGCACCTCTGTGACTTCTTGCCCACCGCAGTCGAGGCGATTGCCACCAGCCTCCACCAGCTGGAAGAACAGACGGACCCTCCAGCAGCTGCAGGAGGTCTGCCTCTTGGCCTTCCCCGGAGGCAACCCCGGACCCAGGGCGGCCATGGGCAGGGGTGGGGAACACCACCACCCCTGGACCCCCCCCCACAGGCCCTGCCTAAGTTCTCCCCTGCCACCCAGACTCCCCCACCCCCTCACCCCAATCTTCCCCTTTCAAGTTGCTGCCCCCCAGACTCCCCCTCCCCCATCTCCCCTTCCAAGTTGCTGACCCCCCCCCAAGACTCCCCCTACCCCCATTCTCCCCCTTCCAATTTGCTGGCCCCCCAGACCACCCCCACATTGCCCCATCCTGTAACCCTCCCCAGCCCTTCCCTGCCCCAACCCCTGTTTTGTTCATAAATGTTTGAAACTTATTCTTGGTTGTGCATGGTTTTATTGGGGGTAGTTCACAGTGTGGGTGGATGGGTGGGGGCTGGCTGTGGGTGAACAGGGGAGAGGGTGGTGTGGGGCAGGGTAGGCCTGGTCCTCAGAGTTCCTCCAGGGTAAAGGTGTTCATCAGTGCATCCCGCACTGTCACGGCTCTCTAGGACGGCTGCTCCTGTGCGGGCACAGGTCTGGGTTCCTTGTAGTCCCCGGTGAGGAGTTGTGCCTCAGCTTCCCAGGCAACTGCAATGGGCTCACCCCGCTGCTCACAGAAGTTGTGCAGGGTGACATACGCACTGATGACCTGTGGCATTGTCCTCTCCGCAAGGTGGAGGCATGTAAGGAGGCATCTCCAGCGTGCCTTGAGGCAGCCAAATGCCCTCTCAACCATCTGGCAGCAGCGGGTCAGCCAGTAGTTGAAATTTGCCGTTGGGGATCGAGGGGCCCTGCGTATGGCCACATGAGCCATGGGCGCAGGGGATAGGCCGCATCTGCCAGAATGAGGATGGGCACCTCTACTCCCCCAACATTGATGTTATGCAGGGTGAAGAAGGTGGCCGCCTCCATGTCCCAGTACAGGGCAGAGTTACGGAGGACCCTGGCTTCATGGGCCCTCCCCGGCCCTCCCTCTTAACAGTTTTGGAAAATGCCCCAGTGGTCCACAAGGGTCTGCAAGATGATAGAATGGTACCCCTTGCGGTTTTGGAACTCTGCGGCTCTGTGCTCTGGTGCTCTCACAGGGATGTGCGTGGCGTCCAGGATCCCCGCACAATTGGGAAAGCCCAGGGTGGCCGTGCCGGGAATGGTGTCCTGCAGCTCTCCTTGTGTGACCAGGCATCACAGCAGGATCCGGTTGATTTCCCTGGTGACCTCCAACAGAATGTTGCCAGTGGTGGACCTCCCGATTCCGAACATGTGCACCACAGACCTGTGCGACTCCGGAGTGGCCATCTTCCACAGGGAGATGGCCATTCTTTTGTCGACAGGGATGGCAGGCCTCATGGTGGTGTCCCTTCAGTGCAGCAGCGGGGCGAGTTCTGCGACCAGGAGGTTGAAGCTGGCCCTGCTCATGCAGAAGTTCCTCCACCACTGGTCATCCCCCCAGGTTCGCAGCACTACCTGCTCCCACCAGTCTGGACTGGTCTCCCGGGCCCAGACCTGGTGAGGCACAGGAGGAGGCAGGGAAAGTAGCTCTGCTTTGCAGCCCAGCTGAATGACAGCCTTGGGCACAGGCTGGGCACCATCTGGGTCTGCAAGCAGAGTGTCCCCCATCAGCAGGACACTCTGCAGGCAGGCAGAGAGTCTGTTCATTGCACGGCGCTGGCTGGGCAGCCGGGCAGTGTCCATGTCTGTCGCTTGCAGAGTCCTGCTAGCCAGAATGGACAGGGAAGTAAGGTCATGGGCAGCTTTTATAGGATTGGCTGACAACATGTTGCCACACGTCCCATGGTGCCCTTCCCCTAAAGCGAAATAGCAAGTCCATTGTCTGGACATGCTATTCCCATTTTTCCCTTATTTTGAATTGTTTTTTGGCTATTTCGAATTAAGTTGTTTCAAAATAAGGGCTTAATTTCGAAACAACTTGTTTCGAAATAACTTATTTTGAAAGGACCCCCTACGTATGGACATAGCCCAAGAAAATACAGCTTCTGTCTCATGTGTTGACTTTCCGTGCAACGTCAGCCCTGGAATATCACAGCCCTGGTCTAGCATCTCACCAGCCAGTATAGGACTTGGAAACTCACAGAAGCCAGGCAAGTTTAGGGCACTGCTCTTAAGCTCACAGCAGGTCAAGAAAAGTGCAGACTTGGCTGGCTAATATGCAGACTCTTCCTCAAAGAAAAGAAAGAAGAGATGGAGTAGGACAGAAGGAAAGAAGATGGGAAAGAATAATACACTAGCAGAAAGGGGAGATGAATCTCCCATGCCAGGTGATGGCTGGAATTTATCCGGAGTCACTGGAGTCACCAGCTGGCCTAGAAATCTACTGGGATAAAGGAGGCCCAGGGGTCTCATGCTGGAACCTGTGCTTCCAGTAGATGGCTAGTGTAATGGCTAGGCAGTCCACTTCTTCCCCTGCATTCAGTCATTAACTATCACCTTTGTTTCCTTTCCTTTGTTAACTTTGCTCCCAAACTTGCCCTTTCTAAAATACCCCAACAAGAAGGAGGAATGGAACCATCCTTCCTCTCCCCGTTTTGCTCACTTCTTAGGCCTAATTTCCCAGATGCCAATTCTGATCCACTGATTTCCAGTCTCATGCTTCTCTTCTATACAAAGTACGATATTAGCACAGGCCATGGGTGATACCAGGGAGTGTGGGCTAACTCAGTCTTTGTCTCACCTTTACACTTCACCTTTACTATTGTTTGTCATGAAAGATTTCATGATTTTTTACTCTGCACAGGTCAGTTTAAAATCAGAGTAGATTTCAAGGCCCCATTATTACAACAGCTGCTCATCCCACTCAGCTCTGTCAGTGCGCCTCAGTTCCCACCCCTGTTCCAGCCCTGGCCTCCCCCATCATCCACAGCTCCACCGATGCCCCTCAGTCCTGACCTGCAGCCCCCTGCATGATGCCAAAATGTAGGCTATATTAAGAAGAATCTGGGCATCCAAATCATCTTTGTTATTTGAGGTGAGAACTGAAAACCCATGGGCAACTGTGCTGTCAGTACAAGAAGAGTCGCTGCTACCCCACTATGTACAGGCCAAAGTCCTCCAGAAGCTCTCAACCTCATACCACCTGACTGCTGGAATTCCCAGGTAATAGACTCATCTGCATCTGCCACCAATGAAACAGAATAACAAGGGGGAGATGGGCTGACATACGCTTAGCATCCTGGTATCTAAATGATGTGTGATCCTTTTCCTGCAGAAAGAAGATCTCCCCATTGGGCGTCTGTCCTATATGTGAGGAGCAGAAAGATGTCCTTGAAATTTTAATAAAGAAAGAAGGACTGAGAGATGGGGAAAGACAAAATGAGAGAGAGATTGACAAAATAATTGTGTAAATTATATCCTCTTGGGACTGAACCTTGTCTGGATTTTGAAAGGGAACAAGTTTGGGCTGGGCTGGAGATTTGCTTTGCCCCATCCTTTCCTCTAGGCAAGGGAAGTAAGGTGCTATGTGGGGAAGCACAACACAAAGACAAATAGGGAACTAACCCAGAGACAAACAAGATTCTGAACAACCCAACCAAGAGTGAAGCATTGTTGCACCAAACAGAAAGGTACCAAGACAAGACACAAACACACTTGAGGAGAAAGAGAAGATCACCCATTACTTGGCATGGGGTAAACATCTTTAATTATTTCAAAGAGACATCTCCATCCATTACGGTGTCATCTGAGGGTATCAGGTGGTCCTTGTTATTGCTCTGGAGCTAGTATGCCCTGATATGTTGCATATCTGATATGTATTTTTAGGCTCTTCTATTCTGTATTGTTTTGGAAATATTAAAATAAGCAGTCTTAATTTATTTCTTGCAAATTCATATGCCAGTTTCTGTGGGGTTATAAATTCACAGCCTGACCTGCTACCTTGACTTTGTAACAGACAACCATTCTTTCAACTTAGATCTTTTGTCTTGACCTGCTCCACTAGGACTTAGGCCTCATTCTTGTCCTGTTATAGTAGGCCTCTTGTCCCAAGCTCTTTCTATAACATTAATATTAAAAAAAGGGGCAAGAGATAGGGAAGGACACAATGAGAGAGGAACTGATGAACAGATGAGCGGTGCAAATTATTTTCTTTTGAGAACAAAGCCACTTCTAGAATTTGGGAAGGGAGGTATATCCTGCCTCCCACATCTGCTCTACACAATGTCAGGAAATTGGAATGTGGAAAGAGATGCTCAGAGGAATGCATGGGGATACACACGCAGAATAAAAATCTTTACAGGAAACAACCCCAGAGAGAGGTGAGTTTCTGACTCCCAACAGAAATAGGCCCAGACCCACAAAATATAAATACACATACAAGAACTGGAACATGGGAAATGCAAGACTCACAGAAGCAAGAGATTCAAACATACACGAGCACCACTCCAAGACCTGGGAAGATGCAACTCAGAAAAGCAAAAGTATGGAGTTTTCCTCCTTGGACAATGAATATCAGTAAGAAGATGCATCTACTGTCATAGTTTGGTGCCATCCATAGACAGGAGTAAATTACACTTCAACAATGGTTATCATTATATATAGGAATCCACACTGGGAGTTATACTGGAAATTGTACAAAACAAGCTCTCTTACTACTCATCTGTCCATCCATCTCCAGACACGTTCATTTTGCTGTCTGGCTTTACTCATCCATCTGTCCCCCATTCTTCTGCCTCTCTCCCTATATTTGTTCCCATCCAACTGTCATAGTCCTTGAACCCTGGCAGCTGCAACAGGAACCTTGGAGGGTCATTAATGCCATGCACATTCCTGTCTGGTATAATTGATGGAGTGCCCAATTGGAGATAGCCCCCCAGATGTTATTACAATGAAAATATAAGAGCCTTATAAACATCAGAAGTACCTAATCTCCTAGTTTCACACATGCAAACTTGTTGGTTCCTGTTGCCATCTTCTATTCTTCAGTTAACAGTTGTCCACCCAGCTTCTCTGGGGGATTTGGGACCTGAGAGTCAGGACTCCTAGATGCTCTTCCATACTCAGTGAGAGTCTAGTGCGGAGATTGGCAATGCAGGTTCAGTGAGCCACCTTTGGCTCACTGAGCATCAACTTTGGGCTCCTTGGTCGTCTGCCAGGGAGTCAGCTGCGCTCTGGGGACTCCCATCTCGCCCACCCCACCATGTCACAAGCCAGAGCGAGCTGAACGGAGTACGTGTTCCCTCCATCCCTTCCTCTGCTGGCGGGGAGAAGCAGAGAGACCCCACCTACCCCCAGCCCTACTTCCCAGAAACAGACAGGGAGAGCTGTGGCTTGTGGAGGTGGGGCCCTAAAGCAGCCCTGTAATAACCCTTGGGGAGGAAGGGGTTAGCATTCTGGTCAGTGAGTCCCAGGACAGCCAATAGGAACGAAGTGCAGGCTTTTGAATTGTAACAGCAGCCTGGCCTGGGCCTGTTTGGATGTAGCAGAGCTCCTGGAAGGATCAGGAGGAGGCCAGAGGGGCCTGAGGAAGAATCCAGCAACATCCTTACCAGAGATAAGTTAAATTTGTTACTGACCAGGCGTGGGTAGAACAGGGAATGTTTACTTAGACACGGTCAGGGTATTTTCTTTGTTTTTGGCTTGTTTTTTGGATTTCTCGGTGCTGAGCACATGTAACCCCCCCCCACCCTGTAACTACCTAAGTTAATTCCCAGAGAAGCAGTTCTCTGTGTTTACTATCTGTTCTTTTTGATTAAAGATTTTACCTTTTAAGTAAGTTCTGGTTCTGTGTCCTGAAGGGCAAGAGGTTTGTGTGCACATACCTTAGACTGCACAGGCAGCTGCTAGAGGGAACCCTGTTCCAGTTCCAGCTCATATTGCAGCTGGGGTCCAGTCACTTTTCTGAGAGAGAGATAAACAGGATTGCAAGTACCTCACAGGGAGGAATTCCCAAGTGCGCCTTCCTGGGTCTCAAGAGGTTTTTTTGCATTTGGGTGGTGGCAGCGATACCACTCCAAGACCAGGAATTGAAGGCCTTGGAGACTTTTAAGAGCAGGCTTTAAGGCCAGTGGGTTTTAAGGCCTGTTGCAGGCCCCCATCTTCTGCACTCAGAGTGCCAGAGTGGGGAAGAAGCCTTGACAAGCCCCTCCGTGGAGTTTCGGCTGCTTTGACCCAGCCACTCCAAGCATGAACAGGCCTGATTCAGGGCCTGGAGGTGAAGCTGTCTCTGTTGAAGCCTGGAGTGGCCGGGTCAAAGCAGCTTGAATTCTGTGAAGGGGCAGTTCCAGGGCTCCACCTTCACAATCCACAGCTCCATTGCCTGCTGCTGCTGGGAAAGTGGGCTGGCTGGTAGGCAGGAAAGTGCTGTTCTACCCTGCCACTTCAAGGAGGGAGGGAGAGAGTGTGTGCCACCTATGGACCCCCCCACGCCAGCACCAGGGATCATAGCTGCTGAGCCGGCTCCCACTCATGCAGTTGTGGGTGGGGAAGGGAAGGCTCTTCTCTCTTGCCCACTTGCCAATCCCTGGTCTAGTGGGTCAGGGAGGAGGGCAGAAATCAGAGCTCCTGAGCTCGAGTCTCAGAGAGGAGTGAACCTACTTAGACTCTTCAGGTATGTCTACACACAGAGTTTAATTTGACCTAATAAACACTAGGTTAAATTAAAAAAAAAAAAGGCAGGTCTACACACTGCTTTGCCCATTCGACCTAAGGCTTCCCTTAGGTTGAACTGAAGAGAGGAGGCTTCAAAGTTATAAAACTTAATATAACTTTGAAGCCACTGTCAATTCAAACTGGCTAGTTCGAATTGACAGTGTCTAGCTTTTTTAATTCAAACTATCTTTAGTTTGAATTAACATTGTTTGACCTTCCTCCCAGGGTACATAGAAGCCTGGAAGAAAGATGCCTTCCCCCCACCCTCGGGCTAAGCTCCAGCCCTGCTTCCCAAGCTCAGGGAAGTGATCTCTCAGGGGGTCCCCTGGCTCAGGGAAGGGATCCCCACCTGCAGGGCTACAGCTGCGTGCCAGAAACTTGGCGAAAGGAACCCCCCACGTACAGCTAGAGCTGCGTTCCATGGGCTGGGAGAAAGGAATCCCTGTGTGCACCTAGAGCCAAGTTCGGGGAAGGGAAACACCCTCCTCACATGGCTAGAGCCAGGCTTGGGGAAGGGACTTCCCCCCAACCCTGACTGGCTAGAGCCATGCACCCCAGGCTCAGGGAAGGGAACTACCGTGCATGCCTACAGCCTTCCTTGAGCTCAGGGAGCGTGGCTCTAGCCGGGGGGGTCCCTTACCTGAGCAGCTCTAGCCGCATGCAGGGGAATTCCTTCCCCGAGCCCAGCCAGCGGGGTTGGTAGCCACATGCAGGGTTCCCTTCCTCACATGGCCAGCAGTGGGTTGGAAGCTACTGGCTGGGTTCCCTAGACCCCCACCCCTGCTGTGCTGTCAGTGAGGGGACAAGGGATACCCCATGCCCAACACTGAAAGCGCTGGGGTGGGGGGAGAGCAAGGATTACCCCCCCTCCTGCTCTGACAGTGCTGGGGGGAGAAAGGATTCCCCCAGCCAGAACAACTGGAATGGGAAAGAAGGAATTCTGCCAGCCAGGCACCACAGCAGGGGACTGGGAGAATCCTTTCTCCCCAATCCCCACTGTGCTGTTTGTGCGGGCGGGTGCTCTGGACCCAAGGAGCCCTGCCAGTGGAAAACATCCCCTGCCATGCTCCTACTTTCTCAGGTATGCCTGGGGGAAAGCATCCACTAGTGGAGTCTGGAGCCTGGCAGGTGATTGGATGGCAACACGGCCCTGCTAAGGAACCATGTTGCCACACCTCCCATGGTGCCCTTCTTCCAATTGTGACTAGCAAGTCCTGTCTATGGACACACTAGTTTGAATTGGTTTTCCTGCTCTCGCCACGTTAGTTCGAATTGAATTAATGTGAACTAGTCAAGTCGAACTAATAATGATTAGTTCAAATTCATTCAATTTGAGCTAACATGGCCACAGTAGGAAAACCAATTCAAATTAGCATGTCCATGTTGCCACCTAATCCCCTGCCAGGTTTCAGCTCCCACAGCCCAGCACAGGAAAGCATCCCCTGCCCAACTCTAGGCGTGGTGCTGCTAGACCTCAGCAGGAAATATTTTCCCCCCAGGCGCAGCTGAGAAGGTAGGAGCCTGGCAGGGGATGTTTTCCCCTGGCAGGGCTCCTTGGGGCCAGAGCCCTCCCTCATAAACAAACAGCACAGTGGGGGTAGGAGAGAAAGGATTACCTGACAGTGCCTTGCTGGGGAAATCCCTTATCCCCCGCTCCAGCTGTACAAGCTGGGGGAATACTTTCTCTCCCCCACCACCTGCTGTCAGGGGGAGTGGGAAATCCCTCTTCTCCTCCCACTGCCTTGGCACTGTCAGTGCTGGGAATCCCTTGTCCCAGTGCTGACAGTGCAGCAGTGGGGGGGGGGGGAAGTGAACCCCTTGCATGGTTCACAACCCCCTGCTGGTCACGCTCAGGGAAGGGAAGCCTGGTATGTGCTTAGAGCCATGCCGGGGGAAGGGACCCAAGCTCCGGGAAGGGAACCCCCCCCACACGGGGCTAGAGCCGTGCTCACAAGACTCGAGGAAGGGAGCCCCTATGCATGCCTAGAACCACGCTAGAGGAAGGGATCCCTGCATGTGGCTAGAACTGCACTGCCCTAGCTCAGGGAAGGAATCCCCCTGCAGGGCTAGAGCCGTGCTCGTCTAGCTCAGGGAAGGCAACCCTCTATGCGGCTAGAGCTGTGCACTGGGGGTTCCCTTCCCCGAGCTCAGGCAGCATGGTTCTAGCCACGTGGGGGGATCCCCTCTCCGAGCGCCGCTCTAGGCATGCGCCGGGGTTCCCCTTCCCAAGCCCCAGGAGAGTGGCTCTAGCCCTGCATGGGGAATTCGGTTGCCATCCTCCAGCATGGCTCTAGGCCCATGTCGGGCTTCCCTTTCACCAGCCGGGGAGTATGGCTGTAGCTGAGCATGGGGGGTGGTTCCTTTCCCCAGCTAGGGGAGAGCCGTGTGCTGGGGAGTCCCTACCCCAGCCCGACTCCAGGCGCATGCCAGGGTTCCGGTCCCTGAGCCAGGGGAGCTGTGGCAGGATCCCTTCCCCAAGGTGGGGAAGCAGGGGTGCAGCCCAGATCAGAGAGTGGGGGGCAACTTCCTTCCAGGGGGCTATGTACCTTGGGAGGAAGGTCAAACAATGTTAATTCAAACTAAACATAGTCCAAATTAACACTTCTAGACACTGTCAATTAGAACTACCAGTTCAAACTGACAGTCGCTTGGAAGTTATATTAGGTTTTGTAACTTCGAAGCCTCCTCTCTTCAATTCGACCTAAGGGAAGCCTTAGGTCAAATTGGAAATGCAGTGTGTGGACCTGCCTTTTTTTAATTCAACCTACTGTTTATTAGGTCAAATTAAACTATGTGTGTCGACATACCCATAGACTCTGAGGTCAGAAGGGACCAGCAAGATCATCTAGGCTGTATTCACACAGCCCTCTTATTTCAAAACAACAGAGGTTGTTTCGAAATAAGAAATAGCCTGTTCATACGACGCACGGTTGTTTTGAAACAACTTAAACCCCATGTGGGGATGAAACAATGCCGTCCGAACATGTTTCGAAACAACGGTGACTTGTTTTGAAATAATTGTTGCCTGAACCTGCTATTTCGCTTTGAGCTTTTTTCTTAATTCGAATTAACAAACTGTTAATTCGAATTAAGTTATTTCGAAATAAGGCGTTATTTCGATACAAGTTGTTTTGAAACAACTTGTATCGAAATAACCCCCTGTGTGTGAACACAGCCCTAGTCTGATCTCCTGCACAATGCAGGCCTCAAAACCTCACCCACCCACTCCAGCAAAAAGCCTCTAACCTATGACTGAGTTATTTAAGTCCCCAAATCATGATTTAAGGACTTAAATATATAGAGAATTCACTAGCAGCTGAGTCATGCCCCAGGCTACAGAAGAAAGTAAAAAAAAAAAAAACCAAACAAACCCAGAACCCTAGGCAATCAGCTCTGGGGGAAAATTCCTTCCTACCCCAAATATAGCAATCAGTTAAAACCTGAGCATGTGGGCAAATCTCACCAACCAGACACCCAAGAAAGAATTCTCTGTAATAACTCAGAACTCACCCCATTTACATGGGGAAGCTAGAACCTGGGCTCTTGGTTCTGTTTGTGTGCTACAGGTGTCTAGGAACTGAGGTCTGAGTTAAAAGAATCTCTCCAGAATATTGGTATCAAGCACTACACACATAGACTAGCTCCAGCTCACTTCAGAAGGACAACGTGGACCTGTTGTCAGTGACTTCTACCCTGTTTTTTTTAAGTAAAGTGCTATGAGTTTCAATCTTTCTAGGGCTTTGATTACCCCTTTCTCTCCTGTTACCTTCAGCCCAATGGCTGCAGTTGGACAGAAGACATCTGTGCAGGCCTATCGACAACTAAATAAGAAAGGTTTGCCTGAGAACTGATTAAAGGATGATTTTATGTTATTTACACTCTGCATTTTGATGGGTAAAGTCAACAGCATTTGATTTAAGGGTAATAAACTTTAAAATTTTTGGAACCTAAACTTTTGCTTATATTAAAAAATTAATGTCCCCCCTTTGTCTGTTATCATCTCATAATGTCTCATCATTGTGAAAATTTTAATTGATAGAAATTTTAAAAATTGCTTAAAAGTAATTTTTAATATTATCTATTTCCAAAGGGATAGCCATGTTAGTCTAGTCCAGCAAAGAAAACCAAGGAGTCGTGTGTCATTTTAAGACTAACAGATTTATTTTTCGCATGAGCTTTCGTGGGAGAAAATCCCACTTCATCAGATGCTTCGAAGATGGGTGAATTTACAGAATGGAATGAAAATAAATGCAAGGGGGTATAAAACACAGGATCAGGTCATAAACAACAGCAAATCAGAGCAGTTGTCAGGTTCAAACCATGGGAAGCCTGAAGTCAAATTACTTTTTGTAATGGGAAAAGAACCCATAGTCTCAATTAAGTCCTGTTTTCACAGAATTTAGCTTGCATATTAATTCAAGTTCAGCTGTTTCTCTTTGAAGTCTTGATGTCCCAGCCACATCTCCGACGACAGTCACTGTATGACCTGATCCTATGTTTTACACCCCCTTGTATTTATTTACATTTCATTCTGTAAGTTCACCCATCTTCGAAGCATCTGATGAAGTGGGATTTTCTCCCACGAAAGCTCATGCGAAAAATAAATCTGTTAGTCTTAAAGTGACACATGACTCCTTGTTTTTGTAACATTATCTACCTGTATTTTAGAAAAAACAAAAATGAAATTATGCCTAAACTATTCATATTCATTGAGTAATCTACTCTAATCCCCACATCCTTTCCAGCTGGGTTACCGCCTAGCTAGTGATTCCCCATTTTTTAGCAAACCATTCTCTGCACAGTAAAGTTCACATTGTCTCCAGCTATAAACAATTGTAAAGGTCGATAAGAAAAGGTGTGAAGGTAAGGCAGAGTCTGGAAATCTGTGATCAGAAAGGCAGTTAAAAGCAGTGCCCTAAATGCACTCTGCTAATGAAAGATACCAAGTTTCAGAGTTGCTGGACAGATTGTGGGCCAGGCCTGTGTTTCTCCAGCAAGAAAAATCATGCCAGAAACAGGAGCTGCTTAATTTCTCTATGCTTCTCTTCTCTTTTTCCACTTGTGTGTCCATCTGCCATGTCCTTCTTCTTGGAAACAAGATGGGAGTTGAACAACAACCTTAGCTGTGGCCCATCTCAATTAGCTTCTTCCCTGGACTCAGACAGCACAGTAATTACCATCATGGAAACCTCTGAGATGACTTCCAGAACCACCCCCTTCCCCCATCCCTGCAATGACTGGGAAAGGGAAGAATGAAGGTCGTTAAAATACAAGCCTTCTTACTTTACAGTTCAAAGAATTGAGCCATTTGTTCTGGTTTTCTTTCCCCTTATAAAGCAGAAGAAAGATTTTTAATAGCATGTTTGCCCATTGGGCTGAGCAGACCAAGGGCTCAAGGTACCAAACCCTAAATGTTGATTAAATCTGTTCTGTCTTGGGCAGTGACAGATCACATTGATTCTCTGGGCCCATAGATTCCATCATAATGACTGCAAGACAGCCCAGGGAACGTGGGTTGGGATGGGGGGGAACCAGCAGAGCTATCATTTTCTGGGCTAGGACTAGATCAGGAACACAATATGGGTCAGGACTCGGGCTACATCTATAGCTCAAAGGAAGGTGTGATCATAATATAGGTAGGTTTTCTATCCATGCTCTAAATTTGCTAGAGCAGGAAATAATAGCAGTGAGGGAATGCTAGCCTGGACTGCAGCACAGAGGGCACCTTGGTGAGATACCCAGAGCCCAAGTAGGCCATAGTGAAATCAGTGCTATTGGCTATTATTCCACACCCTATGCATCACTGTCTACCTGTGCTATTATCACACCTTTGCTTGCAGGGTAAACACACATGTACAAGCTTCTGTAGCTTCCAGGACTCTAGTAGGATGGATGCTGGTTTTTCCTCACCTCGGCCCTGTTTGGTTGGCCATTGCTTTTAATTGCCAGCTCAGAACTGTGCTGACCCAGCTGTTTCTTGCATTTTCCCTCCCACTCCTCTCCATCCCCATTGGCAGGAGATCTAGATAACACATTTCAAGACAGGGATGAGGATCAGGGTGAGACACAACTCAACAGACACCGGGGTACATTGCTACGATGACAGCAAAGGAAAAAGCAAGGAGTCCTATTGCATTTTGAAAGACTAACATATCTATTTAATGCATGATCTTTCACTGGAGAAAATCCGACTTTATCAGACCTTTGACCAAGTGAGATTTTCTCTCTTGCAAGCTCATGCAATAAATAGATGTATCAGTCTTTAAGTACCACAGGACTCCTTGTTTTCTTTGCTGAACTAGATTAACACGGATACCCCTTTAGAACTAGCAAAGGACCAGGGACTTGGGTGCCTAGCAGGAATTTCCAAGACCTGGAAGAGAGGAGAGAACAGTGCTGAGTGGGGTGGCAGAAGTGGAATTTCTTCTGTGAGGCAGTGTCATCTAGTGGTTAGAGAAGATGTAGGCTGGGATCCAGGATTCCTGGGCTTGATTTCCAGCTCTGGGTGGGGACTGGGGACCAGTGGGTTATGTGTGGCTGATCTCAGCTGTGGTCTATGCTTCTCTTGGCCCAAAGGGAGCTGCTCCTCCCACTTGATTGGAGTTGGAGACCTGAGTTCTGTATTTGTGTCTGGGGGGTTCCTGGTTGGAGAAGGGCCTTCATCTCTGTGACTGTGTGTGGAGCACGTCACACATGTCTAACAAGAGTGACTGTGGGATGAGCAGAGAATGGTGGGGAGGGGTTGTGACATTCTCCAGGGTGCAATCAGGGCTACACTGTCCCCTGAACTCTCCATCTTCGTCCACCTTTTGCTCTGTTTTCTGGTGATAACAAGCCATTTACAGCCCTCAGAATGCAAAACTGCTCTGGCCAGTCGATCATGAAGGCCACACAGGGTGACAACAGCCAGTTTTCCAGGGCTACCCTTGTTGTTCTGACATGTGGCTCTTGTACTGCTCAGCCACTCATGCAGAGTAAGCACCTCTAAGAACTGTCATTTCATCACTGGAAGATGATGAGCCCAAATCTTGCCAGCTCAGAAGAAGGCTCCCAAACATTTCACTTGTGCCATTTGGCTTTAGATGAACCAGTACAACATGCTTATTAACTCCAGCAACATAGATTTTAAATGACTGGAACCAATGATGCATGAAAGTCAGAATTGGTTGCAAAGAGCATAGAAGGAAAGCACAATCCAGTACATCAGTTTAGTAAGTTAAATGAGTTTAAAGCAAGGTTTTCTTTCACTGTATGTGCTGGCAGTCTCAGGGCCATCCCAAGGGGCATGCGGGGCCTCGGGCAAATAGCCCTCTGCGCCCCCCACATCCCTGGTGCTGGGGGGCGGGGCTGGCTGGCTCAGGGGAGGGGCAGGTCCCATGCAGGGGATCGGGCTAGCCAGCCAAAAGGGCAGCATGGTTCCGCTCTGCCAGTCCACCCCTGCATACCCCCCCCACCCACGTGCGCTGCTTTTGGCTCTGTGCTGAAGCAGCGTAGAGGGGGTGGGAGGCAGCACGGCCGCAGTGGGCCGGCAATGCTGAACTGGGCCACCACTTTTGGCTGGCTAGCCTGGTTCCCAGCATGGGGGGGGAGGCAACGGTGTAGCCACCTGGGGCCCCCCAAAGTGAGGGGTCCTAGGTGGCTCACCCACTGGCCTTACCCTAGTGTTGGCCCTGGGAAGGCTTGCAGAGTGCACACCTTTCACTCAGATCCACTCCCATGCTTTAGTGCTCAGTTACTTCTCTTTCAGGTGTTGATGAGGTTGTGAGCAGTCAGAAAGGGGGTGGAAGGAAGTCATCTGGGACCACTGATTTCTACATTTATGGACCGGTCTCTTGCAGTAGGGTTAGAACAAGCTTCTTCTGTGTAAGAAACATTTCCAGAGAATCTGAGTGAGAAATAAATCCTCCCCACCCCCTTTTATTTTTTCAGGTTACAGATTTTAGTCCACATCCTCTTTTCATGTTATTTTGATGACAGCTGGGTTAGGCATAAGCTAGGTATCTCTTTGAGAAACTGGTGCGTGTCTGTTTTTATCAGCTAGGCATGTGTTCCCAACAATATATTATAACTCTTCATAAAATGTTGTCCCATGTATTTTACCATGACAATGATGCTTAATGGATTATGCTTGTTCATAGCACACCTGGTACAAAGTGTATCATAATGCTAATACGGGGGTGAATATGGTGTACAGTTGTCATGGAGCTTCCATGGAGGCAGATTCTCCTGCTTCATTCTGTCTCCATTATCTCCACCTCTCTTCCCTCTTCAGGTTGCTACAGCAACAGACATGGCCATGGCTCTGAAAGGATCCTGCCCTGTGCTCCTGTTCACCCTCAGCCCACTTGTCACCTGGCTTATCCCAGCCAGCAGGCATTTCTGTTTCCCACCATTCAACCCCTTTCACTGGACTATGAAAAGACTCTAGCTCCTAACCCAAACACTTATTGTGACATGATGATGTAGAAGAAAAGAATTTTTGGGAAGGCAAAGCACACTTTCATCCACAAACCCATCACAAAGATCAAAGTTGTCTCTCACCCTAAGTTAAGTAGCTTGCTTGTGACCAACTATTTCTTCTATGTAACCAAGATTCATCTTGAAGCACTCATGTCACCATTACATCAGGGTAGAGGTGTCCAAGAAAATTGTTGTCCTATGCAAGTGCAGGTGCCCAGTAGATACTTAGAAATGCATGAGGGCCTCCCACTGAGGATGGAGGGTAGATGGGGAATGCCTTGAATCCCTTGAATCCAGGTCTATCCCCTCTGACCTGTACACTGGCCCTGACTCCTCATTGCCTCTGAGCACTACTCAGATGGTTCCACCCCTCCACCCTCTGCTGCTCCTAATGACCACTGTACAGTATAGCTTCCCCTTCCTTGCCCTCGCCTTCTCCTGCCCCTAATGTCCATTATACAATATAGCCAGCTCTTCCCGCCCCTGCTCTCTGCTATCCCTAGTATCCATTATACAGTACTGCTGATCTCACCTGTCTTCTGCTCCTTGCTGCCATTGAGAGGTCATCTAAAACACAGTCAATTAAGAAGCATCCCTTCTGATACTGTGTGTTCACTCAAATAGTGGAAAGTATGCATCACCATCACCATTATCTGGCATTTTTCATTGTTCTAACAGTTTCTGAACCCTTCCCCTCTTTCTGCCATGCACTGTGCTCCCTAAACCCCATTAAATATGGTACCTGTGAAGCAATAACTGGTTTGTTTGTGTGCATTGATGGATGGAAATAGCACAAGCTACTGGACACTTCAGGAGAATACTGGAAATATGTTGTCATTTTCTATTCATTCAAACCCAGTTTTACCTCTTCTGTAGGCTGGAAACTAGAAACCAGACACCTTGATGTCTATTTGCAGTGCTCTCCAGACCATTAGCTTCTGCAGCATGGATAAGAAATCTTCATCTTCCCTATTCAAACCCACTGGACCCCATTCACTTCTCATGGTGAGAACCCAGGAATTCTGGCCATTACTTCCCTGCCAAAATTGATATTAATATAGGAGATAGGAACCTTCATGATTCAGGTCATGAGCCATTCATTAACTCAGGAAGGCCAGGAAGTAACTTTGCCCTTCAGCAAATTTTCCTATAATTACTCCTGAGGGAATATCTTCCCCTGGAGAAACTGGGACTGGCTGGAAAGACCCCGGTCTATACCAGCCACAGAATTGTTGCTGAATGCTGGATCTGTCCATCTGATCCCAGCACAGGAGGAAGAGAATTGAACTGTCATTATCACAACTGGTCTTGCATTGAGTGTTAATCATAGGTAAGAATCCTGTCCCCTAAGAATGACAGTGAAATTCATATAGGCCAATACTCCCTACCAGGTAGCTGAGCAGTTTAAGGTGCTGTGGTTTCCAATCCTGCCAGTCCTCAAGCCTATTTGCTTCTCACATAACATCGTGTGAGGGGGACAAAGGATAAACATAGAGTTTGCCCTCTGCTTCTCTGTCGGTCTCCAGCCTCTTCCTAAATGCCTGTAGTACTGGTCCTCTTTCAGAAATCCTACTGTGTTCATCAAGAGTTTAAGACCAAGACCCACACAATGGTTGTAAGAGCCATTGTGCAAGATCCCTGGCTGCTTGGGCTTTCCTTGTGTTTTCCCTGCTCACTGTTGCCTTGCTCGGCACCCCAACATCCCTAGAGTGCTCCCAGCTGCTTCCTCCTGGCAGACTATCCCTGTGATTTTCTGCTCTGGAGTGTCCTTGAGACTGGGAGGAATCAGTCAGTTCAAGGTGGCCTTTTCTCATATATAAGGGAAATTAGGACATCTTGTGTGATGGGAAATACAATACAGAGCACAGCAGAAGGCTAATTCCTTCTAGCTTCACTGCTCATTTCCAGGAGTGAGGGATGCAAGGATGCAGGCACTTGGGATAGGTGATGTCCTCATCTGCCCTCCTGATGGAAGGATCAGTTTAGAAACGTCAAGGGATCTTTTTGATTATCTTGAATCTAGCAGTGATTCCTAACTGGGTACTTGTACCACAAGTGGTACACAGCTCACCTCCCAGTGGTACTCATAAACTGACTGATTAAGACCTGGTCTGTACTTACAGTGAAATTTGGGGACAGTCAACAGGAGATACACAAACTACATAGAGTAACTTGCCTAGTTCTTGTCAGCTTCTAATTCTAATGAGTATGGGTTCCCCACTGTGCTACTTGGATGAAAAATTTCCTCCCATCAACATAGGATTGCTCTTTTTCCCAATGTGGATTTATTAACTCAATGTCCAGGTTGATTGAACAGGTCTCCACTGCTGCTCAATTATTTCTAAAGGAACAATCTGGTGGCAGTGAATTTTTCACTATCAGTCATATTCTTTAAAAAAAAAAAATTCACTTCACCATCCCAGGTGGAGTAAGTTTATAATGCATTGATTAATATTTTGGAAGACTACAGCTTTTAATATACATAGCCATGCCATTGATACAATGTGTTTTTAACACTTAGACTTTAAGGTGGTTTCCATACACACAATTTTGCACAACTTTCATACAGTTTATTTCATGAATAAATACATTCATATATACAGTTCAAACAAGCTGGGGTAGCACTACAGGTGGTGGTGTTTTATTTTGATGATACACAATGTGTTAGCAGGTGTGGCCACTGGCCAAATTGCAGCTCGCGAGCCACATATGGCTCTTGAAAGAAAAAGTGTAGCTCACCAAAGAACTCAACTTATATGCTGGTCAGAGAGAGGAAAGCAGCCCCAGCCTATGAGTTTTAACTCTCTCACTCTAAGCACATTCAGGAGGGAGCCCCCAGCCTGTGCCAAGCCACTGGAGGGGCCAAGTAAGGGAGCACTGGAGGTAGGTCTGGACAGGGTAACCAGCTTCAGGGCTTGAGGTTTAGGGAGGGGGTCAGGGACTGGGAGTGGGAAGTGGCAGCATGGTCAGGTATGGCATGGAGAAGAATGGCATGGTCGGGAAGGGAGAGGAAGCAGCAGCATGGCTGGGGACGGCAGAGAGAAGCATAGACTGGTCCGGACAGTGGGGAGAAGCATGGCATGTTTAGGTTTTCTAGTAGGCCCTAATGCAGCTTATACATTGTTAAAATAAAATCATGTTTTCAAGTCCTTCTAAACATGACATCAAATAATAAGAAATTTTAAAAAAATGAAGAAGAAAATAGATTATTTACTGTAGGCCTAGTTTTCATGGTAAACTCAAGTAATTATTAGAATTTGACATTAGTAGGATCTTTTTATGATAAAACATAAGTGTGAAATGACTTTTAAACTTAGTAATTTTGGAGTAGATAAAAGTATATGGCTATATGCCTCAGTACAGCTCCCAGAGGTTTAATAATGAACTTGTGTGGCTCTTGAGTTCCATTAGGTTGGCCACACCCGTGTTACAGTTTGGGGATCGATACCAACAAGTCACATGAAGATTATACACGCAGACCAGAAGGTGGCACTAATTGGTCAACACATGATGCTCTCCTTGCACTGATATTGGACCTTACACACCAACTGCAGCAGGGATTTCACCATCAGCCCCTGCAGAGAAACTGACTGAGGACTCCATCCTCAAGGAGCTGCTCAGAGCAGCCTTTAGAGCTCAAAGGGGCTTAGTCCAACATCCTTATTCAGTGAATCAGGAAGTGGGGAAAGCCCTATGGTCATCTCTCTGCAGGAACATCAACTGAGCAGGTAATGAATGAGTTAATTGGTTAATTAATTAATGATTGCTTCCTATAAGGCAGTGGTCTCCAGCCTTTCATGAGCAGATAGTTCAATGCTCATAGATTTCAAAGACAAGTGCCTTTCAGAAGTAGATCACAATCTATTGGTTGGGGATCACTGCTATAAGGCTTGTCCTCACTATCATTAACCATTGCTGCAACCTTTGGTTGGTATTAGCACTTTGTGGCCCAAAGCCTGCTGGGAGATGGATGGCTCCTCGGGGGCTCAGGGAGTTTCCCTGGAAGGTACTAAGGAGGAAAAGTGATTTACTGTCCAGGCAATGCCCCTGCCCCACCCAACTGCATGAAGATCTTGTTGGACTGAACCAGAATTCTGCCCAAACCATAGGGAATTCCTTTGTTTCATTTCCTGAGTCTAGGGAGAGCAGGGGAACTAGGGCCCATCTCTGCTCTCCAACCCAAGGACCCCATTTCCTTGGGCCCTCCCACCTGTCCCTGCCCATTGGGGCCTTTTCCCCAGCCCTGACACACTGTTACTGCCATGTCCTCTCACCTTCTTCCCAGTGGGATACAGAAGCAGTTCTGCCAAGCTGCTCCTGGCCTCCCTGGCAGCTGCTGGGCTGCATTTCTCCTGGTCCTTCTGCCCACCTGAAGCTAGGGGTGAGAGTCATGAACTCCTCAGCCTCTTCTCTCAAAGCTAGGCTGGAGGCCTAATGTGGGCCCAATCTAGGACCACCACATGTTGGTTGCTCCATTAGTAGGCCCCTTTCTTCCATCTGCCTCCAGCTGCTGGAGGCAGCAATTTGGCCTTGCCCCCATAGTCTCCCTCCTAGGACCAGGCAACCTCTCCACTTCCCCAGCTTCTTCTGTAGCATGGATCTGAAGGTTTCCAGGGACCAGCGGGGGCTGCCTTAGTCCTAAGCTAGTTGTCAGGCTAGGCCTGAGAAGGCCAAGCCATCTTTGTAAAATGCATGACCCAAGTCTAAGCTTTAAAGCCATATTATAGGAAAATACAATGGTAGTGTTCCAATTAAGCTAGGGCTTTGATATGCATGTGTATCAACAGTGGTTTCTTAATGAAATTTACATATATCCTTTTAGAAGATAGCAAGGTAAATGAATTGCTTCCCTGTCTGTCATTATTGTTCTCTTGGAAGTGGTTGAAAGGAAACATTAACATCTAGATGAACTTTTGATGTACCAATGTAAACCATCTGTTAATGGTGCTAATGCAGCTAATTACTTGTGGTGCCCAGGAGGTGAAGGTTTTACTTCAAAGGACAATATACTTTACTATTCTCTACTTAAGTACCTGAGAACTGCCATTAAAGCCCCATGAAGAAATGATCTGTGAATGCCCACCTTGCTACAACTATAAAAGGGAGTAAGGAACATAATCTCTTTATCTCACATCTGTCCAAAATTCTCAGGGAAAGTTTGGACTGCAGGATTGAGATACCAGCCAGCATTGGCCTGGAAACCACCCTGCTAATTCTTATGGAAGAATTAGAACCAAATCTATACCTGGACTATTTGGTCTCTATTCCTTAAAACTGGATTTCTAACAACTGAAGCTGTGACACAAGGACTTATCTTTTATGGACTCTAAATCATTTGCATGTATGTGATCCACTTTTACCCCATATTATTTGTTTCTTTTCTTTTTATATTAGAACTTTAGGTGCACGTCTACACGCACAGTTTTATTTAGAAATCAGTCCTTTTGAAAGGAATGATTTCGAAATAAAACCCTTATTTCAAAAGGGGTCCTTTTAAAATAGGGAAAAACAGCGCGATCGCAATGGCCATTATTTCGAAATGGATATTTTTAAATAACACCAATTGGACTGCTGTTTCGAATAGCTGTTTCGAAACAACAGTGTTATTTCGAAACAACAGGTCTAAAGGCATTATTTTGAAATATCAGTTTCAAAATAATGGCTGTTTTGAGGGGGGGGCAGGTTTTACTTTTTTCGGAAGGACGATCCTTATTTCGAAAGGACGAGGTCCATCCTTTCGAAATAAGGAAATGTCATGTAGACCAATTTTTTTTTTATTTCGAACTAACAGGTGTTATTTCGAAATAAAAGAGCCGTGTAGACGTGCACTAGTTGTAGTTACTAGTGGATTGGCTGGCAGTGTGGTATTTTGGGTAAGATCCTAGCCTATCTTGTTCTGTGTACTGTGGCTGACTCTTTGGGGTCAGGAGAAGCTATTTCTTAAAAAGACCCAGTGGCTAGAGGGGACCATAGGAACTGATATTCGGTAAGGGGGCTGTTTCTGTTTTGTTATGCTTGGTGATGACCAGAGTGGGGAATCAGAAGCATGTTTTGTTACTGACTGGGAGACTGGTTTAAGTACCACCTGTCAGTGGTTTGAGGGTTTGGCCTCTGGTTTTGCAGCTTGCCCTGATTTTGGCACATTCAGAAGGTTATCCCAGGAGGCCCGGGTCACACGGTAATTAAACCTCTCTGTGCCCAATCACCTGCCCAAGCCAAAGGACTAAAATCACCACTCAGCATGAGCACTGGGGAAGTTGACTGAGGGGAGAATGTGACAGGGTCTAGACCAGTGGTTGTCAAACTTTTTTCCTTAGGACCCAGGTCCAGACCCCTCTGCCATGCAGTGACTAAGTTTTGCTTTTTGTCCTACTAAGCGGCTTGAAATAACAAGGAGGTGGGGTGTTTACTTCACGGGCTTTTAGGGCCATGGAGCATGGGATGTCTGTTTCCTAAGACAAAGAGGTGTTACTTGTAAATCTAAAACTTTAAAAAATCATGCCGTTTTTATATCTTTAAATACTTTGACATAAACATATACCTTTCTCTTGTGTGTGCAAGCACATGTTTCAGGGTAGGGGATGACTGCCATAGGTGCCTTCTTAACCAAGACCCTCTTCAAAGAGTTAGAATGGGTCCTTTGTCTTTTTTATTGTTTGTTAATGGGGGGGCGTGTTGGTTTGCCTGTTAAACTTTATTTAATGCAGCCAATAAAGGGAAAAAAAATAACCTGAAAGGGCTAAATATAGTGTATATATAAGTATAAGGGTCGTACAGGCCTTCTCATGCAGGGCCCATTGGAAGGAATATTTAGAAAGCTAAAATCCTCTCTGTTTTTAGGATGATGGCTTTCTGGCTGTGTATTCAACATATTGTAGGGTAACTGTCACATGGGCTTTCTGATCCTGGGACCTGTTTAAAAACTGTTAGAAGAGATAGAGAAAACATGATTTTTAATTTGATTTTCCTTATTTCTTGCTGGGGTCAGGGTTTAGGGTGATTTGAGATGCTTTTGGGAAAAAAATAAAAGAACTCTTTTATCTGGAAAAACCAAGTTGTGTGAAATAGCAATCAGGGCATCTACTGGACAGAGAAGGATGTTGGAAAGCAATCATTGTGATTGTCAGGGGCCAGTAGAAGAGTTAAACATGTGCTTCCTTTCCATGTAAAGTCAAAATGAATTTTTTAAAATTTGTTCTGTGATAGCCAGAGGGTATCTTTCTTGGATACAAAAGTAAAAATATTACAAGCTATTAGTTGAATACCCAGTCTTCTGATGTTGGGGGTCTTTTGTTCATTAACATTGAAAAAGCTACAAGCCCCTCTTTTTTAGAATGTGTGATTCAATGTATGGTGGGCTAATTGTCATTGATGGAAAACATAATTCTTCAGAAGTTATTCCTTATCTCTTGAGGGACCAGGGTTTAGGGTGACTTGAGATGCTTTTGGGAGAAACAGGACGTCTGGTAGATAGTAAGAGTTAACTATGCGGTTTCTTTCAATGTAAGGTCAAAATGTATTTTGTGGGAACAGAATTCAGGGTGATTTAAGATGGTTTTGGTAAGAGCCAGGGTCTGTGAAATACTAAACAGCTATGTCTACACGGCACTTTTATTTCGAAATAACACTCGTTATTTCGAAATAAAAGAAATTAGGTCTACATGACGTTTTCTTATTTCGAAAGGACAGATCCTGTCCTTTCGAAATAAGAATCGTCCTTTCAAAACAGTTAAACTTGGATTTTTTTGAAATGGCTGTTATTTCGAAATGGTCATTTCAAAATAATGCCATTTGGACCTGTTGTTCTGGAATAAATGGATTCCGAAACAACAGGATTTGAACTTCCTCCCAGGGTGCAAAGCACCCTGGGAGGAAGAGCCTTCCCCTCAGCACCCTGTCCAGGGTGCTGAGGGGGGGCAAGCCGCAGGGCATGGGGGGCTGCCCCCAAGACCAGGGGGGAGCCCTGCAGAGGGGCGCTGATGCCCCGCTCTCCCCGCCACTGGGGCTGCTCAGAAGCCCTGCGGCAGGGTGCAGGGGCTCCCCGCTCTCCCCACTGCCGGGGCTGCTGCCAAACCCCACAGTGGGGTCCGGGGGTGCCCGGCTCTCCCTGCCGCCAGGGCTGGTGGCAAACCCCACGGCAGGGTGCCGGGGCCGCGGCTTTTCCTGGCCGCGGGGGCTGCAGCCAGGGAGCCGGTCCCGACCCAGCTCCCCAGCGACTGAGTGGCCGCTGCCACGGGGACCCGGGTCCCGCCGGCTCCTCAGGCCCTGGGCTCAGCGGGGGCAGCGGCTGCGAGTCCCGCGGCTCACCCCGCCACCAG
>ML681991.1:48207850-48258540 GCA_007922195.1 Podocnemis expansa
CCTGGGCTGTGGCCACCCCACCCGTGGCTGCAGGCCCCCAAGCTGGTGCCGGGGGAGCCACTAGACTCACAGCCGCTGCCCCCGCTGAGCCCAGGGCTTGAGGAGCTGGCGGGACCCGGCTCCCCATGGCAGCAGCCGCTCAGTCGCTGGGGAGCCGGGTCAGGACCGGCTCCCTTGCTGCAGCCCCCACGGCGGGAAAAAGCCGCAGCCCCGGCACCCTGCCCTGGGCTTTGCCGCCGGCCCTGGCGGCAGGGAGAGCTGGACGCTCCCGGACCCCACTGTGGGGTTTGGCAGCGGCAGCGGGCAGAGCGGGGAGCCCCTGCACCCGGCTGCAGGGCTTCTGAGCAGCCCCAGTGGCGGGGAAAACGTGGCATTGGCGCCCCTCTGCAGGGCTCCCCGCTGGTCTTGGGGGCAGGCCCCCATGCCCTGCGGCTTGCCCCCCCTCAGCACCCTGGACAGGGTGCTGAGGGGAAGGCTCTTCCTTCAAAACATGTTTTGGAATAAAGGCTTTATTTCGACATAAGTCATTTCAAAATGACTTATTTCGAAATAAAGCCTTGTGTGTAGACATAGCCAACAAGATGTCTTGTGGATAGTAAAAGAGTTAAATATGGGGTTTGTTTCCATGTAAGCTCAAAATGAATTTTTTAATTTGTTCTATGATAGCCAGGGCTATCTTTCTTGGATACAGGAGTAAAAAAATTACAAGCAATCAGTCGAATACCCATTGTTCACTAACATGGAAAAAACTACAAGCCCCTCTCTTTTTTAGGATATGTGATTCAGCATGTGGTGGGCTGATTGTCATTGAGAGAAAATGTGATTTTTCATTTATTATTCCTTGTTTCTTGCTGGTACTAGGGTTGTAAGGAACAGAAAAATGCTAAAATACCACGTCTCCAAAAAACACTTTCTTTCTCAAAGTGGTCATGACCTGTTATATTGTTCAAAAGGGATTTTCCAGATTACACTTTCACAGCACCCACCGGTTTTCTCAGCTAAGGCTCTCTCTTCAGAGCTTTCAGCATCAAGGATACTCAGACGTAACAAAAGTGTGGCTGAAACCTTTTTTTTTTTTTTTAATGAGTTAAAGTGTTGGTATCCAAAAAAAAGTTACAGGGACTATGCTTGGGTGGGGGCAGGCATTCTGGCAGATCTATAAATCAGCCTCAGCCCATAGGGGACTGTTTGCCTCTTTTCCCTATTGCCCAGCAGAAGAATGACTGGTTGGTGAGCTCTCTCTTCTTGAAGTGCAAAGAGGTGCAGCCTGCATGGGTTTAACCTAGCAGACCTTGCTTGTCTCTGCCTGTCTGTCCCTGCTCCTTATAACTTTCTCTGCCTGTCAGGCTGCTTGGATTTAAACTAGCAGACCCTTCTTTATATCAAACTCATCTTTCTTTAATAATTATTTGCACTGGGTAAGAAGTTTTCTTCCTCTGTCTTCTCATTGTTTTTAAGCTGGCAGTTCCTTCTTTAGATCAACCTAAGTTTTTTAATTTATTTTTTTTTTAAATAGGACTCTGCATCAGGATCTGTTTCTGCCAGCCAGTAAATGCAGACCCAGCCTGACAGTCTGCTTTAACTCTTTCTCTGACTTTAAAACTTTTTCCTCTCTTCAATGCCTCTGCTTGGATTTAACTTAGCAGATGTAGCAAAATAGCCCCTTAATTTTCATTTTTCTTTCTTACCACCCAGTTTTTGGTAATTTTTTTCTAGCATTTGCTTCTCGATAATATAGCAGATGTATCAAACAGCTCCTTTATATGTTTCCAAAGCAGAGATATCAAACTAACCCCATGTCTTAACTCAGCTACAAAAAGACTATAAATGTAAATCTTCTGTGTTACCTGAAATCACCAGGGAAATTGATGAAGTGGGGATGCACAATTCTAAGTTGTCTGTGTGTTTAACCAGAAATGCTGTGACAGGGAAGAAAATGTCTCTAGCTTGGGATTGTGGAGCTTGTCTGTTCAGAAAGTCTGTGTAGTGTGTCTGCTAGAGGAAAAACTGCCTCCAAACACATGTGTGTGGGTAATGAATGATACTTTGCCTATTAAAAAAAGCCACCCCTCTCTCCCAGAAGTTTGTCTATAAACAGCCAGGTGTGCTGGAACAATGCTGTTTGAATGTTGAGCAGAGCAGTTTATCTGCTGGGGGAGATTCTGTTTCCAGTCTTTTGACTGAGGAGTAGCCTGTGTGGGTTGCCAGTTCTCTCTGAGTCAATTCTGAACTTGGCTAAAAAACCCAGGAATGGTCTGGTGGTGGTGGTCAATGTGGCATTGTTTTACAGAAATCCTTCTCTGGTTAGAGGACGGGCACATTTTCTGTGGAGAATGATTTGGTGTTTGGAGACTGCTCCTAAAGGAGTAAAGACTCCTGATGGGCTTTGCAAGCAGCCTGCCCTAGTTGGAGGCTGTGGAGGTAAACTGACTGGATTAAATGAGGATGAATCCCTTTCTGCAGCCCCAAGCAGCAGTCTGTATGCTGAGAGGTTTGGTTCTGTTTATAACTGCCAGAGTTTTTGAAATGTGAGTGAATTCACTGACTTGGTTGTAGGATACCTTGGGAAAGGGTCCTGGTGGAGTGGAAATCATTGAGATGCTTAAACACTCCGGGAACCAAATGGCTGTATTTGATCAGTGAAATGGGAAGACAAGGAGGTTAAAACCTGCCTGTCTTCATTATGCTAACTTGTGAGCAAACAGTTAATGGCTCAGGATCAGAGGGAAGACTGAGCATCTGAATCTACAGAACAGGAGGGCTATGACTGCAAGGGGAAGCAGACCAGCCCTTACATCTAGGTGTTTTGGAAATACCTTGTAGTCTCTTCATAGACTCAGATATATCTGAGGCCAGGTGGTGTGAGAGTTGGGGAACTGTACCCTGTCTGTGAGATGTTAGTTTGGATATTTGGTATATCTTTGAGACAGAGCCCAAACTTGAAATTGGTCATAGTTGGAAATTTGGAAATGACTAAGCATGCTTGTGCATTTCTTAATGAAATTTACACAGACCCGGTGCTGTTAGCAAGGGAGATGCCCCTAATCAGATCCAAAAGAAGTTAACCAGTTTCTGGGGCACAGCAGCCGGGGAAGATGGACTGGGTGGCTGATGAGCTGCTTCTCTCTGTCTCTGCCTGTCTGTCCCTGCTGCTTACAACTTTCTCTGCCGGTCAGGCTGCTTGGATTTAAAGTAGCAGACTCTTCTTTATATCAGAGTTGCCTTTATTATTATTTCCATTGGGTAAGAGGTTCTTCTCTCTGTCCTCTAATTGTTTTTGAGCTGGCAGATCCTTCTTTAGATCAGGCTAGGTGTTTTTTTAATTTATTTTTTTATAAAGGACTCTGAAGCAGGAACTGTTTCTGCCGGAAGGGGCAGCCTGCTTTAACTCTTTATCTGCCTTTAAAACTTTTTCCTTTCTCCAACGCCTCAGCTTGGATTTAGTCTAGCTAACCCCTCTTTTCCTTTTCAGTAGCTTTGACTGGCAGGCTTTGCTGAATACCTATTTTTTTTTCCTTTTCCCTCTCTTCTCCCAGCTAGTCTTCTCTTCTAGCCTTTGCTTCTCTAGGCTCTAGCAGCTTCACCAAGCTGGTCTCACAGCTACACATTTTTTTTTCACTTTTCTATTTTCTTCTCTTTCCCCAGCTAGCCTTTGCTTCTCCCTAGCAGCAGAAGCCCCCTTCTTCTGCTCTCTCACCTCTAGTTGGTTTTTGTCTGACAGACTTTGCTTTGTACAGTCAGAACAGCTTTTTTGTCTTTTTTCTCACTTTTTCTGTTTTGCCTTTTCCCTCTCTTCTTCCAACTAGTCCTCTTTACTTCTCTAGGCTCTAACAGCTGCACCAAGCTACACCTTATTTTTTTCACTTTTTCCTTTTGCTTTCTTCCCCACAGCTAGCCCAATCAAAACTATTTTGGGGTATTTTCCTTCTTTTTTTAAAACTTTGCAGCTGGGGTTCTTCTCTCCTTGCTGCCCTGTCCCTACCATGTGTTGCTTGCCTTTTTCTCTGTAGCTTCTGTTTGGTTTTTGTCTGACAGACCTTGCTTTGTACAGTCACAAGAGCTTTTCTCCTCACTTTTTTTCCACTTTTCCTCTCTTTCCCCAGCTAGGCTCTTTAATAGGGTATGTTTCCTCTCTCTACAGCAGAAGCCCCCTTTTTTCTGCTCTCTATCCTCTATTTGGTTTTAAGCTGACAGCTGTTGATTTATACCAGTCAGGACAACTTTATTTTTCCCTTTTTTCTCACTTTTTTTCCTTTTTGCTCTCTTCCACACAGCTAGACCTCTTTACTAGCCTTTGCTTGTCTCTAGCAGCAGAAGTCCCCCTTTTCTGCTCCCTAGCCTCTAGTTGGTTTTAACCTGGCAGCCACTGATTTATAGCAGTCAGCACAGCTTTTTTTCCCTCACTGATTTTCCTCTCTTCCTCCAACTAGTCCTCTCATCTAAACTCTGCTTCTCTAGGGTCTAGCAGCTGCACCAAGCTAGTTCTCTCACAACTACACCTATTTTTTTTTCACTTTTGTGGGGCATTTTCCTCTCTTTCCCCAGCTAGGCTCTTTTATAGGGTATGTTTTCCTCTCTCTAGCCTCTGGTTGGTTTTTGTCTGATGGAATTTGCTTTGTACAGTCAGAACAGCTTTATTGTTTTTTTCCTTGCTTTTTTTTTTGCCCTTTTCCTCTCTCCCACCAGAGAGTCCTCTTTTACTCGGCTCTAGCAGCTGCACCTTATTTTTTTCACTTTTCCACTTTCCTCTCTTTCCCCAGCTAACCTTTGCTTCTCTCTAGCAGCAAACCAGGTTAGTCCGCTCACAGCTTATGGAATACCTTTTTGCACATTCCTTGATTCCAGCCGAATCCTCTTTACAGTTCTATCAAACTCAGCCTTCTTTTTTAAAAATAAAGTCTGTCATTTTTAGCTGCCTCCTGATTGGCTCAGCGGAGAGGCTATGGCGTGCCGCCCCCAGACTGGCTTCCAGTTCCCTTCCAGCCACTGACCTGATAACATTTCCTCTGCGGACTCTCTCTCTCCACATTTACTCTTCATTCCTTTTACTCTTTCCTCAGTTTCTCCACAACCTTCTTGGCCCATCAGTCTCTCTCTGTGCCCCAAGTCCAAGCCCAGGCTCGTGTGTCCCAGCACAAGTACTACACACACAGACATTTTCTCCATAACCTCTCAACATGAAGGATGCCACCCCAATCTCTCTCTTGGCCTGTGGGCCAAATCCTGACTCATGTGTCCCAGCACAAGCACTACATAAGACCAAAAACACACCCTGAACAATCCTGATATCAAATAGATCTCAAAATGGCTGCTCAATCTCGATATCAGATTGATATCAAAGGCTCAGACCGGAAACCAAGCTGTCAACATTTGTATAGTGATGAAAGGTATGTACCCTAAACTACTATCATCTCTTGTAAGTGGTGAAAAATTACACCCCTCAGTGAGACAGCTATACTGGTATAAAAAGTATGGAGACCAGGCCTAACATGAAATGTGTGTGTGACCCTGGGGACTCAGAAAAGGCTAGAGCTTATAAGGAGTTGTGCTTAGAGCACCTACAGTGCTTGTCTCCAAGTTCAAGTTATAAAGAGCATGCTGTCAGACATCAGAAGGAACTGATGGTCCAGTGTTGGCCATAAAATTCTGCAGCGGGATTAGTGGCACCTTGATTGATTACAGGATACCTATAAAATGAGTGAAATAGTTAAGATTTTGGTTGACTTGTTACTTAGGCTTTCTAATTGTAGAAAAAACACCATACTTTCTAACACAGGCTCCTACTAGAATAATTTGCTTTTCTCTTCTCTTTTTAATTATCAGTCAAAAAAATCTCTGGAAACAGTTTTTATTAAAATTCTACAAGTTACAACTTTTGCTGCAAGCAAGGGAATTCTAAACCCACTGAAATAAGCGGCAAGTATTAATTTGCAAAAATAACTGTATCCGCCCCCCCCCAAGCTCCCAGAAATGGTGAAATAAGGGCATGTTCAAAGTCCCCCTCCCCCCTTCTTCATTCAGTTGATTGATAAAAAGCTCAAAAGTTGCTTGCCAGAGACCTCAGTCCTATTCATGTGACCAGAGGATGCAAACTGGAAGCTAAAGCTTGCCTTTCATGATCTGTGAATAACCCTCAGTCCCTCAATGAGGTAAGAGAAGCCTCCAAAGGGAGACAGTGAGTCAGAGAGGAGGGAGGAGGCATAGAGATTGTTTGAACAACCATTAGCAGCTCCTTGTTAATCCCAACAACTCTCTTCACATTCCTGGCATTGTCTCAGTGCTCTCCACCAAAGGCTGATACTATGTTACAACATCTTCCCCCTCTCCCAGGTTTTGCAGAGAGCCTGCAGACTCGTAGGGGAGCAAGAGGCAGCCACTTTCCTCCTCCCATTCCACTGCAGCTCTAGTGCTGTGACCCAGTACCTGCGGGTCTGCAACCCAGTACTGGGTCACAACATGAACTTTGATGACCACTGGTCTGACTCTAGACAGTGAGATCAGTCTCATAGTTTGAAGAGAAAATAGGGTGGAGTAGAAAGAGAGAGTGATGGAAATAGAAGGGTGTCAGTAGAACAAGGGGAAAGGGCTGATAGATTGGTGTGTATGTGGTATATCTGTCTATCATCATGCCCCACCCCCAGCTATCTGTCCAGCCATAGACACACAATATGTATGGACAGGTGGGCACAGTGATAAATGGCTGTGTCTGGGAAATGTACAGATATGTGGATATTAATGCTGAAATTCCAGTATTACACAGGGCCCCTTTACTCATTGTCTGTGTGATGCTGTGGTGCAGGAAAGCATGAAGCTCCCCTCTCCCTTCCCTGCATTTCTTTCCTTCCATTCTGTAAGTTCCCCACCCTTTGAAGCATCTGACGACATGGGATTTTCTCCCACAAAAGCTCAAGCAATAAATATATTTGTTAGTCTTTAAGTGCCACAGGAATCCTTGTTTGTTTTACCAACAGCATTGTTAACTGTGACAGGTGGCAGCTCTGTGCATGTGTAACAGCATTGCTGGAAACCCTTTGGAAGAGGAAGCCACTGACCTCCTTTCTCTGCCTGGGCCCAAACCATTGTCACTGGGGGAGGTCATCTGGGAACAAGACACAGCTACTGTGTGAACACGACTCATAATCTGGGGCCCATCCCAACCATTTCCTAGGGCTGTTAATCAATGTTCGCTCTAAGGCCCTAAGGCAGCTGAGCAACTTAAGTTGCCCGCTGTGCAACATCCACGCTAGCCTGATCCAGTGGCCCGCTCTTCTGGTCACCCCCCAAGTCGGCCCAGTCCAGCCCCCACCTCCTCCTCCCTAGCTGGCCCGATCATGTCTTCCCTCCACCCCTCCGCCCCCTTTCATGGCTGGCTGCCCCTGCCATCCCAAATCTTCCCCACCCACCCACCCACCCACTTACCTGGCCACCAGAGCAGTGCAGCCTGGCCCCAGCTGGAGGCTCTGCACATCATCAGTGAGAGCTAACTCCGAGAGGGAATTTTAAAAACTCAGCTCAGAGCAGCTGTCAGCTGGCTGGAAGACTCTGTCTTCTGGCCAGACAGGGATTGCGGCTGCCAGCCATGCATGGCCGGCAGTGTTCCCTGTGGCAGGCAGCAGCGCAAGCTGTGGTTGAGAGAGAACATTGCTGTTAATCATCCCTCCCTCCCTCAGCTAGGAACAGGACCCAGGAGTCCTGATTTCTACCCCCACCCCTTTGCTCTACAGGATCCCATTCCCTTTCCATATCTGGGCTGGAACTCAGGAGTCCTGACCTCCAGCCTGTTGGGTATTCAGTGTCTTATCTACCGGTTACAGTAGCCAGGAATCCTGGCTCCGTCACCATTCCTTAACCCCTAGACCTCATTCCGCTTCCTGATCCAGGAGGAGAATTCAGGTGTCCTGACTCCATCTCACTGAACCCTCCCTGCCCCCATGAGTTTTTAGTTTTATCCACATCTTTGTCTCAGTGCTATGCAATGTTCCTTCTAATTATTCATAGGCTGTGAGCGCAAAAAATTTCTTTGTGTGCACAAGAATTTCTTTGTGGGCACCAATATTAGCACTATTGAATTTTTTTGGTGCGCACCTTAATTTGTTGCGTGCACGGGTTTCATGACCTGCGTGCATGCACCCATGTGCACAGCTTAGAGGGAACAGCGGTGCTATGTTTCTTTGTGTGAAGGCAGCTGTGAATGACACCTATGTGCTTCTCCATGAGTGTGTGCGTCCCTGTGTACATGCGACAACTGTAGGTGTGAGATGTCTTAGCTAAATAATAATAGGGTAAATAGGATTGGTACCAATCCCTGAATATAAGACGTACTCTGCCACACTTACTCTAGACACCCCCCCCCCGCCCCATACACGCACATTTACAGAGACAGAACCCTTAGGGAATGCTGAAAATACAGACATAAAACATGCTAGTTCTCTGAAGCAACTGGGTGCGTCTTACAGCTGATACCTTTATGTGCTTGAAGTCTTTTGAGCATGATGGGTCCAGTGTGCTTGTGTGTGGAGGTTGTTTGTGTGTCATTAACAACGCTTGGAGCCAGCACCACGAAATGCTCCATTTAATAGAGCAGCTCTGTTGAAGCCGCCCTGGGCAAAGCCCCATTCACGCCGTGGTAATTACGGTGCCAGTATGGCTGCTTCCTTCCAGTAAGCCAGCCACCCAAGTCCCTCTCAAAATCTGAGCCAGAGAATGAGTAACTGGGCATAGAGACCGTGAATCAGCCACTCTGTCCTGGTCATCTCCAAGCCCCAAGTGAGCACTGAGGAGACATCCCTGCACCCCATTAATTCTTCCTTAGCCTGCTTCTCTAGATTCCACTTTGGGACACACTCCTCCTTGCCCTTCAGAGTGGCAGCTTCTCCTCATCTAGCTGCAACCTGCTTGTAGCTGACCTCAGAGACAGCTTCCTCAGTGACTGGGGGCATTTTCTTCCCCTGTGGTGGGCAAGATCCAGCTCCAGACTCCTCCCACCATGAGGCATGCTGGCATCCACCATCATAACCCCCTCCTCCACTGTAATTCCTTGGATTTGACACCGTCTTCTGGGTTTCCAGCATGGTATTCCTGGCTACTGCAGGTCACCACCCTGATAGCCCTAGCCCCCCTTGGGAAGTCATTTCCAATTAGCAGGTAAGTGGCAATCTTGTTCAGTATCCACAAGGCTTCATGCTGTATTTGCACGGCTGTGAGGGGCACATAGATTCCACCCCCTCCCACTACCTGCATCCATGTTTCCAGTCCATGTTGCCTGTGACTCTGTAGGATCTACCCTGGCTCGAACTGAGAAAGCTACATTCTTGTGTCTCTTCATTCCATGGCATCCCTGCTGTTTACCTTGATATCTCAGAGAAAATCCTTAGTCCCCCCTGCTCCCATAATGCCCTCGCAGCAAGTCAGGAAATGGGGGAGGAAGGGGTTGCCTCCCTGGTCTCAGGAGCTAGAATCATGGCATTCATTTGGACTGAGGCGGAAGGGGTTATAGTTAATCCCTTTTAGCCACAAGGACTGATTTTTCAGATGCTTAGTGGAGTTGCATTTCTAACATTTTCTTGGATTCTCTTTTTCACCGGGAAGCTGTATTGGGTTTTTGTAGGAGGGAAAGGGCTCCTGGGAGGTATTAGTCTGCTTTCCCAGCCCACCTCCTTCATCGCTGAGGTCAAATTTCTCATTTAGTGCTGGGTTTCTGCATCTCCCTCTGAGGCTTACATTCCATAGACATCTGTACCTTCTCAAAGGCATCTGGCTCTGTAGCCATTTCAGATTACAGATTTCCGATTTTTATCTCACAGGATTATTATCCTATAGGCTGTTTCTCATATCATCTTAATGTGTGCTCAGAAATTTCTCCTCTGCTATGGGGTCAAAGAGCTGCTCCTATGTGTCTACCTCCTTTCCTATAAGTCTTCAATAAATCATTTAATTTATAAGCATATTCATCATGATTCAAGCCTGTGTCCCTCTTCAGATCTGTAATTCACTGCACCTCAGGTGCAATCTGAACACTTTGCAAAATAGCTGTTTAAATGTGCCGTACCTTAGAGCCTCCTCAATTGGCATCTTTTTAAATAGAGACAAAGCTTTGACCAAGTTTGCTATGCAAGTGGGAACTTTCTGCTCCTTCTCTCTCTCACTCGCTCTCTTTCTCTCATGCATGTACTGTAGCAGGTTTGATTTCCAAAGGGATAGCCGTGTTAGTCTAGTCCAGCAAAAAAACCAAGGAGTTGTGTGGCACTTAAAGACTATCAGATTTATTTTTCGCATGAGCTTTTGTGGGAGAAAATCCCATTTCGTCACCTAGTTCAAAGATGGGTGAACTTACAGAATGGAATGAAAATAAATGCAAGGGAGTATAAAACATGGGATCAGGTCATACAGTAACAGCAAATCAGAGCAGTTGTTAGGGTCAAACTCTGGGAAGCCTGAAGTCAAATTACCTTTTGTAATGTGAAAAGAACCCATAGTCTCGATTCAATCCTGCTTTCACAGAATTTAATTTGCCTATTTCATCAATAGAGAAGAATAAATTATACTTCTTTGAACCATGTTTATGCTGGTATATATGCACCCACACTATTAGCTGTACTCAAAATTTGTACAAAAACTGCTCTCTTGCTATCCATCCAGCTCTCCCAGACTCACTTATTTTACTCTGTCTCTGTGCATCCACCTTTCTCCCTGTATTTGTGCCCATCCATTTTTCACAAACTCTGAATCTTGAGAATGCCTACAGTAACATGGGAGATGGTTGTTATTGCCATTGGCATTCCTGGCTGATGTAATTGATGCTGTTGCCAAGATGGGGATGGGCTGTCATTACACTGCAAATTTGAAGCCTTAAAAGCACCTGAACTAGTTAATGCCCTACTCTCAAGCACACAAACTTGTTAGTCACTATTGCCCAACTTGTCTTCCAGGTATTAAAGTAAGCAGGAATGCCCTGGAATGCAGTTCTGGGGCCAAAAATTTGAGGGGGACATGGACAACAGGAAGGGGGGCCAGAGATTAGGAGGGTTCCAGGGTCCATCAAATTATACTTTAACCACTGCTTAACTTTTAGTTTATATTTGTCCACCTAGCTTCCCTTGGGGATTTAGGACATGAGCAGTAGGGCTGGGAGCTGGGACCAGTGGGTCTGGGTCAGAATCTCAGGAGGAACTGGATTTATATTTATATGGGAAAGTTGGAGCCAGGACTCTAGTTCCTTTTTCTGTGCTATAGCTGTCTGGGCAATAAGGTCTTATTTTGAAGTTTTCTGCTAGAACAGCAATGTCAATCACTCAGCACATGGGCTATATCCATCTGACTTCAGAGGGAAAAAATAAAATTGTTGATTAATATCTCAATGGATCCCCCATGTTCTTGTTGATAATGTGTTTTAAGTTCAAATGTTTCTAGGGGTTTCAGTAACCCTTTCTTTTCTACCCTCAATCCAATGCTTGCAGTTGGATTTGAGAGCTCTGCTTAGGGTAGGTACCATTTATTGCCTACAGGAGGTAAGATCCAGATCTCAGGCATCATAGACAATCTTCTCTTGAGCTGAACTTCCTCAAAGGCCATTGAGCATATGGAGGTAGAAGCAGGTGGGATTAGAGCAAAGCTCCTTAAAATGTCTCAACCTCAGAGGTGTTGCTGGACCTCAACAAACCTCATCAAATCCTACCTGCTGTGCAATTGCACATGGCACAAATGACAGTTATTGCAAAAATATAGGGAGGAGAAAAGAGAAATCTTGGCCTGAAAACTGATTAGAGTTTATTTTAGAATATTTGCATGGCCTATTTTGACTCATGATGTTGACTATTTGTGATTTAATAGTTAGAAACTTTTTACTTTTGGAATTTCATTGTCTACTGATATGAGAGAATTAATGTCTTGCCCCCTTCATCTGTCATCACTCCAAATCTCCCACCACTATGAAAATATAAACTGGTAAAAATAGAAAAAAATGCTTTAAAATAAAATTTCATATTATTCATTATAATTGAAAAAAATAAAAATGAAATTATGCCCTAAACTATTCATATTCAAAATGCAATCCAGTATAACCACTATAACCTACCAATCAGTGCTACCACGTATCCAGTGATTCCTCATTTTGTAGCTGTGAATTTTGTTTTTCTTCCTTAGAATTCAAAGTCCTTGTGACTTGTCTTCACTAACAATCATTATTTTGATATAAAACAAGTTCTTTAATTTGTCAAGGTCATTTTTCTGTCTAGTCCTGTCCTCCAAGGTCCTTTCAACTCTTCCCAGCTTGGTGTCAGATGCAGATTCTAGGAACTCAATGTAACTCTGCTATCCAAGTCATTAGTGAAATATTGAACAGTTGCAGACATAAGTCCATCCCTTGCGAGACTTCATGAGATGCATCCTACCAGTCTGACAGCAAGCCATTGATAAATGGATTTTGATGATGGACTTTTAACCAGCTGTGCAACCACCAGGGCCATCCCTAGGAGGGTGTGGGGCCACAGGTGAATTGCCCTCTGCGGGGCCCCTAGTCAGCACCCCCACCCCTGGCAGTGGGGGGCAAGGCTGACTAGTCCAGGGGAGGGGCAGGTCCCTTCACACTGTCGACTTAACTGAGCCCTCCGGTTTAGACATACTCAAAGTTATGCTGACTGATATGTAAATCCATGGGTACTTTCTTCTCCCTTTTCTAATATTAGATACCAGCATTGCCCTTCTCCTTTTCTCTAGGATTAGAAAGCACTTGGGTTAAATTGTTGCAATGGTTAAATAAATATTTTGCCTTATTTGCTCAATATATACCCAGTTTGTCTAGCTTAGTGGTTCTCAGCCCGCAGCCCACGTACCGCTTGCAGCCCAATCACCATACTGTTGCGACCTAGCTTACAGACTGAGGGCCATACAGCCAGTGTACATAGTGTGTGAATTCATCCCACATAACACAAAGGGTATGTCTACACTGGGGGCTCTGTTAAGTCGACTTAACAAGGTTGACTTTAAGTCAACTTACTGTCAACCTTGCTAAGCTGACTTAGAGCTTCCACACTAAAAACGCCTCTCAACTGCCTGTGTCCACAGTAACAGGTGCTAAGTCAATGCTTCCTGGTGGCCAGGAACTCTGGGAGGGGGCCTGGAAGCCAATTAAGTTGTCTTAAGGGCTATTCCCTGTCTACACTAGCTTAAGTCAACTTAATAAGGTTGACTTAAGCCTTATGTTGACCTTCTTAGGTAGTATTATTAAGTCGACTTAAGGAATTACTTAAGTAGATTTAATAAAAGTCCAGTGTGGCCACATGGGTCTGGAGGTTGTCTTAAGTTGACCTAAGGCTCCGGTGTAGATGTACTTATAGACAGCTGTCACAATAGCCTGAGAACTATGAGTTTAGCTTAAACTTCATCCACAGGCTCTTGTTTAACCTTCCTCTCTAGATACAAAAAAACATTATCAAATATTTATTCCTCAGGTAGGTGCTTCTTCACTGAATTCAAATCAAGAGTAACTGATTAGAATCTTTTTGTTAATCTAATAAATGGCATTCCCTGCATTTATAACTATGCCATGTTTTCTAATCCTCTAATGAAATCACTATCACAGCATTTCTGTAAACCTTCTCCAATTTAGCAACATCACTCTTTTATTGTGCATGCCAGAGATGAACACAATATCCCAGCAGCAGCTGAAACAATGCCAAATTCAGAAGTAAAATAACCTCTCTACCCCTATGTCGCAGGACACACATCTGTGCACCATGGGTTGTGATCTATATGATATTTCTCTTCACTTATACAGGATTGTATGTTTTTATGCCAGTAACTGTGACAGCATGGTCCTCAGATCCAGTCTAGTGTGCCACTGTGACTCCCTGATTCCCATTTCTGAACCCCAATTTACTCCGCTTACCCAGTGATCACTCACTCCTGAGTCAGTCCACTCTGGCCTCTCGTTTGCAAGCATGGATGTATGCCCTCTGGCTACTCGTGGACAGTTCCCCAGCAAGCACTTCCAGCTCCAGTTACCACAGCAGGAGCGAATGTCTACAGAAATTGGGGCCCATTCCCAGCCACAATATACTCAAGCCCATTCTTTTGAAGAAGAAATGGATTGTGCCCAGCCCTCTTCACTCACACCTTCTAAAGATGAGACAACTTCAGATAAAACAGCTGCTAGTTTATTGATCAGATTATAATTTTAAGTGAGAATATGGCCAGTCATGGCAGAATCACAATATACAAGAGTCAGGAGTGACCACAAGGAAATAAAAGATAAAACACACATACTAACATAGCATATCTACTTAAACTGACCTCGTAATCCAAGCGTATGCTCAAGGTGTTTGGCCAGTGGCATCACTGACACCAGGCACAGGGTGGCATGTGCTCCAAGTACCAGCTCCAGTGCCCAGAGTGCCCTGTGATGGTGGCAGCCAATCTGCCCCCGGCTCAAGCTGGAGATCTGGGGCTGGGCTGCCCTCAGTGGTGGCTGCCTTTCCCAGCCCCAAACCTGGTCAGGGATCTGGAGTCAGGCCGCCCTTGGTGGCAGCTGATTTACCCTGCCCCATCCCTGGCCAGGGATCAAAAGCCGGGGTGCCAGCTGGCAGCAGCAGGAGCCCAATCTGGGGCCTGCCTTGGCGCCAGGACCAGATTGGGCGCAGGTGCCAAATTGGGCTCAGGGGGCGGGGCCCGGGCCCTGGGTCTTTTCCCTGAGCAGTGTCACTCCTATGTTTGGCAGTTGGACGTTTGCACAGCCAGTCTCTGAGTGAGGTCAAGCAGTGCCCAGATCTTGCTTGGGGTTGTTTCACAATGGAGAGTCCCATTCAAAAGCCCTGTATTCTTCCAAGTGTCTGTCTCTCTGTTCCAAAACCCCTGCTCACTCTTCCCCTTCCAGGCAGAGGTGATCCCTTTGTCTCATCTGAGCCACCTCAATTAGCATAGCATTGTTGTCTCCTCCATGTGCTTCTTTGTTTGCTGCACAAGAGCTCTGTCTGCCTCCCACCCTCGTGAGCCATGCTAAACATGCTATATGTCTGAGCACATGTGTGAAGTTGTAGGAAACATTATATCATACTACTAATGTAGAATAGGTTATGAGCATCCATAAAGAAACAATGCATGGTGCAATTGGCCTAAAACATACAATTCCAGTGTATAGGTGAACAGAAAAATCACATAGCTCATAATCCAGGTGCACAGATGTGCATCCAGTGACCCCCAGCTGACTAGTCACCTCTTAACTCATCCCAGGATCACAGTAGCCATTTGGCCACAGTGCCAAATTTTGGACTCAGATTCATCCGATTGTCCATGAAATGTTCCCCTGCCATGGCACATGCATTGTTCTGCCAGGGCAGTCATTCAGAATAAATGACTTTTGGTTGTCCTGCTTCCATGCAGAGTGTGGGAGATATGGGACCAGTACTTTCTAGCTAGTGGCTGACTTGATGCCCTATGAAAGTTGCAGCCGTTTGTGAAGTTCATATAATCCATCAGAATGAATAATGTTTAACTAGACAGCTTCCATAAATTGTTCCCTGAGTAATGGGAATAAATTTTCCCTTGGGGGACATTCTTTGGCATGCAGCAATGCTGCAGCATTTCAAACCAACTTGACAGGTTTAGGTGTGGTGTGGTTTTCTGTGCCAAGAGCACTCAGTCTTTGGGCATATCTGTCGCTGTGGAGACTGGTTGCTCTGTTTGTTTTAGGCTCCCCATTGGTCTTTTGCAGCAGCATTGAAGACTCAGAGGTCACCAGCTGGCTCCAGACTACCTTGCTTGCTTTGTCCATGTCCTCCCTTTATAGATAGTGTCATGGGATGTACACTCCTGCCCCACTCCCCTGTAATGTACTCTGGGTAACTTTCCTGTTTACTTTTGCAATATAATTATATGGTTTAATGCAAAATATGCTGTGCAAGGTCTTTCTTTTTGAATGCTCATGACATGGTCTGCATTATTGTTAGGGTTTCATGTTTAATGGGGGAAAAAAAACAAGGAGTGCTGTGGCACTTAAAGATTAACATACTTATTTTTCGTATGATCTTTCGTGGGAGAAAATCCCACTTTGTCAGATGCTTTGAAGTTGAGGGAACTTACAGAATGCAAAGAAAATAAATGCAAGGGAGTGTAAAACATAGGATCAGGTCATACAGTAACAGCAAATCAGAGCAATTGTTAAAGTTCAAACTTTGGGAGGGGTGAAGTCAAATTACCTGTTGTAATGGGAAAAGAAGCCATAGTCACGATTTAGTCCTGCTTTCACAAATCTAATTTGCACATTAATTCCACTTCAGCTGTTTCTCTCTGAGGTCTTGATGTCCCAGTGACGACCCTGAGTATGGTCGTTAACAAATCATTTATAGCGTGATTAGAAATATGGGAGTGTTCAGCAACTGGTTTTTCTGTTTTGTGCTTTCTGATGTCAGTTTTCTGTTCATTTATTCTTTTGTGCAGGGATTGTCCTGTTTGTCCAAAGTGTAAGGTGTCGGGACATTTCTGGCGAATGATGGCATAGATCACATTAGTAATACCCACCTGGGGAAGTAAGAAAACAAACTGACAAAGCCAGATGGATACCCCGAAGTCATCTACTGCAGGAGAGGCCCAAAAAAAAGAAAACAATAGAACGCCACTGGTCACCACATAAAACCCTCAAGTCAGGCCTCTCCAACAGATCATTAAGGATCTATCCTATCCTAAAAGATGATCCCTCACTCTCTCAAGCCTTGGGAGACAGACCACTCCTCGTCTACAGGCAGCCACCCAACCATAAGCAGATACTCACCAGCAACTACAGACCTAACAACAGAAACATTAAAGCAGGCACAAACCCCTGCAACAAACCACATTGCCAACTTTGCCCACATAACTGGACAAAAGATATCATCATAGGTCCTAATCAAGCCAGCTATTCCATCAAAGTCTCATTCACTTGCTCATCTACTAATGTGATCTATGCCATCATATGCCAGAAATGCCCTAACACCTTATATGTTAGACAAACAGGATGCTCCCTGAGCAAAAGAACAAATGAACAGAAAACTGACATCAGAAAGCACAAAACAGAAAAACCAGTTGCTGAACACTACCATATTTTAAATCATTCCATAAATGACTTGTTAACGACCATACTCAGGGCTCTCATTGGGACTTCAAGGCTTCAGAGAGAAACACCTGAAGTGGAATTAATGTGCAAATTAGATTGTGTGAAAGCAGAACTAAATTGTGACTATGGCTTCTTTTCCCATTACAACAGGTAATTTGACTTCACCTTTCCCAGGGTTTGTACCTTAACTGCTCTGATTTATTCTTATTACATGACTTGATCCCATGTTGTACACTCCCTTGCATTTATTTTCTTTGAATTTTGTAATTTCTCTCATCTTCAAAGCATCTGACGAAGTGTGATTTTCTCCCACTAAAGATCATGCAAAAAATAAATCTGTTAGGCTATGTCCACACGTAGGGCCTTGTTTCGAAATAACTTATTTCAAAACAAGTCATTTTGAAATAAAGCCCTTATTTCGAAATGACTTAATTCAAAATAACCAAAATCCAATTTGAAACAAAGGAAAAGTCCCAATTGAAATAGCATGTCTAAACAGAGGACTTGCTATTTCGATTGAGGAGAGGGGCATGATGGCTGGTGTGGCAACATGGCCCCCAAGCGGGGCCATGTTGCCAACCAATCCCCTACCATGGGCTCTCCAGAGCAGGGGCATGGGTCACCTAGCCCCCTGCTACCCCCTTTCCACACCCCAGCTTTAAGACAGCAGCAGCGGGCTAGAAGCCCCATGGGGCTGGGAGCTGCTTGTCGCAGACTGCAAGCAGCTCCCAGCCTAGCCCCCTGCTCCTGCCTTGAGACTGGGGTAGGGACAGGGGGTGGCAGGGGGCTAGGGAACCCATACCCCCAGGGCAGGGAGCCTGCTCTGCCCCTGCCGGGGCTGGGTCTCTGCCCTCCCCCCCAGCCGGGGCAGGGGCTGCCGCAGTCCCACCCTCCCCAGTCCACCTGCCTCCAGGGCTGGTGCAGAGGAAGGGGCTCTGCCCCCCCACCCGGCCTCACCACTTGCTGCCCAGGCTGGGCGGGGGGGCAGCAGCAGGCCACTTTTCCCCCGCCTGGGCTCGGGGGGGGAGCTGCCAGCCCCGCAATAGCTGCGGGTGCCAGCTTTGCCCCTACCTGGACTCGGCGGGAGCTGCCAGCCCCACAGGAGCTGCGGGTGCTGGCTTTGCCCTTCGCCCGGGCTCAGGGCAAGCTGCCGGCCCTTCGCCCGGGCAGGGGGCAAAGCTGGCACCCACAGCTCCCGCGGGGCTGGCAGCTCCCCCTGAGTCCAGATGGGGGGCGGAGCCCCGGGGGTGCCCCCGCCAGCTTCCCCCCACTTCCCCTTGCCACGGGCAGAGGGGGCAGCAGGCACTCCAGCAAGCTTCGCCTGCTGCTTCCCCTTGCTGTGGGGCGGGGTGTGTGTGAAGGGGTTGAGGCACCAGCCCCCCCCTGCTCCCAGAAAGGGGAAGCGGTGGGGGAAGCTGACTGGTGCACCCACCGCTCCCTCTACCCCCGGCAAGGGGAAGCGACAGGGCAAGACAGCTGGGGCACCCACCGCCCCCCTGCACTGCACTCAGCACCCTGGCCAGGGTGCTGATCCCTGGCCACAGTGCTGAGTGGGGGGGTGGGACCTTCCTCCCAGGGTGCTATGCACCCTGGGAGGAAGGTCCTTGTTATTTCAAAACAATCGTTGGTTCGAAATAACATGTCCAAACAGCGTTGTTTCGAAATAACCCTCCTTTCGAAACCAAAGTGGTTTAAGCGTTTTTGAAAGGACGTCTCTTGTTTTGAAATGAGGGAGCCCCTCATTTTGAAACAAGAAAACATAGTGTGAACATAGGGGCTTTTATTTCAAAACAACCATTGTTGTTTCAAAATAAAAGACTCATGTGGACATACCCTTAGTCTTTAAGTGCCACAAGAATCCTTTTTTTTTTTCCTCCTGGACTAGACTAACTCAGCTATCCCTTTGGAACTATGTTCAATGCAACATCATAAGTGTGTACCTATGTGAAACATGTTGCCAGGTATTTCACATGGCTCGAGTAGGAGCAAGTAATCAGGCTGCACATATTTACAGTGAAAATACATATGACAATGGACTAGTGAAATGTCTGTAGCACCTTGGCCGGAGAGGGAAGGAGATCACCCACCCTTTTGGAACAAAGAATGACCTGGCCACAAGGAGGAGGAGGGAGGGAGGTTTGAAGAGAGACGCAGCCAAAATTTGTGCTGTTTGAAGCTTTTTGCCAGAGAAGATCCATCTTGAAACATCTCCATCTGTAAGCAAGGACTAGGCCTTTCCCATGGAAGGCAGAGACCAGGAGGAAACCATTACAGCTGAACTTAAGTATTGAACTGATCATAAATGTAGTAGTGATTTTAGGTTAGAATGTGAATTATTTTTTATGTGCTTGTGGAAACTCCTGGCAGATTGATTAATTGATTGTGCATTGATTTGCTACATAGTCAATTAAAATCATGTTTTAATCAATAAATTAGTGTTTGTTTTCTCTAAAGCTGTGTGGGTTTTAAAGAGAAAGAATGGACATGAGAGGCCTAACTTAGAATAAAAGCTGATTGTGTATCAATTTCTTTGTTAAAATGATAGATTGGTGTATACAAGCCTGCAGTGATCTTGGAAGGGTCCAAGTCTCTACAGGCTGGAAGTTCCCTGTGTGGCATCCAGGGCTGGGGTGCTTTCTGGGGGACCATCCTGTGAGTGGCTAGTAGGCACGCATCTACTGGCTGGGATCAATTACACAGAGGAGGCTGGTGTAGACTGACCCAGGAGTAGGTGCCCACCTAGAAAAGCAGGGTAAGTTGGGGTCTAGGAGTGGGAGACACAGTGGGAGTCCAAACCAGATTCCAGGAGGGGAACACCACAGATAGATAGATAATGAAAACTGTTTCTTCTCTTATGATTACAGGCTGTCATGATTTGAAAGCAAAGCCAAAAGACAGAGGAAGACCTAGATGTGCATCTGAATACACCAAAGACTCAAACTTTCCAATGCACCTAAAGAATTTGTCTGTTGTAAACAGTAAGAGAAGCTGTGCCATAGTTCTCCAGGAGTGGTGCTTGGAACAGGAGCCCCAGGGAAAGACATGGGTCCCTGGCCCAAGCTTGGGCTCTGCCCCCAGGGCCCTGGCCCCACCCCCTGGCCCCAGTCCAGCGTCAGAGCCAGGGATGGGGACAGGTGAGGCAGTGGCTGCCATGGGTGATTTGGGCCAGGAGAAGTGGGCACCGCTGCGGCTGGCCTGGCACCAGCTACCCTGATGGGGATGGGGCCGAGAAAGCCACGGTCACCACAATCATTTGTGGCATTGGCACTGGGACTCAGGGCATGTGCCTCCTGTGCCAGGCACCAGTGATGCCCCTGGCTCTGGAACAACTCGGGATGCAGCCAGTCAAGTCTTCAGTGCTTCAGAGTCTGCCCCTTCCCCACACCTGGGACTCCACACATCAGTGCAATTGTTTACTGACTCTGGCCTCAGAGGACTCCGCACCCATGTTCCACCAGAGTTTCTGCTTTCCATCCCCCTCTACAGGACCTGGGGAGCTCTTCTACACTCTCAGAGTCACACACTCCGCTTTGCAGTCAGCAGCAATTCACAGCCAGGATGGAAATCAGAAGGTTTTTTAGTTCTCAGGATCACAGCACAGAAAGTCTTTGTTAGACAACTAATTAGATGGTACAGCAGCAACCAACTGGAGAACATCAGAGCTTATTCTCAGTCCTCTTCCACCCAGCCACCCTCCAGCCATGACTCCCTTGCCTGTCCCCAGTCCTTTGTCTCTCTCCCGGGCAAAATGTTACAACCTGTTGTGGTTTGTTGACTCAGGGCAGGGGTCCTCACCATTGTCTGTGTAAGTGTGGCTGTGAAAGCCCCATCACCATCAACAAAATAGATGAATAACATATGGGGGAAACTGAAGCTTGCACATAGCACTTGGAAGAACATTAAATGCTTCTGCAGCATCTAAATCTCTTTGGCAGTTGGAAAGCGTCAGCCCCAGACTGCATATCAGTCTCTTGAGTGTTGTTCTGTCAGGCAAAAAGGAGGTTATGCAGCTTCTAGAAGTTCAGGGTCCCTCAGCACAAGTTAAAAGAGATCAGGAGAATGTTAGCTATCCCTTTAGTTAGCATAAAAGGTGGGGTCACCCACTGAAATCAACTGACTTAAAACTAACACAATACAATATTTCTTCACAAAGTGCACTGTGCAGTCCTGGACAGGGGATGTTGAAGAGCCCACAAATGTAACTGGGTTATCAAAAGAATTGGGTATGTTCTTGGAGGACAGGCCCCATCAATGGCCATTAGCTGAGAAGTGACACAGAGATAAGAATGTCCCTAAAGCTCCAGCTGCTGTTAAAGTTGGTAATAATTGTCCTTCGGGAACTGAGAAAAGAAAAGAGTTCTGTGGGCTGCTGCTGTTGTTGCTCTTGGAGTCCCAATCCAGTCCTTCTCCTAGAAAACAAGACAACAGAAACACACAAGATCAGAGGCAGAGACAGAGAAGAGCAGCACAGATAGAAAATGAAGCTTCTGCCTCTGGTGCTGACTTTCCTTGCAGCCTCAGTGCTGGAGAAGGGCAGGCCTGGCTCATGATCTCACCAGCCATTCTGAGACTTGGCAACTTGCACTAGACAGGCATGTGTAAGGCACTGCTTTTAAGTGCCTTTTTCATCAAATGCTCATGGCAGGGCTGGAAATAGGCAATCTTGGCAGGCTAAACCAGTCTCTTCCTCAATGGAAAAAAGAGAGAGAGAGAGAGAGAGAGAGAGAGAGAGAGAGAGAGATGGGAAGATGGGAAGAAAAAAAGACACTGGGAGAGAGCGGATGTGATTCTCTCCTGCTAGGTATTGACTGGGAATAGTTGCAGCCATTGGAGGTGGCAATTGCAGCTGGGTCCTTCTGACCTGAACATCTCCTGAGATAAGACTAAAGGAGGCCCAAGGGTGTCATGCTAAATCCTATGCTCCCAGCAGATAGTCAGTGTAATCACCAGGCTGTTCACTGCTTCTCCTGCATTCAGTCAGTAATTTTTACCTTCTCTTCCTCTCCTCTGTTAATTTTTCTCTAAAACTTGCCTTTTTAAAAGGACCCTAATAGGAGGGTGGCATGGAGAAGCCCCTCCCCTCCTTGTTTTGCTTATTACTTAGGCTTAAGTTACCACACACGAGTTCTGAGCCATTGATTTCTAATCTCATGTTTCTCCTCATTGCTGGATGTGATCATGTCACAGGCCTTGAGTGAAGCCAAGAAGCCTGGGCTAATTCAGCGTCTGTCTCACCTTTGCACCTTTCCCCTTCCACCTTTACTATTGTTTCTCATGGGAAATATCACAAATTTTTACTCTGCACAGCTGAGCTTAAAATCAGAGTAGATCTGTAGAACCCATTATTACAACATCTGCCCAACCACACTACTCTGTTCCAGCTACTCAGTCCCCACCCCTGTTCCAGCCCTGGGCACCTACATCAGCCACAGCTCCACTGGTGTCTCTCTGCTCTGATCTGCAGTCCCCTGCAAGGTGCTGGAAAATAGTGGAGGTAATGGAAAGAAGGGAGAAGCTGGGCATCAAAATCACTTTGGTTGTATGAGTTAGAGACCCATGGACAGCTGTGCTGTCAGTACAAGAGGAGCGGCTGGCACACCACTTCCTACAGACTATACTACTCCAGTAAGATTCAACATCACACCACCTTAGTGTTTTATGTCAAGGCTTCTTCCCCACTCTGGCACTCTGAGTGCAGAAGGTGGGGGGCCTGCAACAGGCCTGAAAAGTCACTGGCCTTAAAGCCTGCTCTTAAAAGTCTCCAAGGCCTCCAATTCCTGGCCTTGGAGTGGTATCGCTGCCACCACCCAAATGCAAAAACCTCTTGAGACCCAGGAAGGTGCACTTGGGAATTCCTCCCTGTGAGGTACTTGCAATCCTGCTTATTCCTCCTTCAGGAAAGTGACTGAACTCCAGCTGCAATATGAGCTGGAACTGGAACAGGGTTCCCTCTAGTAGCTGCCTGTGCAGTCTAAGGCATGTGCACACAAACCTCTTGTCTTTCCAGGAACAGAACCAGAACTTACTTCAAAAGTAAAATCTTTAATAAAAAAGAACAGATAATAAACACAGAGAGTTGCTTCTCTGGGAATTAACTTAGGTAGTTACAGGGTAGTGGGGGGGGGGGTTGTTACATGTGCTCAGCACCGAGAAATCCAAAAAACAAGCCAAAAACAAAGAAAATACCCTGACCGTGTCTAAGTAAACATTCCCTGTTCTACCCACGCCTGGTCAGTAACAAATTTAACTTATTTCTGGTAAGGATGTTGCTGGATTCTTCCTCAGGCCCCTCTGGCCTCCTCCTGATCCTCCCAGGAGTTCTGCTGCATCCAAACAGGCCTAGGCCAGGCTGCTGTTACAATTCAAAAACCTGTGCTTCGTTCCTATTGGCTGTCCTGGGACTCACTGACTAGAGTGTTAACCCCTTCCTCCCCCAGGGTTACTACACTTCAATTCCTGGGTAATGGACCCATCTGCATCTGCTACCAATGGAACAGCACGACAAGAAGGAGATGGGCTGACATACACTGGATATCCTGGCATCTAAGTGATTTGTGTTTCTTTCCCTGCAGGAGAAGAGTGATCCTCTGAAGGGAAAACAAAGAAAGAAGTCCTGTGGCACATTTAAACACTAATAATTTATTTATCACATGAGCTTTCATGGGAGAAGGGAGAATGACCCCATATTACATGCCTGCCCTGTATGTGCAAATCAGAAAAGTGCCCATGGAATTTTAATAAAGAAAGAAGCGGAGAGAGGTGTTGGAGAAAGATAAAATGTGTGTGTGTGTGTGTGTGTGTGTGTAAAGATAAAATATGAGAGAGCGAGAGAGAGCGAGAGAAAACTGGCATAAATTATTTCCTCTCGGGACTGAACCATATCTGCAGTTCTGGAAAGGAAGAGGTTTGGGCTCGGTTGGAGTTTTGTTTTCCCCTTCTTCACCTCTAGGCAAGGGAAGGAAGGTGCTATTTGGAGATGTGTGACACAAACACACACAGCAAAGTACCCCAGAGACAAACAGGATTCTGACGAACCCAATCAAGAGGGAAGTACCATAGCACCAAACAGAAATGTACCTGAGGAGAAAGAGGAGGCCTGCAAGAGACACAGGTCCCTTTAGTCACAAACAAAAACAGAACGAGACACACAATGCTCACCCAAGGGACCAGCTCAAACATAGGCAATGTGTGTCACCTAGCATGAGATATGGAAAACTGTGACTCACAACAGTAAGAGGATTTTTTTTTTCTTTTTTGGGCTGTGAAAAACAATGGAAAGGTGTTGATACTGGTGTAGTTTGCTGCCCTCTAAATAGAACAGCAAACAACTCTCCTATCAACCATGGTTTTACTGGTGTAACTACCTCCATACAATAACTGTACTGGAAATTAGCGTAAAAGCCTCTTTCTCTTTCTTTACCCATACAGCCCTATACACACTCATTTGCTTTTTCTCTGGCCAGCCATCTATCTCCAGACACATCCATCTCACTCACCCTCTGTTTACATTTGTGTGCTCCCATTTGTGGCAGTCTCGGCAGCCAGCCAGCTGGTACAGTAACAGGGAAATTGTTATTACCATGAGCATTCTTGGCTGGTGTAATTGCTGGAGATGCAGAGCTGGATATGGGTCCACCCAACTGTTATTACGACGCAAATTAGGAGTCTAAAAAGTCCTTTAGAACTAGCTGATGTCATATGTTTCCTGGGCCCCTACTACCTGCTTTTGCTTGCTCAGTTTTGTCATCTTTAATTCTGTAAGCTCAGTGTCTTGCTTCCAGTGCAAATTTTGGAGCTTAGTGGTGGGGGAGATGGATGTCAGGATCACTGCTTCTCCAGAGGCAGCCTCAGGCAACTGGGGACCCTAGGCAAAGGGCATGCAGGGCCCCCTACAGGCACTCACACCCCCCTCCATGGCCCCAGCACTGCACCACCAGCTCCCCTTATGGTCCAAGCTCCCACCTCTGCAGCCCGAGCTCCCCTGACTCTAGCCCTGACCTCCCCTCTGCATACCATGTCCATGGCCCTGGCTCCCCACATCTGCCATGCAGCCCAGCCTCCATACCACCCCCACAGCCATGACACCTTGCCCCCCCCATGGCTCTCTTCTGCCCACCAGGATCCCCCAAAAGCCCCTGTGGCCCTGGTGGCCCAGTTTCCCCTACAGCCCTGCTGCCATGCCAGGGGCCCCTAAAATGGCCTGGTGCACTACCAGCAGCCCCAATCCCCCCACTGCCAAAGGCAAGGGGCAGGGCAGTAGCACAGACTTGGGCCAATGGGCTGGCTCACCCTGCCTTTGGAGGCAGACCAGCCCGCCCAGGGACAGGGTAGAAACCCTGCCACTGGGACAGCCTGCTCTGCCCCACGGCCTCCCCCCCTCCAGCACAAGAGCCCCTGCAACCCAATTGGCCCTGGGCCTCCCCTCCCCACAGAGCCCTGCCCCCGTTGTCAGCCCTGGCCCCAGCCCACTGCCATTTGTTCTGCAGGGTGGGAGGCAGAAACCACTTTTGAGGTAGACAAAGGGGCCCTTTGCTCCTCGGGGCCCTAGGTAGGTGCCTGCTTCACCTATCCTGAAAGCTGCCTTTGCCTCTCTTCCTGACTCTCAGGGGGAATGGGTGCGGTGTTTTGAGTAAGTGGAAACTGAGGACCCAGATTTCTTTCTCCAGTAGGAAAAGTCACTGTGGAGTTGTCATGGGTCGTTCTCTGAAAACACCTGCTGAAGGTGCTGAAAATCATTAGAGAAGCGATAAATAATCAGACAGAAAATACCATATTGTCATTATATTAACCCACGGCATGCCCACACCTTGAATGTCACAGGGCAATGCTCAGACTCATGTATCTCACCTACCCTGAATGATTCCTGTCCTTTTCCAGCTACTGGATAACCACACGACATATAAACTGAGACATGCATACACTTTACAAAAAATATTACAGAGAACTCCCATGTCATCACACCTCCTCCTTAACCAGAAGGCAGGAAAGCTACTGTTACAGCATATGTTGGTGCCCAGCGATGTTACAAGATCAGCAAAGATATGAGGAACAGAACCTGCTTTCTAGCCTGTTTGGTCTGACTAGCAACATGAGCAACATGTTGCCATCTAGAGGAGTAAGAGGCATTGGGAGGACCAAACCAGCAATGATGGAGAGTACATAGGCCAGGGAGGTTCCCAGTGCTTGTTCCCAGTTGAAGTCTCAGGGATCAGCACTAATCCACATGTTGTGAGCTCATATTTCACTGCAGGGGGAGGGAGGGAGCCTCTTATTTGCATGTGTAACCCTTCTGCCAAGGCAGGCTGGCAGAACAAGGACCAGGTTCCAGGGGCGTCACTGGCACTGGGCACCCCAGGGCACATGCCCCAAGCCCCGGCGCCAGTGCCCCGGATCTCCAGCCCAATTGAGCTGGAGATCCGGGGCCTGGCTGCTGGCGGCCGTGGTGGCCCCATCCACAGCCAGGGATCTGGGGCCCGGCCGCTGGTGGCTGTCGCAGCCCCATCCCCGACTGGGGATCCAGGCCCTGGCCACCCCCGGCCGCAGAGGCACAGGGACTGGCCTCCTGCGGCTGCTTCTGGCCCGGCCCGGCCGCAGCCTAGCCGCTGCAGCGGCACAGCTGCGCCTGGCCTGGGGGGGGGGCGGGGACCTGCCAGCTGGGGGCGGGGCCTGTGGACCAGGGACGGGGCCTGGGCCCATGCCCCAGGTCCCTCCCCCCCCCAGTGATGCCCCTGCCAGGTTCTACCTCTAGGGGTTTCCCAATGATGCAACACCACCAACTGGCTCAAGCCCCCACCCAGATTTCTGGGAATCCTGTACTGTTCCCTGGGCACCCTAAAGGGGTAAGGCTTCCTGTAGTAATCCTTGGGGAGGAAGGGGTTAACATTTTGGTCAGTAAGTCCCAGGACAGCCAACAGGAACAAAGCACAGCTTTTTGAATGGGAACAGCAGCCTTGCCTGTGCCTGGTTGGGATGCAGCAGAACTCCTGGGAGGATCAGGAGGAGGCCAGAGGGGCCTGAGGAAGAATCCAGCAACATCCTTACCAAAGATAAGTTTGTTACTGACCAGGTGTGAGTAGAACAGGGAATGTTTATTTAGACGGGGTGAGGGTATTTCCTTTGTTTTTGGTTTGGTTTTGGATTTCTCTGTGCTGAGCATGTCCCCTCCCTCCCCGCCCCCCGTAACTACCTAAGTTAATTCCCAGAGAAGCAACTCTCTGTGTTTTTATCTGTTCTTTTAATTAGAGATTTTACCTTTTAAGTAAGCTCTGGTTCTGTGTCCTGAAAAACAAGAAGTTTGTGTGCACGTGCCTCAGACTGCATAGGCAGCTACCTAATGGATTGTGTTCCAGTTTCAGCTGAATTCCAGCTGTGGTTCAGTCTCTCTCCAGAGAGAGGAATAAAAGTGATTGCAAGTACCTCCCAGGAAGGATTTCCTAAGTGCACCTTCCTGGGTTTTCAAGAGGGTTTTTTGCATTTGGGTGGTGGCAGCGATACCACTCTGAGGCCAGGAACTGGAGGCCTTGGTGAGTTTTAAGAGCAAGCTTTAAGGCCACTGGCTTTTCAGGCCTGTTGCAGGCCCCCACCTTCTGCACTCAGAGTGCCAGAGTGGGGAAACTGCCTTGACACTTCCGGACTCACAAGCATAAGACTGAGTGTAGTAAAGAAAACTTTAATAGCTGTAAAATGTAATGTAAAAGTCCAAATAACAGAGGTCAGCACTATTCTAGAAAAATCAGTACAAAGTTTCCAACAAGCCACACCGCATAACAGAACATACAAGACTTAATTCAAAACACTTTCACATGATCCCACATAGCATAATAGCAAATGTAAACCCATTAGCAAAATCAGCACTGATCTGGAGAATCAGTGCTAACTAGGCTCCCAACCCACCTTAAGGTACATAGGAAGTGTCTTTCACACCAACTGTCCACCACCACCACCTACTGGTCACTCACATAGCCTAGCTTACCACTTTCACTGTTTACTGGCTCTGCCACACTAGCCACCAGCCACTCACACTGCCCAGGTCCCTGGTCTCATTGGCTGTGTTCACACACAGGGATTATTTCGATACAAGTTGTGTCAAAACAAACTTGTATCGAAATAATGCCTTATTTCGAAATAACTTAGTCCGAATTAACAAAAAGTTATTTCAAAATAAGGGAAAAGGCGGGAAACGAAATAGCATGTTCACACTGTGAACATGCTATTTCACTTCCGGAGGGGGCTGCAGGCACCGGCGGGCTTCAGCGCAGCCCAGCGCTGAACCCCGTGGGTGCCTGCCCCCCGGCTCTGCAGGTGCCAGCCAAGGGACACCCCTCAGCACCCTGGCCAGGGTGCTGAGAGTTCCCTGGCCAGGGTGCTGAGGGGGCAGCCCTTGAAATGTTGTTTCGGAACACCTTGTTCCGAAACAACATGTTCACACGCATTGTTTCAAAACAAGGGTTTCGAAACAAGGTTGTTTCACCCCCAAATGGGGTTTAACTTGTTTCAAAACAACACAGTTGTTTTGAAACAACAGCTTCCCATTGTTTTGAAAGAACTGTGCATGGTGTGAACAGCAGAAGTCTTATTTTGAAACAACCTCTGTTGTTTCAAAATAAGAGTGCTGTGTGAACACAGCCATTATCTGCTAGCTCCCCTTCAGTGATCTCAGCTCAGCAAGAGTTTGCTTTTCTTTCTAGTGGTTCCATTGCTTAAATAACTGTAAATAGCTATTTCTATTTAAATAACACAGGCCTCCAAAAAAAACCTAACTATAGCTATTGTTAGACAGAAGAAGCAATAAAAAGAGACACCAAAATAATCTCAAATCCTCATCTCTTTCTGTTTTAACTACTTTCAGGTTGAAACATGGAATTGCCTTTCCTACAAGCCTCTTCTTAAGTAAGGGTAGTTTTTACCCTTTAACTAACCCAGACAGATCTGAAACAGAGAGTAGCAATTCACAAAAAGACAGTATTTTATATTTCCCTTCAGTAGAATTACATATATTGACAGATTTGTGATCAGATAAACCCCAAACTCCATTACCCACTATTCCCTGCAGTCAGTATGCTAAGACCTAATTTTTCCCTTTGTGTTCATGCTAATACAGGACCCATGCAGATTAGGTGCTCCCTCCCCCGCCCCCCGAAGCTGTTAGGCACAGCTTTTTAGCCTGCCTCACACATGAATTAACTAAAAGTCCACTTCACCACTAGGTGATTCTATCATCAGCCTTGGCCAAGGCCTGAACAAGCATCTGGACAGGCCACACTGCTTTTAATCTCACTCTTCGCAACAATCATGATGAAAGGCTCCAGTTAGAGCTTGTCTCTGACACTGAGTGGAATGGAAGCCTTTGAGGAACGTGTCATTACTTAACCTATTATTATTTTACTTTATAAAGATTCCTAAAGGAATCTGGTCTGGGGTTTTTCCCCAAGTCCTGATTTACTGAGACAAAATGGCCTCCAAGAGGCAGAAGCTGAAATCTTCCCATTTAATATCTAAACCCTGCTCCTGGATGTATTCTGGCCATAAAGTCATACTTTAAGGAGCTAATGAAAATTTCCTATCAGCAGGAGGAGCCAATGAGCTATCTACAATGTTACAAGTGTTTGATGTGGTGATATATAGAGGCTACTCTCAACACAGACTCCATAGCCCATATGTGGCTTGTTCACCTATGGGATTTAATTTTCATTTTGGTTGGTGCAGGATCCTGTGTTCGATGCTTGAATGACCCAACTTCTTGGCACACTGTACAGTCAAAAGGATGGGGTGAGAGATGGCACAAGTTGATCTAAAACCATTTTTTTCAAAGCTGTCTCTCCCTCCTTGTACATATGTCTTATTGTCTGTCTACTACCCCAACTCACCTACCTCTTCATACCCAGCTGGAAATAGGCATTCCCCCATGCAAGAAGACTCCATAAATTCTCTCTCCTTTTATTCTGGCGCTTGCATAGAGCTCACATGCACTGTGGTTGGCTAATAGTCAATGAGAGAGTATAAGAGGAGGTGGGATACCAGACAGGAAGGGCTCTAAATTATAACAAAGAATTATTTCCCAAGCATCTGCCTGATAGGTCTTGCTCACATGCTCAGGGTTTAACTGATCACTGAATTTGGGGTTGGGAGGGAATTCATCTACTCCTACCCAGGTCAGATAGGCAGAGACCTTGGGTGTTTTTTTCACCTTCCTCTGTAGTGTGGGGCACACGCCATCTGCAGGTATAAATAAGGGGAGACGGTGGATTTCAAATATCATGAGGTCTTTAACCCATGATATGAGGACAGCAGTAACTTAGTCATAGGTTTAGGATCTAGTACAGGGGTAGGCAACCCCTGGCACGTATGCCAACAGTGGCATGAGAGCTCATTCGGAGTGACACATGACACCCTCTGTAATGACACAGAAATTGTGGCTCTTGCCACTGAAAGCCATACTAGGCAGCTTCTTTCAGGGGGCACCTGGGGTGTGGAGGGTCCCCATGATGCCTATGTTCCAGGCATGGTGTGGAAAGTAGATCCCTGGAATGACTTCTCTCCATGGTGTGCAGCTGGTAAGGAGCCACTGTGGGTAGCTTCTTTCCTCAGCATACCTGGGGACCCCTGAAGAGAAGCAGTTCCAGGCAGCTTCTTTCCATGGCATCCCTGGGGACCCCTGTCTCCAGGCAGGCTGCCAAGAGGAGCTGCTGCAGACAGCTTCTTTCCATGAGTGGCTCCTTTCCAGCAGCATACCAGGGAAGTCCCCCCTGCTCCCTGCCCGCCAACCACTAGCAGGGGCTGCCAACAAATTTTCAGGGAGCCGCTGCTTTTATTTCTGTGGAGGGAGCCACTGGCAGTTGCTGAGAGTTGTGTAGGAGAGGTTGGCACAGGGGTCAGCAAAAGTTGCTGACCCCTGATCTAGTACAAGAGTGGATAAAAGAGATTCTGCGGCCTGCATTGTGCAGGAAGTCTGACTAGATCATCATGATGACTCCTTCTGACGTTAAAGTCTCCACATCTAAGAGAATAGTAGAGGGAAGAGTAGAACAAGTTTCAGGTTCATCAAGACTGGGAACACATTTTGGCTGCTGGCCAGGCTGACTAATGTGGGAGGAAAGTGGAAAAACTCCCCCAGCATGCACTTCTGGAACCACTAAACCATGAGGAAGTTTATACCAGTGGGGATGTGAAGAGGAATGTGGTGACTTCTGCATTGTTTATTGTATTTAACTTCACTCCAGATATCCTAACTAATGCTGTGAATGCCAAAGGCTCCTTTTAATGGGGTTAAGATACTTACATCCTCAATAACACCTAGTATAAAGAGTTAATCAAGATGCCAGGGACACACCTGCGGAGAGATGTGAGATACATGGTTGCAGAATAATTCATGACGGCTGATAATGAACACAAGGCTCATGTTTTCCACCACAAATGGTGGCTTAGTGGTACAAATCTTACTGCCAGTGTGTAAGGCTATGTCTACACTTAAGAACACTAGTTTGAACTAAGTTCAAACTAATTTTGGTTAATTCAAATTAGTGTGTCCCAACCAGAAACCTAAGTTGAAATAACATGTCCATGCACAGGACTTTTGCTAGGTTGGCTTCGGAAGGGGCACCATAGGAAGTGTGGCAACATGGCACCTAAGAAGGGCTATTTCCTCCAGCCAATCCTATAAAAAAAGGAGGTGAGCTCAGCCCTGTGCCTACTGTGTCTGGCAAGAGGTTGAACAAGGAAGTCATGGGCTGCACTCAGTTCTCACAGCTTGCCTGAGAGGTGCCCAGCAGGTGCTTTACCCTGTGCAGTGCTCTTGTTGCCTGAAGCATGCTCTTTATGGATGCTGACAGCATGGAAGCAGACAGTAGCACCACCACCGTGCTGGCCCTGCCAGCTGCCGTGCTCATCATGCTGCCCTCCATGCCCCATTGCTTCTGGGCACGGGAAACAAACAGCAACTGATGGGAATACATAGTCCTCACCACCTGGGACAATGAAGAGTGGCTGCAGAACTTGAGAATGAGCAAGCAGACCTTCCTTGAGCTGGTTGGTGAGTTCACCCCAGTCCTCCAGCACAGGGAAACCCTACTTGGACCCACTATGTCTGTGGACAAGCAAATGGTCATTGCGACCTGGATGATGGCAACCCTTGAGTCCTACTGTTCCACTGCCCACCACTTCAGCATCGGGAAGGCCCCATGTGTACTGCCCTCCTGCAGATCAGCAGGGCCACCAACCAAGTCCTGCTAGCCTGCCTCATCAAAGTGTGCAACCTGGAGGACACCCTCTCTATGGCAGGGGTGTCACAACACATGGCCCATGGGCTGCATGTGTCCCTGTGAGTTATTTCCTGCAGCCTCCAATGACATCCTCATTACCAATATTTGCAATATCATTATATGAAAAGGTTTCAGTGGTGTGGCCCTTGGGCTAACGTACTAATCCTCATGTGGCCCTTGTGTGGTGCTCATGTGACCCTCATGGTGCTTTGAGTTTGAGATCCCTGCCCTATGGCCTTGCCGCCCTTGGCATCCCCAACTGTGCAGGCATCTTGGGAGCCACACACATCCCTGTTTGAGCCCTGGAACCCTGGGCCATGGAGTACAGGAACTGGAAGGACTACTAGTCCATGCTCCTGCAGGACCTAATGGACCACTGGGGCACCTTTACGAACATCTATGTCGGCTGGCCGGGGAGGGCACATGATGACTGCATCCTTAGGAACAACACCCTGTACAAGCAGATGCAGGCAGGCACCTTCTTCCCCCCACCGAACATCACCTTTGGGGATGTGCAGGTGCCCATCCTCATCGTTGGAGATGCCATCTACCCACTGCTCCCCTGGTTCATGAAGCCATCCACGGGTCATATGGACACCAGCAGGGAGCTGTTCAACAGAAGGCTCAACAGGTGTCATCAGGCTGTGGAGAGCATCTTTGGATGGCTCAAAGCCTGCTGGAGGGCCCTCTTGATGCACCTCCACCTCGCTAAGTGCACCATCGCTGAGGTCATCAGAACCTGAGTTGTGCCACACAACCTGCACAAACTGCAGGGGGGGTGGGGTCCCCCACATCTGGGAGGCTGAAGCTGAAGACCTCAGTGGGTGCTTCAAGTTGCCCAAAGTTTTGCCCCAGATGCAGTGAGCCCAGCAGAGAGCAGTCAGCATCCAGAAGGTGCCAAAGGACCTGTTCCTCAATGAGGGGGCCAGAGGACTGGGCCTGCCACCAAGCACGTTCACCACCCCCACCTGCCTATGTCTACCCCCCACGCACCCTCATCCCCCTGACCCTTCCCTGTCCCCAAACCAATGAAACCCACTAGACAAAAAAGAACAGTGTAATGGGGTGGAGTTACAAGGGAGTGGGCACAGTGAAGGGGTTTGGGACTTGGAGAAGAGGGGGTTTAGTGGATGACAGGGGACTTGGGAAAGAACAGGGGGCTGAGGGAAGAGGGAAGGTCAGGGTTTGGGGCACTGCTAGTGCCAGGGAGGGCGTGCCCCAGACTTCCATGTGGCCACCCGAGGTCTGGGTGCGCCAGCAGTGACAGATGCTAGGGTCCCCTGGCATAAAGTGGTCCATCAGCTGCTGTACAGTGCGTGGCAGGTCCGGTACTGATCTCCCTGAGGGTATGGCTCTGTGCTTCCAGAGTGGTAGTCCAGCATTTTTCCAGCTCCAGAGAGCATTGCAGCATGCCTTGGCTGGCCCCATTGTGGGTGTCCACCTGCTCGGTGCAGAAGGTGAGGCAGTCTTCTGCCATCTGGCCCAGGTGGATGAGGTCCCCCTGGTGATCATTCCTGGTCTGGTGGGTCCTCTTCCTCCACTCAATGTTGGGTAGCAGGCTCCCGCGAATGCAGCTTTGGGTGGCTGCTCGAGCTGCTGGAAGGAAGCAGAAAACAGGGTCACTGACATCAGCTAGCTAACTAGTGCTGTGTGCAGCCTGACAGCGGCAAGCACCTGTGCTCATACTGTCCCCCCACTTCCTGATCCATGTCCTGTGGGACAGGGCCCCCAAGGGACACGCAGCCATGCTGTGCTATCCAGGCCAGGTGCAGTTCCTGCAGTGGCAAGCAGCATTCAGTCCTGCCCTGCCCCCAGGATGTCTCTTGAGGCCACATGCCGGCGGTGTGAGCTGCATGATGTCTGCCCTTGATGCTGCCACCTCAGGGTCCCCCCACCCCCTCTGCCAACAGGCGCCCGACCCTTCCTGGGTCTGGGTCCTCCTGCCACAAAGTCCCCAGCCCCTCTGCCATGTGGGAGGGCCTTTGTGCCCCTCTGATGCCCGGGATCCTGCCTGTCCCCAAGCCATGTCCACACACACTGCCTCTGCCAGAGGCAGGCCCAAGGCTGCCCACATGGAGGGAAGGGGGGCACTCACCAACAGATGATCCAGCTGTCTGGCGTGATGTCCCCAGGAGTGGGTCCTCCTCACCAAGGGGTGCCTTCTCCTCCTCCTCCTGCTCTGCCTTGGGGCTGGCTGGTCCCTCCTCAGGGGTGTGGAATAGCTCTGGACTGCCTGCAGGGGCAGCTGGTGGTGGGCCGCCCTTTGGCCGGCTGGGGTTGGCCACCTCCAGGATGTCCTATTCCACTGAGTCCTCTGCCTGGTGTTCGGCCATGGAGGAAGGCTCGGCAGAGTCGACACTCCCAGCTAGGAGGCTGGTGCTCTCTTTGCCCAGGAAGGCATGCAGCTCCTTGAAATAGGGGTAGGTAGTGGCATAAGCTGCTCCACCGTGGTGCCTTGCTCCTTGACCCGGGCATAGTCCTACTGGAGTTGCTTGATCTTGTGATGGACCTGCTCTTCTGTCTGCCTGTGGCCCCTGGCAGCCAGAGCCTTGGAGATCTCTGCATAGACCTCTGGGTTGCAGAGGCTGCCTTGCAATGGGGGAGAGGATCTCCTCATCCACCCAAATGCTGAGGAGGCTGAGGACCTCTTCATGGGTCCAGTATGGAGCCCTGCAACAGCCCTGGCTATCGCTGGTGGAGTCCATCATGGCTGCAGGTGATGCTGCCACTAGGATGTTCTGGCAGGTTGTGCCTGTGAGAGTGGGGAAGTGCAGTGGCTGGGGCAGAAACTTCCTTCTTAGTGCCATGCAGCCTGGGAGGAAGAAGGTCAAACTGCATTTAATTCAAATTAATGGTTAGTTTGAACTAATGCGGCTGCTTTGGTTAAGTTTGAATTAAAGGTAGGTTTTACAAGTTCAAACTATGCTTTCCTTAATTCAAACTAAAGAATTCTTTAGTTCAAACTGATGAAAGCCACTGTAGATGGGACTAATTTAGTTTGAATTAAGCCTCCTTAATTTGAACTGAATTCCCAGTGTAGATATAACCTAAAGTCCTTGAGTTAAACCCCAGCAGAATGTAATGTTTTACAGAGGCCTGATGTTGCACATAGCACTTATGAAGTATCTAGAGACAAAAAGCAGTGGAGGGTACCTAGCATACGAGTCCAGTATCAAAGTGATTTAGAAAGTCCAGGGAGGGATCTTAGCTTGGCAATGGCCATGGGATGGCAGAACTGGGTTAGAAAGAATGTCTGGGTTTGGGGACCAGGAGTTCGGGTGCATTAGGAAGTCCGGTTTTAGGGTGACCCTTCACTCTCAGTTTTTGCAGTCACCCCTCATCCCCTTTCCAAGCTACTTTCAGCAAGTGGCTAATAGGTTTGGGATGGGGCAGTGATGGGTTTGGAACCCATGCCTGCAAGGAAATTGCAGCCGCCAGTATCCACTTCAAAGTGTTCAGATACCTGGCCACTGTGTGAGTACCCCCTGATCAGGCCATCAGCAATCATTTCTTTGAGGTGGGCAAAGACCAGGGGTCTCTCTAGACTTTGAAACTAGTCATCCTTAGTTCCTGCACAAAAAGGACACCTCCCATGCACCCTAAGGAACTGTGGTAAAACTTGTTCAAGGCAAAGTTTCTTACTGACCATCCTCAGGTTGTGACTTGTTCCTGCTCTGATAAATGAAGGTTTATATCTTTTCTAGGGAGGGGAGTGGGGGGTTTAGAGGTTACTGTCAGGCAGACTGGAGCTTAGGCTACAGTGAAGGGTCAGGTCAACCTATCAACAGTTACTTCACCCTTCAGTTGTGTGCTTACATACTCACATGAGTGAAAATGTGCAATAACTGAGGCTGGATGTTGACATTGTAACTCCACCCATGCAGGAGGCATAGCATTCAGTGTGATTTTAAGAATGAAGGTTTACAGCAGTGTGTACTGAATGAGATGTTAATTGGCTTTGGGATCTGTCCCAGAATTCCCCGGTCTTTCAATTCTCTCTTCCCTGATATGCTGCACCTTCACCTCCTCACCAGGAAGCTCCTCCCCTTCTTGCAGCCCCGGGAAGGTTTGATCTCCTTTTTCCAGCAGGGAAGTGTGTTATCACTTCAGCAGAACATCAGGTAAGCGATCTGTGTGCTGATGCCCAGGTGATGGTGGGGTGTGCTCACGATGGAGGGGGCAGAGGCAAGGAGGGGGGGGACCATGCTTGGGTCAGGGAAGGTGTTAAAAGGAAGGTAGAGGCAGGGCACTGGTGGAGGAAGGGGAACCGTCCATCCACAAGCTATGTTGGGGGGATTGCAGAGTATGTCCTCCTGGCTGCATGGTAGTTGTAGAGGCTGGGGTGTGCAGGCATCTGGGGTTTGTGCATGGGTTGTGAGTGGTGTTTGAGAGCTGAGCTGCCTACCATGCCCCTACACCATACCACTTTCCAAGCTGTTGTAGCTCCATTCTTTCAAGGGTTGTGTATGCACTCCTGGGAACCAGAGTTGTAAGGGGGCTGGAGAGGGATGAGGGGGGACTGGGCTGGAGGGGGAACAGGTGTGATGTACTGGAGGAGGTGAAGGAGCCAAGAGAGGATGGGATGGGGGCAGGGGACAGTGGGTAGGGCCAGATGCAGAGAAATGTTTAAGTTGAAGCTTCACTGCCCACATCTCAACAGACAGCCAAGGTATCCTCCAGCCCTGAGCTGGGCATCTCCTACTGCTGCTTACAGAGCAGAAGGAGAAAGCAGAACCCGTGGACCCACAGACCTGTATCTTAGGGTGCTGCCAGTGTTGTTGGGGCAGCAATATGACTGTAGCTGCTCAGATGCCACAGACCCAAGATCGGCTGGTGACTGGCCAGGGGTTCCACAACATCTTATAGTCCTTGGACCAAAAAGGTGTTAATCCAGCCCTGCCCCCTGCACTTTTAGCAGCAGAGTTTGGCTGAAAGTACTGGGGGGGGGGGCTGCCTTTGCAAGTAGTTTCTTTCAGTGGCAGGGGCCACTTGAACCCATTGCCAAAAGGTGGGGGGGCTTGGCAGCAGGGGAGCTTTAGTGCATCATACACAGCTTGGAACCCTCCCAGCCATTTCACAACCCTCCTAAGGTTGAGAATTGCTGTCCTGGAGCAGGGGTCAGCAACTGAAAAGACAAGAACAGCCATTTTAAAAATAACTTCAATAACCAAGTGTTCTGAGAGCCACAAGGGGGATGACCTCCAGGAGACTGGAGGAGTGCAGGCAAGCAGCAGTATGTGATGTTTTGCATTGCATATGCTCACCAAAGAATGTGATTTTTTTTTTTGGTGCTTTTTATAGGGAACTCATCGACCTTGGGACACAGCACTACTGCTGACCACTTTAGCCTGCTTGTAAAGAAGAAGTATAAATTGTCCTCTGAGCTCATGTACTCCTCCAGGGTGAGGGAGACTTATCTCAGAGCACGGCAGCTCTCCCTGACTGAGAAATTGCAGTTTGGCATGGAGGACAGAAGAGTAGCATGGGCCCAGGACTGTAAAATGTGGGATCTGTCCAACATGCTTTGGAGCCTGGCTGAGCTCCAGGTAGAACAGCATTCAGAGTCCCCCTACAGGGCCTGGAAACTGCACCCCAAATTGTGGTATTCAGTCTCACCCACAACTGATCAAGGAGGAGGGGGTCGGGGTACAATATGTGATTGCTTCCACACCATTGTGTGCAGGCAGAGCTTTGAAACAGACTCTTTAAGAGGCACAATGTCCAGGTCCCACCCTCCCCACCGACAGCTGCCAGCCCAGAAATGTGAGCACAATAAAGCAATACCTGTTTCAATCAAATAGGTGTGTTTATTTTTAGTGCCATGACACAATACCTTGTGAGTTGCAGAAGCAGAGGGGGTTGTCAGGGAGTGTGAGTGGGATGGGGAGAGCGAGTACACACAGACAGAAGGCTCAGGAGTTACTGCTGCTCAGGGCAAAACCCCTCCCCTGCCATGCCCTGGCCATGTTTGGTCCACACGTAAAGCATCTCCCAGCCATGCTCACTTCCTGAATCCACCCCCTGCCATTAGAGCCCCCCACATCCACATATCCCCATCACACTCACCTGTTGGCAGGACCACCTAATCTTCCACACGCACACACACATGCCTACTGACCCTGGGCCAGATCCCTGGCCTGCTGATAGGGGACCCTGCACAAGAAGTTCCTGCCTGGGGGACCCTGCTGTGCAACCTCCCCCACCCACTCCAGGTCCTCCCTCCACCACTATGGGCCTCTCATCTGCATCTAGCTCAGGGATTTCCTCCCCACCTTACTCTGAGATCCTTTGTCACCACCAGGGACCCTACAGCCCACACCTGCCTCTGGACTTTCCCCCCTCCATGGGTCCTGCAGCTGCTGCCACCCCAGCTTTTTCCCTTCACTTTGGGGTCACTACATACTGCAGTCTGCAGTGCAGACCATGCTGCCTGGGCCAGAGAGGAAGGAGTTAAAATTTTCACTGGCTTGGCTAGGTGATGCATTGGCATGGGCCAGCAGTTCTCCTCTAACTGCTACTGGCAGATTGCCTCTTGGCAGAAAAGACAGGCTGCAGAGCCAACTCACTGGAACAGGCAGCAGCTCCAAGGGTGGATAAAGGGCCCTCGGTGGGCCAGATCTGGTCTCCCCTGGATTGGAAGTTTGATGACCCTGCTTTAGAATAAGCTAGATGTATTTGAAACACTGTCAGTAACGCTGTGGAGGAGCTGAGCAGGCTCCATCCCTGGAGCAGATACACTTCAGGAAAAGCATTTCCTGATTCTCTGTGAGAAGGGAAAGAAAAGGGTGTCATTGCATCATGGGAGGACAGCTGATTTCCCATGAGCCCCACTGCTTCATTGCGCTATTGGACACCTATCCACAATGCAATGCTTCCAAAGCGAGAGTAACAGCCAACAGTGGGGACACAAAATGCCAGAGCATGGAGTGAGGTGTGGCCCTTCACCTCCAGTTTTATTATTTAGACATCACAATGTTGACATTAGATGGTGCCCAAGTGTAGACATATCCTGGGAGTGAAGACTCCTGGGATCTAACCCTGTTCATCAGAGGGGAGTGAGGGTCTTAGAGGGTTAGAGGAGGGCTGGAGTTGAGGTCAAGACTCATTCATGGTATTTCTAATGCTAGGGGAAAAAGCTGGGGCTGGGACTGAGGACACAGAAAGCCACAACAAACTTCCAGCACATTCCAGGAGGGGTCAGTGAATTCAGTTCTTGCTGTACCCAGTGTAACACAACAAACCCATGATTGCTTTACCAATTGCTTTTACTGAGGTTTGAGAATTGCAGAGAGGAAGGAAATGTGCAAAATAACCCACAATGACCAAGAGCACTTCCTCAGGATGAATAGAGAGTGATCTACAAACAGGATGAGTACCACAAGGGTGAAACTGATGGATATTTCTTAATGAAAGGACAGGTCGTTAGATGGGCACTGCCTGGCTTGGAAAGGAGTGGCTCTATTGGAGCGTGTCTAGCATCAGCCAATGCATGGAACCTTGTAAGCAATTTGCCTGGTGTTCAGAGGTAGATAAGGAGCCAGGATCCATGGCTGGTGCAGAAGGGACAGAGCAGGGATTAAAAGAAGCAGCCTGCCCTCTGTGCCCAGTGCCAGGCCCTATATGTATCTCACGTAGCCCACAGGGATTCCCTTCCAGCAGGCGAGAACAATGCGGCGGAAATAGCGCTCCTCAGTGTAGACACGGTTCATGGCATTGAAGGTGCAGACTGTTATGTCAAAGGGGGCGACACTGTGGCGCTCATTGGGCTGCCCAGGGGTCCCGCCCAGGCTGCAGATGCCGTTGATGGAGTTCATGGGTGCATGGATGAAAGTGTTGTCCCTGCCCTGCATCTCCAGGCGCTGTGTCATGATATCGCAGTAGGTGCCGTTAGGTGCCATGGTCCTAGGGTAATTCCAGTGCTGCAGTAGGAATTTGTCATTCTCTTGGTTCCACAACTTCTGTAGAGACAGAGCCAGGCATGTGCCTAGCAAGATAAGGGGCAACAGGAGTGGGAGGCAGGACCTTTTATGAGTCATGGCCATGTCTGGATCACCCTGAAGCAAGGAGAGGTGAGAGATGGATGGAGAAGGTGCAGAGCACGGACTTGCCTCCTCCATGGACCCTCCTGAGCACAATCCACTCTGCCCCAGGAACCACTACCCCTTTCACTGTTCGCTTACACCCCCACCATGATGTCCTTTTGCCCCAGCCATCTCAGAACTGAAGGCCTCTTGTGATCCATACAGTAGCAGCACAGAGATGGTCCACCTGATATCACATCCCTCTCCTGCCATGCCATGCTGAGACCCTCATTAAGATCAGGGCCACCCTTTTCTCTAGCCTACTAGTTCCTACTCCCCTCCCCGAGCTGGGAGTGGAACCCAGGCATCCTGGCCTCCATCCTTCCAGTCTAACCTACTCCCCTGTCACAGGCGGGGAGAGAATCCACCCATCCTAGGTCCATCCCAGCTCCCTGCTGCCACATCCCCATGCCACCTGTTCTCTCTCTCATGCCTTATGATATCTTCTGCAACTCACCCAACTCCTTGTTTTTTGCTGTCAACAGAGCGATGGATCCCACTGTTGTCTGAGTAGAACCTCACTCTGCTCCTCCTTCCCCTCCCAGAGTGTGTTATATATTGAGTCCCATCAGATGCAGAGAGAGAATGTGTGGGATGGGAAATCGAGGAAAGAATTAGGACAGCCAGATTTCCTAACATCAGGAAGTTCAAGCAGTGGGATGAAACAAACAGGCCATTGTTCCAGGGGAACAAATAGCAGCTGTCATGTGAAAGGCATGAACTCCTCAAAACCTCCCAGGAAAGCATCCCATCAGTGAAGGTGTGACTGTCACATGGCTCTGCCAGCTTTAACCTAGGAATTCTGAGTAACTACATTTTGGAACAAAGTCTAGCTGCCCCTAGTATCAGCCTGCCAGAGACAGGGGTTCATCCACTGATTGTTAGCATATTCTGAAGTCTGCACCAACACGCCCCCACAGCTGTTGTTACCTGCCTTGGCTGGGTTCAAGCAGCTGCGGGAATGTCTGTGAACACCCTTTTGTTTGCAGGCTAGACAAATCGCAAGTTCTGAGCCGCTGAAACTTTCTTAATCCAGGGCTAGCCAAGAAAATCACAGCTCAGTTAGGGCCTCTTATTCTCCAGAAGCAATCCCCTGAGATTTCCTTTTCCTACCGTCTTTGCTCCTTACTCTCATTGCCCCCACCCAGCCTTCCACAGGCATCTCTGTTCCTCAGCAGTGAGCTCGGTAAACTGTGATGATGGAGCAATCATGTTTTTGACAGCACAGCAGAAGTGGAGGCGAGAGACATGTGCATCCATACACAATACAGGCTGAGTTTTTGCAAGGTCACTTAGTTGCAGAAAAAATAAGCAGATGTCTAAATCCCTGAAGCGATTTGAAGGTGGCAGTCCAAGGGCACGCACTGACTGGACACCAGTTCTGTCTGTATGGGATCCAGCACACACTGAGCTCACAACAGTTGGTTACTCACCAGTAACCATCCTTCTTTGAGATGGGCTGCTCACATACATACAGTTACAGGTCTCTATGGGCTGCAGCACACGGTAGCTTGGAAAGTCTTTAGCATTAGCCCGTCAGGTCAGGGCGCATGGCCAACGCCCCCTCCATGCCACGACCGCGGCTATATAGGTGACCGTGACCCTGACCCTCCCAGTTCCATATACCTTTGCCAACTCCGTTAGCGGGGACGGTGGGAGGGACCTGAATGTATGTGAGCAGCCCATCTCAAACAAGGACGATTACTGGTGAGTAACCAACCGTTCTCCTTCGAGCGCTGCTCACATCATTCAGTTACGGGTGACTGCTACCTGTACGCAAGGATGGTGGGAGGAGTTATAGTCTACCCACACTGAGTACAGCTCTGCCCACAGCGTCGTCGTCTCTAGCCTGTTGGGCAATGGCATAGTGCGTCGTGAAGGTATGTAGCAAAGAAGGCCATGGAAGACACCTGAGCTTTGGTAGAGTGGGCTCTCAGTCTCTGGGAGAGGCGTGTTTCACCTTCCGTAGCAGTCTTTAATGCAGTTCACAATCCATTTGGAGATGCATTGGGAGGATACTGGAGAACCTCTCATGCATTCAGCAACCATCACAAAGAATTGGGAGGTCTTGCGGAAAGATTGTGTGTGCTCAACATATATTAGGAGCACTCTCCTCACTGTCTCTGGGTTTCTGTCACCTGAAGGTCTGGCTAGAAGACCGGCAGGCAGATTTCTTGATTCATGTGGAAGGGGGTGGCAACTTCGGGCAAGAACAAGGGGTGGTGATGCAGGACCACCTTGTCTGGGAAGAAAACCGTATATGGAGGTTCAGAGGACAGGACTCGTAACTCTGAGACCCTTCTGGCTGAGGTAATTGCTACCAGAAAAGACACCTTCCAGGACAGTATGAGCAGGGTGGCTGAGTCCAAGGGTTCATACAGTGGTTCTGTCAGAGCCCACAGCACAACATTCAAATCCCACTGTGGCATGGGTTTACGGGTGTGGGGAAAAAAATTTTCCACCCCTTTCAGGAATCTATGACAGATGGGGTGTGAAAAGAGTGGAGCCCCATCTACTCTGGTGAAAGGCTGAAATTGCTGCCAAGTGGACTTTTAATGAGGACAGAGATAGGCCTTTCTCTCTTAAATCAAGAAAGTAATTCAAAGTTGCCTGAATTGGTGCAGATGTAGGGTCTATGTCTTTGTCACAGCAGCAAGTGGAAAAGCGGTTCCATTTTGCCATGTAGGTGGACCTGGTTGAGGGTTTCCTGCTAGCAACCAGGACCTTCTTAACGCTATCCGAGCAGCACCTTGCTTGCTTGCTGAGCCAGAGAGCATCCAGGCTGTCAGGTGCAGGAGGCCCAGGTTTGGGTGCCGAAGGCAGCCTGAGTCCTGTGTCAGGAGGTCTGCCCCCACCATGGGAGGTGGAGCAGGGCCCTCATGGACATGTCATGTAGGAGGGGAAACCAGTGTTGTCTGGGCCAGTCCAGGCCTATCAGAATGATGTGTGCCTCGTCCACGAGGACCTTCAGCAGCACCTGGTGGATCAAGGGGATTGGAGGGAAGGCATACATTAGGGCCCCTGACCAATTGAAGAGGAAGGCATCGCTGAGAGAATCCTTCTCCTGACCCCGAAGGGAGCAGAACTGGGGACATTTGCAGTTCTGTCCCATGGCGAAGAGGTTGATCTGAGGGGTTCCCCATCTGTTTGTCAGTAGGGAGAAAACCTCGTTGTGGAGGGACCACTTGTGGTTCACCAGGGGTTTCCTGCTGAGTGAGTCCGCTAAGCCATTGTCTACCCTGGGTAAGTGGGAGGCAGTCAGTGCGAAGTGATGGTCTATCGCTAATTGCCAAAGCTTGTTCGCTTCCTGGCATAGAGCTGAGGAGCAAACTCTTCCTTGACGGTTCATGTAGAACACTGACGCTCTATTGTCTGAGAGAATTTGGACCACCCTGCCTTGGATCTGGTCTAGGAAGGTCATGCAGGCCAGCCTGATAGCCTGGAGCTCCTTCACATTTAAATGGAGGATACTGTCCTCAGGATTCCAAATGCCTTTCGTGGAGAGGCCCCCGGAAAGGTCGGCTCCCCAGCCCGAGTCAGACACATCCATTATCAGGGTCACTGAGGGCCTGGACTCCCTGAACGGACCTCCCCCCATCGCAAAGTGGGGGTCCTTCCAGATTTGGAGGGACTCCAGGGCATACTGAGGGGCTGAGAGTACCTTGTCCAGGTGGTCCCTTCCTGGTCAGAAGCTTGTGGCGGACCAGAGCTGGAACGGTCTCATCCACACGCAGGCTGTTCAGATTGCCGACATAGCCGCTGCCATGTGTCCCAAGAGCTGCATGCACCAGCATGCTGTGGTCAGCCCGGGCACCTGGAGCTCTGTGATGATGGCGCAGATGGACCGAAATCTTGACAGGGGCATGGACGCGGTGCCCTGTCGGGCGTTTAAACGTGCTCCGATGAACTCTATGTCCTGCGTGGGGCAAAGCTTGGACTTCTCTAGGTTTATGTGGAAGCCCAGGAACTCGCACAGGTTCATTACCAGGTTGACGTGGTTCTGTACCTGTCGACTTGACTTACCCACTACAAGCCAATTGTCTAGGTAGGGGTAGATTCTTATACCCCTCCTGTGTAGGAAAGCTGTAACTGGTGCAACACACTTTGTGAACACCCTGGGAGCTAGCGATAACCCGAAGGGGAGGGCGGTGAACTGGTAGTGGTGTCGTGCCACCACGAACCTGAGAAAACGTCTGTGATGGAGCTGAATGGCTATGTGGAAGTAAGCATCCTTTAGGTTGAGGGCTGTGAACCAAACTCCTGGGGACAGGGAGGGGATAATCTGGGCTAGGGAGACCATGCAGAATTTTATTTTCTTTATGTGTATTTTGAGTGCACTGAGCTCTAAAATGGGTTGCAGGTCCCCGTTGGGCTTGGGGACTAGGAAGTAACAGGAATAGAACCCTTTGCCACACTCTCTTTTGGGAACCTTTTCTATGGCTCCAAGGGAGAGTAACTGCTGATATTCAACCTCGAATTTGCCCAACAGATCTGGGTTTTCTGGTGTTGTGGGAGGTGGCGGTTTCCTGTCCCAAGGGGTTGAGAGGAACTGGATGCAGTATCCCCTCACCACTGTGTCGAGGACCCACTGGTCTGATGTGACACAGGTCCATCGTGGGGCAAAGTGGTGGAGGTGGGGGGAGGGACAACAGGGGTTGTGGAGTGCTGCCCTCGGAAGCACTGTCAAAAACACTGTTTGTGGCCCGAAGAGCGGTCCGATTCCTGTCCGTGCCATCCAGACTGTGAGGCGCTAAGCTTACCCCCTTTACCTGATCGGCCCTTATCTTTGTCCAGGTCCCCAAGATGGTGCTGGGGAAACTTGAGGGGCTTCAGGAACTGGGTCTGCAGTTGCAGCTGCTGTTTCAGTTGCTGTAAGTGTTGCTGTAGCTGCTGATGCAACCTCGAGGAGGACCTAACGGGTTGAGGAGTGTAAATTCCAAGGCACCAAAGTGTAGCCCTCGAGTCCTTCATACTATGCAGCTTCATGTCTTTGGAAGATGCAAAGAGGTCGAGACCCTCGAAAGGAAGTTCCTGGATAATCTGTTGCATCTGCATCTAAAGGCCAGAGTTTTGGAGCCAGGCCAAGCAGCTCATAACAACTGCTGATGCCATTATACGTGCTGCTGTATCCACTGTGTCCCAGGTTGCCGTGATTGCATCCCTGGATGCTCTCTCTCCTTCATCCAGCATTGCCTCAAAGTCTTTCAGGTGCTCCTCAGAGACAGGTGAACGGAGATTTCGTAGAGCCTCCCACAAATTGAAAATGTAGCGCATCATCAGGGCTGAGTGATTTGAGATGCACAGCTGTAGGGCGGCAGAGGAGTAAACTTTCCTGCCCAATAGGTCAAGCTTCCTTGCCTCTCTGTTCTTGGGCGTGGAGCTCGGCTGGCTCTGTCTCTCCCTTTGGATGACCGTATCGACCACCACGGATCCTGGGGCCGGGTGGTGGAACAGGAAGGGGAATCTTTCCGGGGAAACAAAGTATTTCTTGCCTGCCACTTTGGACACTGGTGAGATCGAGGAAAGCATTTGCCAGCATTCTTGGATGATACAAAACACCCTAGTGTGTAGGTGAATCGCAACCTTAGCCAGCAGGGCTCTACGACACTTGTCGAAGAGGGAATCATCCTCCACTTGGATCACCCCCAGCTTCAGCTTCAGATTTGCTGCCATGCAGTGGAGGAGGTCCTGCTTGACGCGGGGATCTCCTTCACGGTTGGCGGACATGTCAGTTAGGCGCTTGTCGGGTGATGAGGATGATTGAGCCCTTGATCTGCTATGTAGAGTAGAATCAGGGTCTGGCTTGTCATTGGAGAAATCCAAGGACTCTGGCACCGGTGATCGGGCATAACGGAAGGAGGTATTCTCTGCCATCACGTTCAGCAAGTTGAAGGTCCACTCATTGTGCGGTGACCTCGATGGCAGCATAGGCACCATGGGGGGAACAGATACCCCTCCCGATGGGCGCCTTTCCCTCAAGCTCAGTGATACGGAGCTCTTTCGAAGCTGCTTTCTCAGACACTCCTCCTGGGGGGGAAGAAAGGGGTCTTTGGAGGACAATCTGGATGATCTCCCCTCTGACATTTGGCAGTCTGGTACCGAGAGTTCTTTGGAGGAGCAATGACGTGGAGACACAGTACTTGGGCCTGGTGCACGTTTGACAGTACCAGGTTGGAGGAGGGTGAAGAGGCCCACAATGGTACCGGTATAGGTGCTGGTTTTGTCAGTTCCAAGTCCGATGGTACTGGAAGTGACAGCACCGGAAGCGGCGGTATCGGCAACGGTGCCAAGTCCAGCGGTACTGGGCTTGATGGCGGTACCGGCCTTAGAGGCGGTGCCGCCAGGGGTGATACCATGTCCAGTGGTGCCGAAGGGGCAGTGCCACTATGGTCAACTTCTTCTTCTGCATTGGAGCTGGGTTTGAATGCCCTTGGCGGGTCGGTGCCTGAGCCGGTGCCCTACGCAGGGTGACTGAGAGGCTTCTGGAGGACTGGTGAGGTCAGTGCCGAGGCGGTACTGTAGTGGGCTGAGATTTCGAGCCCGGTACCGGTGATTGGCGGGAATCTTGAGTCCGGGCCGATCAAGCATCTGGCAGAACGCTGGAGGCTTGGCTGCCTTCGTGTGGAGCGGCTCCGTTCCCCGAAATTGAGAGGAGACAATGCTTTCTTTCCAGCCGAGTCCTTCGCTTGAAGAATTGGCAAATGGAGAACTCTGCCGCAAGGTGGGACTCACCCAAGCAAGCGAGCCATTTCTCATGCGGGTCGTCCATCGGCAAAGCCTTGCAGCATCCTAAGCATGGCTTGAAACCTGGCATTTTGAGTTTTGTGCGAAAGACAGGCACTTGTGTTTCACAAGATAATGCTGATCCGAACTGACGCTGATAGTGGAAAAAGGAACTAGGAGGGTCAGGGTCATGATCACCTATATAGCCGCGGTCGCAGCGTGGAGGGGGCGTTGGCCTTGCGCCCTGACCTGACAGGCTAATGCTAAAGTCTTTCTGAGCTACCGTGCACTGCGGCACATAGACACCTGTAACTGAATGATGTGAGCAGTGCTCAAATGAGAACATCTGTTTACTGGAGCTTGGCTTTGTCAACACAGGCACCAAAGCCTTTGTGGGGCTACTGAAATGGCAGACATTCATTGTGTGTCCGGGCATTAAAGTGATTTCTATCTGGCAGGATGTAAGAAATTCTCTGAAAGAACTCCAGGCTGGATCCCATGGAGGCAACTGCTAACTTTTGCAGGGACAGAAATGTACCCTGATCATTTTAGCACTGAAAGCTGGGGAGAGCTTTCTAACAACTCTGAGTGAGCTGGAAAGATAAAGGTGTATACATTAATTCCCTGCAGGCCCACAGCCAGGTCTAGTCTTTTTGAGGGAACAGGTTGGGCTGGGTTGGAGTTTTCTTGTCCTCCCCCGCTAAGTCTAGGAAAGGGAAGAAAGACAGGGTGTGGAAAGAGACAGCACAAGGAATGCTCTGACATACAGAAATCTGCTCAGGGAGCTGTGCTGGAGACAAACAAATGTCTCATTTCCTGCCTGCAAGTGGAACAGTCACCTACCTGAGACAACTCCTGACAGACAAAAGGATCTGACTAGTTAGCTCAAGGGGCACAAACACTGACATATAAACTGAAGATGGGAGAGGAGGCATATCAGGTGCATCTAAGGAAGCAGCAAGCTCACTGGCAAAATGCACACTCACAAGAAACATGAAGCACAAAACACGCAAGCGAGAGATCCAAATACAGAAAACACACTCAATGCAGAACATGAAACACACAAGACTAGCTGACAGAAACACACACTCACCAATAGAGGAGCCAGGATATGAATAAAGAGATTTGCGTTTTTCTTTCTGGAATGTGAATATTGCTAGAAAGGTGACCATAACAGTATAACAGTGCTGTCAATAGTAAAGAACATGTTGTACTGGCCTGAAACTGGCTCACCTGTGTCCCTAATAAGTATTGCGTGGAGAGACCAGCTAAAATGATACAAAACTGCTCTCTGTCTATCCACCAGCCCCTGGACACACTGATCTCCCTATTTACCCAGTCATACCCATACCCCAAACTTCCATACTTCCTTGTTAGATCTTGGCATATCCATTTTAAATGCTGGTCCCTCCCCTGCCCCCAGCACACTCGTTGAGCTTTATTTAGTCCATCTAAGCTGATGCAATTTTTGTGTCATCAGATTTTTCATACCTGTTAAGGAGATCTGCATCTAGGCATCTGTCTTCACCCAGAAACATTATATACATTTTGAGCAGCCACTTATGAGAGTGTTTTTTTTGGGGGGGGGGGGGGGGGGCAGGAGGAGGAGGAGGGAATGGAACAAAATCTAGAGGAAACAAGGCCAAAATTGTCTTACTGCACCCCCCCACTTCACTAAATGGTCTTACTGCACCCCCCCATGACATCACTCAAGCAGCCAACACCAACATTTTGGATGTGTCCATCAAAAAAAAGAGCATGCCAATACAGATAGTTTCTGCAGCTTGACCAAGATGAAAACATCTGGCTAGTCTCCTGGGGAGAAGTAGAAAAGAAGGTGAAACTAATGAAAACTGGGAAATCCTCCATCTTTGACTATGTATCATAGGGGCACACCTATGGGTGGGCCCTGGTGGGCACACTAAGTACTGGCCAGGCTCACCCTGGAGAGTCAGTGGCCTGCCCAGAAAACAGGGTTTGGCTATGCCCTGATGTGTCCCTGGAACTATTAAAATATTTTAGAAAGAAAAGCCAGCACTGATTGTGCATCTTGGGATGTAAAAACCAGGATACCTTGAGTATCAGTAGAAAGGTTACTAGACCTCTGAATTCGATGCTGGTGTAGCTGCTGCCAGAATTTTTTGTCCCATTCTGGTGGCCACAATTCAAGAAAATGATGATAAATTGGAGAAGGGTCAAAAATGAGCCATAATAATGACTTTAGGATTAGAAAAAAAAAGTCATATAGTGAAAAACTCAAAGAGCAAAATTTGTTTAATATACTGTAAAAAATGTCAAAGGGTAAGTTTTGATCACAGTTCTAGGAAAGAAATATTTAATAACAGGCTCTTCCGCCTATCAAGAAATGCTCTAACAGAATCCAGTGACTAGACATTGAAGCTAGAGGAATTCAACACTGAAATAAAGGGTCTGTGTTAACAGTGAGAATAATTTTTACCAATGGAACAATTTGCCAAAGTATATGCTAGACCCTCCATCACTGCCAGTTCTTAAATCAAGTTGGGCTATTGCCCTAAAAGACCTAGTCAAGCAATTTCTTAGGGGCATTTCTCTCACTTGGCTCAGACAGGAAGGCAGACTAGAGAGTCACAATGGTGTCTCCTGGCCTTGGAATCTATGAATCACGAGGTTAGCTGACTATTTACCTAGTTTAGGATTCCCATGTCACTCGGGAACCATTTTAATAGGTTCAGGTGTGGTATGGTTCACTATGCCAAAACTGAGTACATTTGGGGCAGCCAATGTTCTGTGATTCTGTGGAGGCTGCTGAATGGATACTGGCTAGTTGCTAATATCCGAAGGGGTAGCCATGTTAGTTTAGTTCAGTAAAAGAAACAAGGAGTCCTGTGGCACTTAAAGACTAACAAATTTATTTATTGCATGAGCTTTGCTGAGAGAAAATCCCACTTTGTCAAACACTTTGAAGATGAGGGAAATTACAGAAATAAATGCAGGGAAGTGTAAGTCATGGAAACAAGTCACACTCTAACAGCAAATCAAAACAGTTATTAAGATTCAAACACTGGGAAACAACATACAAAGGAAGATGAGGTCACCTGTTGTAATGCAAGAAAAACCCAGTGTCCTGATTAAGTCCTGAAGCAATGCAACTGAATGTGCAAATGAATTCAATTTCCCTAGCTTATCTTTGAAGCCTTTATTCAGTATTCATTTGTGTGAGCACAGCAATTAACAAACTGTAAATGGAGTGATTACAAAGACTGAAATGCTGACCCACTGGTTTTACTTTTTTGTGGTTTCTGAGGTCAGTTTTGTGCCCATTAATTTTCTTGCACAGAGATTGGTTTGGCTAGTTGCTCTTTTCAGACTGAGCTCCATCGTATCTATCCACCCCAGTTCATCTGACCTCTCTACCCCCTAACATTTGTGCGCATCCCTTCATAAAAGCACCTGATGATGGACAAAGGAACAGGACCATGCAAAGTTGTGAATCCCAGCCACATTCCTGGGAGGTACATGTAACCCCCCTGGGGTTTTAAGGAGTGTGGTCCCTTTAAATTTTTG